>CM031241.1:319674201-320274201 GCA_018340775.1 Taxus wallichiana var. yunnanensis | reverse complement strand
TGTTACAAGCTGTAGCATATTTTCCATGTTTGGCAAGGGGTAGTTGTCCTTCATAGATGCTTTGTTTAGATTCCTAAAATCCACACAAAGTCTAATATCTCCGTTCTTCTTTCTAACTGGCACAAGGTTGGCAACCCAAGAAGAGTATCTAGTAGGCTGAATGATGCCACCATCTCTCAATTTCTTCAATTCTTCTTACATTTTCATGGAAAGCAGTGGGTTAATATGCCTTTGTTTTTGCCTAAATGGCTTATTCTTGGCCTCAAGGGGAATCTCATGCTGAAATAAATCTTCTCTATATGCCTTCAACTCTGAATAAGACCAAGCAAGGCAATCTTGATACTTCTTTAAAAGTTGGGCATAGGACTGTTTTTCCTCTTTGCTGAGATGGCTGCCCAACCAGATCTTCCTTGGTTTATCCTTGGTTCCCAAGTTGTGCTCTTCCACATCCCTTGAAGCAAACAAGTTTCTATTTATGATGCAATCAACATTGCTAAAATTGGATTCAAGTGCAACAAGACCTTTAGGAATGGTATTTGTTTTCAATTGTATAATATCCTTATCAAACAAAGTTTCTCTACCTTCATTCATGCATACCATTGGTTCCCAATCAATATTCTGACCAGAAAACTCACCTTGGCATTGTAAGAATCTCAACACTTGTGCATCATCATCAAAAATCTGCCAATGCTTCACATTATCCGGACAACTGGCCTTGTTAGCACTTCAATATCATATTCACAAAAAGGTGAAATGGTGCAATTGTCAAATCTAGAACCCAGAACAGCCAGCTTATCAGCAGCAGCATTAAGACTTCTATCATGGTAAACAATGTTAAAGGAATCAAACATTTCAATCAAGTCCCAAACAGCATGCTTATATTGTTTCATACGCTGATTTTTTGTGGCATATAACTTTCTTACTTGCTTGACAACCAGATCTGAATCCCCTTTAGCAACAATATCCTTTACTCCATACTTCCATGCAATCCTTAATCCCAATAATAATGCCTCATACTCAGCAATGTTGTTAGTGCACTCAAAATTGAGCTTGAAGGAGAAAGGAAACTCTTCCAAACTAGGAGAAACCAACACTATACCAGCACCATTGCCAAATTTGGAGCAAGCTCCATCAAATAGTAATGTCCATGGAGAACCTACCATACCAAGGCACTCTGATTTTTCCATCTTATTCTCTTTTCCATCAGCAAAACCAATGAAGTTGTCAACATCTACATCAGCAAACAACACTTCATAAGAAGCATTGTTGGGATCTTCAATCAAGTGTAACATCTTATTTTCACCATAGATTTTGACAAGGCTGCCCTCAATGGGAATGGTGGCGAAAGACATGTCCATTTGAACACTACCACCAACACTTGTAGACCATTTCCTTGACAAAAGCATACCTCTTTTGGCGGCGATCAACAATTACAACATCAAGTTTTAAATTCTTACCCGGATAGGCTGCAAGTTGCACTACTAAACCCTTCACACATCCAACAACCAGCACTTCCCTTGAATCCATGGTTGTACACTTCCCATATGCTACTGTCACTTTGATATCCAACTCATTCATGACTTCTAGAGGCATGACATTACATGATGCACTGGAATCAAACATGCAATTGTGAAGTAACCTATCTTTTATGAGCAAAGTTGTGAAGAATGGATCAACATTCAATTGGGAATCAACAAAGGATGTCCCCAAATACACTTCAGGTGCCTTTCCAAAATCTCCCATTGGTGGTGGTGTTTTAAGGCTAGCAATTCTTTGAAGAGGATTCTCAACAACATTTATATTTCAAATTGGGGTAACCTTTTCTTCTTTCAATCCCAAGTATTCAAATGCTCTCTTCTTATGCTTAGGAATTCTAAGCAATTCAATGATGGGAACACTCACTTTAATTTGGGTCAAGACTTGGGCAATATCATATGGAACATTCTTTGGTAAAACAACATTAGAAGGGAAACAAGAAGGTTCATCAGATAGATAAGTATTCTTGGCAGCCTGGGCATGAAGAGGACTGATATTTTTGCATGGGATAGCAGGGTTCTTGGCAATTGTTTCTTTTCTAGGATTGTCTTTGGGAATGCTTGTGAGCAAGGGTGTCTTTGGCTTGGCTTGAGGACCAGCTCCCCTAACAACTTTACTTATAGTATTGTACTCTTTCTCTTGACCAACCACAACATTCATTAACAATTGTCTATCTTCCTCCGAAGGAATACCACCATCATACTTCTTGATCATTAAAGCCCTTAGATATTCAAAGTCATTATTAAGAGGAGGCAAAGGTAGAGGGATCATTAAATCCCTTATATATTCAAAGTCATTATTAGCGGTATTAGTAGAAACATCTAAGGGTGGTCTACAATGGTTGAGATACGGTGATAGACTTGGCTAGGAGGAGGCAAAGGTAGAGGGATAGGCTTAGGCTCGGGGACGTGGTCCACCAAGATAGGTACAGGAGTTTTGAGACAAGGCCCAAAGGTTTAGGTAATACTGAGGCTGCCAAAGACACGGGGACAAGGTGGACACATTTTAGTGGCCCATGTAGTGTAGCGAGTTCCTATAGAACAAGTTATACAATAGGTACTACAAAAATTTCACAACAATTGCCGCAGAACGTGCCATAACAAGCACCGATTATGCATATGTAGGTACCATTATAGATGTCTCCCTCACCACCTAGACCAGGCTAGTCTAAGTGTTCTAGAAAGAAAAGGATGGGATGGAGGATATGGAAGAGATGGAGGAAAAGCACCGGACGGGTAGTGGTACAGGGTTAGAAAGTGGCCATGAGTGGCCATGATATAGCAGAGAGAGAGAAAGAGTTGTGTTCGTGGGGATGTGGCCTTCATCATTATATAGTCACTACAACATCGCTAGACCAAAGGGCGAGATCAAGGAAGCCTTAGGCGGTTGTTATAGAAGAAGATCGTAGAGTGGGATTAGGTGACTATTGAGAGGGATCAGGGTGACTTGAGATGGATCACCGAGGATCCAGTGTAGTATTTGATAACATAGTGAGATGTTCTACAGCGTGTGATGATAGTAGGTGGCCTAGTGGATATTATCTTTGGAGCTTGTAGCGAGAATATGAGGAGGCTAGATATTACCGGGGTTTATATTAAGCGGAAATACCATAGACTCAAAGAGAGTCACCTTACGAGTTAGTGATAAGGAAGTCAATCAATGAGGTCATAAATACCATCTAGATCAGTCATGAGATGCCCCCACCGAATCATAGGCTAGGTAGTTCGACATAAGTGAGAGTTGGGGATGACTCATATAAGAGAGATGATATATTATGTTTTTTTTTTTATACACCTCATGATGAAGGCATATTTTTATCGATTCCCATGATGGCATACCAAGATGTACATTATTTTGATCAAGATACATTGGTATATGTACATTATGATATATATATATATATATATATATATATATATATATATATATATATATGATGGACATTGTGACACCATGTGTATGATGAGATGTTTTTATTTGTTAAATTTTATATGATATGATGTGATGATCATAATTTTATTTTAGATGATAATGATATCATTAGTAACTTAGCTTGATGTTCTTAGCTTAATGTTATAGATAGATGATGAAGATGATCCAATGATAAAAAAAATCACATGTAATCAACACAAGTACAAAAAAAAGTTAACAAATCTAACACACAAGCTAAATAAGTAAAACATATCATGAGTTATGGAATAAACCAATATAATAATACCAAATGCAAATGTAAGAAGAGAGATAAACCCAATATGAACATGAATTATCTTACACCAAAGTTATGTATGAACTAAGATGTTATTAATTCATTTGTAATTGTTCTATAAACTCAATAGTTAATTCTAGACACACGAACATTGACTAAACTAATATGAACAAGCAAATGTGTAAAACAATTTTAACACACATAAGGTTAGTTATAAACAAGAGTCTAATAAGAAGAACTTATATCAAAGCTAACAAATAAGCAACAATGTGACACAATCTGTAATAAAAATGTTAGAAGACGTCCTAATTTGTTCCACAAAGTGGAGAATAGATAAAGGTGAATGCCCCCAAGTGATGGTGCAAAGATGTAATAAGATTCAAATTATTCTCAATAGGGCTGAAGCAAAGTGTGCCCCCAAGTAATGTGATGTTGCAAGGGGTTATATGACTGTCTTGATAAGTGAAGATGATTTGGAACCATCAGACAATGAAATTAACAAAATGATTTATACAACTGCTAAGATTTTGTCCAACATTTTTGGAATGTTTAAATGTTTTTTGTATTTTCAAATGTTTTAATTTTTAGGATTTTTGACCAGCTTTACACTATTTTTGGGATTTTTTGATACATATTTGAATGTTTTTATATTTTTGAGTGCACACCAAAGACAAAGGAAAAATGGATTCCCAAACCATAACCGACATGAGATAAATGAGAAAGGCCAATGAAAGTATGGCGAAGGTGAACACAAGTGGCAAACCATGGGAGTGAGACTTGACCAGAAACATGTAATGCAAGGTGTGGTGGAATGACATAAGCGAAAAACAAGGGGGAGAAGTGAAGGAAGTGATTTAACCGATATGCCCCAAGCACAAGGGACACTCTTTGAAATCTCATTAGTAGAAGTTTTTAGATGAATAGCATTCATTAGTTCTTTAAGACCTTCATCATCCTCGGTAGATCATTTGTATGCACAAGATACAAATTTTGTAGTTATTATATAGGAACCTAACTAGATAAGTTCAAATTCTCCTTGTTTCTCACTAGAATCATTGTATTCTTTTATTTTGTTTCAGGGACCAAGTCACCAATATTAAAATTTTTTGGTCAAATCTTTCTTTGTAGTTATGACACACGGTCAATTCTAGTAAACTTGTAGATGATGCATCTTTCATCTAAAAACTCAAGCTCTAAAAGGCATGCACGAAGCACTCTTCTTCATGAAACAAGTGTTGGATGGAAACATAAAAGGAAGTAAGTTAGACTTCAATAGGTATTATGACTTCAGGACCATATACCAAGGAGAAAGGGGTAGCTCCAATAGGAGTGCAAAAATATGTACAAAGATGAGGCCCGAGGAAGGGATACAATTAAGTATGTTAGTTACGTCTGTGATTATCAACTATCTTCTCCAAGATGGATTTGATAGTCTTGTTTGAAGCTTCAAATTGGTCATTGCATTGTGGGTAGTAAGGAGTGGCCCATTGTAGTCAGATATGATATTTCTTGGCAAGGGATTTGACATTCTTATTCTTGAACGAGGTACCATTTTAACGAAAATGGTGATGGGAATTTTGAACCAGTAAATGATATGAATGAAGATGAATTTAGAAATATTACACTCGGTGGCATAGGTAAGAGGCGGGCCCCAATCCACTTGGTGGCCCTCGAGAAGAAGTGGGCTATATTTTACCGATTAGATTGATCCCCTATTTAGATAAAGTCTATAGAGAAGTGATGGGTTGCGAGAGATTGGGAAGGTACATGAATCAAATTATCATGCTTTTGACATGCTTGACATTTCTTAACATAATTATATGTGTTGGTCTCCATAGTCGTCTAGTAATAGCCTGGTGGAAGATCTTCTTTACAAGAACCATTTTGATTATGTGTGTACCAAAATACCCAAGTGTACTTTAGCTAGTGATTGATTAGCTTTGTCTGAATGAGACATCTTAAAAGAGCCTGCTCGGTGCTCATTTTTATCTCAAACTTTGACTTATAAATGTTTCCATTGAATTTTCCATTCTACCCGTCAAAATCCCCATTTTGACAGATTTACTGATCTGAAGAGAATTTCCATAAAACCAGCTTTCCCATGTGACCAAATAAACCAAAGGTGCTAAGTAATGATGTATTGGTGCAAACATACTCTTGGGTAATGGCTGCTCGATCCTTTAATTCAATATGACCATATCTCAAAACCCAAATGAATCAATCATGAGTATATGCAATCCCATCAAATGAAAAATGCTTTTTTTTTAATTCTATGATCTATCCGTGCAAAACGAAATTCTTTCCCGCCACCCAATGATATGGAATTTTGGAGGACTATGATATTGTGGAACATATGTTCTTTTTCATAATATTGTGTGAAAATGCAAAGTACAAAAATAAGTCTAGGACCCAACAAGAGAATATTCCAGAGAATATTTGTAAGGTAGTTATTCAAAAATGCATTTTTACAATGCACAACTCACATGTAAAAATGTAAAGTGCAAACACATCCCTGCCCCCAAAAAGGACACGTGTCACAGGACATAGCATCACAATAGTGAGAATTTCATCATTCATTACACATTACAGTTTTATAATTCAAAGACAAAAAGGCAAACGGCGGTCAAACCTTTAGGTCTGAGATGGGATGTGTATCATTATGCCGAAGCAAGTCAATATTAGGCAAGAGTGTAAACTTTACAATTTTACATTCCTACAATTGTAAGCAAAAATTAAAAAAGCCTCCCGAGTCCCGACTCCCACCAAAGGAATACATGTGGACGGTTCTCATTTAAAAAGAAGAAAAGGTGGATCAAACGGTGGAGATTGAATACATTTATGGTTTCACCATTAATGCAACTCGCTTGAACGAAGTAAAGGTTTTAAAAAAATTAATGCTTCGATATCCACACTTTCAAACAAATATTTCAAGCATACTAAATCTCTAAATTTGTCTTGGGATAAAGCTAGAATTGATTATAGCTATTAGTGTTAAGGGAATTGAAGGAGTTAAGTATGCTTGTGTAATCTGAATGCAAAAGAGAATCACAAGTACATGTAAGTCCCCCTGAAAAATGGATTGTTGTTTAAATTTTAAGGGTTTTGGTGGTTTAGGTTTTGTTTCTGTGTTTGGATCTTTCCGTACTTTCTGTACTACTTGAAGGAAAGAATTGTAGTTAGTTTGTTAAGAAAAATGAATATAATGGAGGTTGGAACCCATGTCACTTCAAATATCAGGAGTAACCTAGGTGAAATAATCTACAAAACCTAATGATCATAGACTTAGCCGAATTTTTATGAAGATTGCATACCCCTAAAAGAAGGTGATTACATGGCGGAAATTTATGCCAATAATATTCCCTTAGTTGCAGCTTTCCCACCTTCTCGTGAATTTCCCAGAAATGGTATGGATTTGTGCCAAAAATTATAACTCGAGACAAGGGAGGTTTTAGATGGAAGTGGTGAAAGGTTTATCTACTTAACACCCGAGGCATTTCAGGTTTATTTCGAGGTTACCCTGTGTCAAAAAAATGGTGGACATTGACAAACACAAAGCACTAAACTTATACAATACGAGCATGGAGAATATTCCAAGATCATGAATACATGGTGGTTTTTGACTAAAATAAGATCCTCTTCTATAATCCTAAATAAGCTAGTTAGGTCACACTTTGTATCGAGAAGTAGAAGACCCCATAAATTTATTGAATATGATTGCAAGCATGAAAATAACTTATGGTTTCCAAGATTGGATGTGTGGTTACATAATGATTATCTTGGATATCGAGGAAGAAATTTATCAAGAAACCTTCATAGTCACAACTATTCATGAACAACTACTTGAAATGGATGTAAGATCATAGAAAGTATTATTCTCATATGTGAATTTTATATGATATCGTATCTAATCTAAAATGTTGTATGCCACAAATTTTTTCCCGGTATTCCAAGAATTAAGAACTTCACCACTCATAGGGCATATGATATTTATCCTCAACTAAATTTGGATAATTATAATGGAAACTTCATAAAGATAAATGATTCCTTTTACACCAATCATATGCCTCTTCGGAGACGTAATGGGAGCAGATAGAATATCTAAAGGAAAAGAGAATGATAATGGAATTTAGATGTTACTTTATCTAATTCAAATTCTTCACTTACATAAGAGTAAGTGGTTATGAAGGAAAATCATTTATGTTGCCCAGATACTTAGATGATAAGTGGGCACTCCTAGAGCTCTCAAGGAAACTAGCAGAAGTGCACAAGATGATAGCAGGAAAACACAAAACAAACATCAAGTTTCCTATCAAAATAGAAAGATACACTTGCACAACTGTTGCAAAGGCTAAGCTCTTAGAGAATGAAATGGAAAGACATGGATTGGAAAATTTTCAGCCTAGACCGAAGTATGATATCAGATGGGATGTAAATTCAATCCTAGGTAGCTCACATGAGCATGAGGCCCACTACAAAGACTATTGGATGGACCGGAGATGAGGAAGAGGTCAGGTTGAGATATTATTCTAGAATGACCCTTAGACAAATCATTGACTACAAGATTGTAGTTGTGCCACAAGGTTTGGATGATGATAAATAGGTAATAAGCCAATATTATCATGATATAAAACTAGTATCACAACTAATTGCACCACTGAATTAGAATGAGAAATAATCAATTAGTTTGCACACTACAACAACACATGTGATAAGAAGAACACTCTCATGTTTAATAGAGAAAGGGTTGGATTTATCTTTCAAAATACTTAGGTATTAAAATAGTACAGTAATACTAGAATCTTGGAAGAAGTATCACTCTAATTTTTCATTCATTTTCAATTAAATAATCTAGTACTAAATAAAACTAGATAGCTCGAGAAAATGGAGGGTTTAAGGTACCTCTAACATGATGTGATCGATAAATGGGTGCTAATTGGTTGATCCTCGTTTTTCGTTGATGACTTGTAAATAAGATAGACTGAAAAGGAGATTGATTAGATGGGATATGCGGGGTTTCTCAACGAGTGGATCCAAGAAGTGTTAACTTCCTTGGTGGATGTCAACCCCTGTTTTAAAGAATAAGAGAAATAAAGGATGAAATAACAAATATCATGCAAAAATAGAAGTACTACTGAATTTGAGAATAATTAAGATCTGATCTAAAAATTCATTTAATTAAAATAAGCATAAATTAAATGTTACCTAGTCTGGGTCAACGGCAACCCAGGTCATGCGAAAGAGGTTGAAGGTAACATGGGAAAGAAGATCTGGAATGTAGAATGAGTATGCAAGCTGCAGATCCTAAGTTCAAACTGGAAGGTAGCATTTTTATGGATGTTGTAAGAAGACCTGCAAAATGTTATCAAAGGAAGAAAACACCGAGAGAATGGCGTAAAATAGCGATGAGAAAGATTGATTGACAAGAAAAACCACAGTCAACGATGACTATAGCGAGTTAGGTAAGGCCGTGGTAAAAAGGATGAAATGGGATACTTGCAAGAAAAGAATATGGAAAAGAATATTACCGAGGGAGCTCTAGGTGTTACGAAATTGATCCGACTTACAAAACGTTAGATATAAACAATACAAAGATTATTTTATAAATATCACATAAATAACACAAAGATGATGATAAATCTCACGAAGGATAATTGTGAGTGATGTAATCCAAAATTCGCATGCATCTAATGAAGAATGGAAAGAAATCTCTTAGTTTTATAGGGTCGATGACGACTGGGCTAGGTCACCACCGACTACAGGTAAATTTTCCCTAATGGGATAGATTTTTTTATTTTGGCGTTATTTCATTATTTTAAGAGTTGGAAGGGTGTTTAAAATCATGTAGGTGGGAAGGGGTAGTTTAGGGATGAAATATGGGTGAGTTCAAGCTAACGATAGGTTAGAAAAAGTATACAAATCCTAAATAGAAATTACACTAAGGAAAGATAATGGGTATTAATTAATTAATTAAATTTAATGAAGATTAATATGGATGGAAAACATGGGAATTTAATTAATGAAGGGGGTGAATTAAATAAATATGTGCACGTAGGTGATTAAGGGTATAGATACCGAATTTAGGTATCTACAAGAAGATATCCCTCCTTTAAGGGAAGGAGCTAACCAAATTGACCCACTAACAGGAAAGGCCCCTCACTACCATCCAAAAGGCCAACTATTGGGATTAGAGAAGAATGGACTTCAACTACAAGTAGGATAGGAACTCCCATGTCTATCCCGACCCGTAAAGTCAAGGAATGCTACTAAAATCCATGGAAGGTGCTCCCATTACTAAAATAGTCCCATTAAAAGTCAAAGGAGTAGGAACATAAAATCCTAGAACTCCATTAGTAACTCTTATTGGGTCATCAAGTATATGAAAGATAATGAGAGGATTCATACCAAACATTAACCCACAATTTAGGTACAGAGTGCTTAGGAGAAATAAAAAATTAATTTCAAGTATTTTGAAATAGTTGTTAAAATGGCAAAGGTTATACCTCCATTGGTGAGAGATAAAAATATTTAGGAACAAAGGATGTCCCAGTCACAAAAGAGAACAAGCATAAAAGAAAATAACCAGAGGTTATTGACCTATTCCCATTAAATAAAGCTAAATAAAATCTCATTGCAATATTGGGGAAACAGATGGTTGTGACACAACTTAAGGTGGGTACTCCCATCACATCATCCATAGTACAAGAGGCCATTGTTACAACTTCAGGTCCTATGGGGTTGGTGTCAAATCTATCCATAAAAAGAAAATTGATGACACTCCTATTGAAATTTAGTCCAAGGAGATTCTGGGAGAACATAAATAGGAAGGACTAGAGGTAATTCAATTAGTTTCACAAATAGAAGGGCATGCAATTTTATGGCCACTAAACATCAAGAAAAATCAATTACATCAGTTGAAGTGATAGATGCGGATGAAAGAGAAGAAACCCATGCACCAGGATTTACCGATTTATTGCTTGGATTGACTGTGGTAAAATAATAATATGTTTAATCAAAGGAAGCTCCATTTCTACAGATTCCAAGATTTCGGGGTGATGAGACAAGTATGGTAATCCAAGATGTACAACTTGGAGTTTCAGGTGCAAAAATTGGGAAAGAACCATAAGTCGAATTACATAAAATTCATCAAAAGAAATAACTCATTATATAGAGGAGAAGCCTTAGGAGGAACACATTATAGAAGAGTCATGAAAAATTGTAAGCCCTACAAAGGATATATCGAGAGAAGTTAATGAGGTAGTGGTAGGTACAACTGAAGGTAAGGGAAAGGAAGAGACACTAGTTGAAGATAAGACCTAAGAATTAGCCACTCGAAATAAAGGTAACCAAAGGACTTGATGTATAAGATCAAAAATAAGAGCATACGAAACAAGTGTTCTCAAGTGTTGAACAAAAGGATAAAACAATGAAAATTGAAATCCCACCTACAGTAGTACCAGTTACAAAAATACCTCAAGTTATGTCAAAATAAATAGTAATGTTCTCAAGTACAAAACATCCCCCATTACAAATGTTAAGTTGGGAAATGTCCCCACAACATGGTCGTTGGGAATACTCCTACCAAGAAAAGAAAAGGAGGTAGTTCAAGTGGAAATTTTTGACATTAAGAGTATTATGTTTTCAAAACCCACAAAAACTCCCAAAAGGGATAAAATATTATCAAAGGCTCATGTCCATCAGCAGGGTCTTAAAACTCTGGAATTTTTTGTCCCACAGGAAAACAAGTCAAAGACATAGGTTACCATAGGTGACTACTAAGTCACACACATTCAACTAGTGAACTAAACTATTGAAAACTTGAAGCAAGATGCTACAATGGTTCTTGGAGGACTTATTTAGAAAATTGACAAAGATAAGGAAACAAAGAAAAATTTGAGGAAAAATATTGAAGTATTCTCGACTTATGTACAAAAATTGATACAACCCTATGTGGACGGACAAGAGATTACTGCTGCAATTACACCAGAAGCCCTAAATGCAGCAGAAAAAACAAGGTAAACAATTGGTGTTATGGACATATGGAAATAATAATTTTCTAAAAAATGGAACAAGGTCATAGAAGAAACAATGAGATGTTATGACCAATTGACTGAATGAATTAGTGATGTAAAGGATCAAAGGGAAAAATTTGAGAATGAATTTCACTATTGGGAAGGAATCATTCCCAAACTAGAAGAATTAACTCAATTGGTGGAAAAAGAAGGGAATATCCTCACTTGAAGAAATTGGAGTACAACACGCTTATGATGGATCCATCAATCTAATAATGAAAACTCTAAATCGTGTTATTGGAAATATCACCCAAGAAAGATACAAGATAATATAATGAATTGATGATATTGATAATAGGCTTGGGAAACAATGTCAATAGAAGATAAGATTACCTATGGAGATTTAGGTATAAATAGCTTGATAAAATCCTTTGATCAACACATTTCTCAAGAACCCAATATTGCTGCTCAAATTTTCAATTATGACACCTTAAAAAAAATTGACTTAGAACAACAAATAGAAAAATTATAAAAGATGATAAAAAAGAATAAGGGTGTAATACATGAATTTGATCAAATGTTGAGAGAACAGATATTGATATTCATGTTCCATGTTGGCCCTGATGAAGAGTACATTGTCCATATAATATAGAGATATGATGCTTATAGAGAAAGGGCAGTGAAGCTAAAAATGATGTCACTAAACTTGAAGTTGATGTTACTGGGCCTAATCAAATATAGGCTTGTTCCTTGAAAAACTTTATCTTTTTCATATAGTTTCTTATCAATTTTTGTACTTTCCAAATTTTACAAATTCCAAATTTTGTATTCAAAGCATAGAATGTTAAAGTGTTGATTCAAAAATATTGGATAATGAATTAGTGAATTTAATAATTGTACATGAAACATATTGCAAAAGAATGTATTGTTTGTTTTTACAAAAAGACAAAATGGGGTTTTAGGTCCCTTCCCTTGTGAAAATTACATTCATACATAGGTATACATTTTACAAAAAGAATTGTATAGCTATCAAGTGATTAGTCAATCACTATAACTTCCTCATTGAACAGAGGAATGGAAGAAAATAATTCCTTTTTCCTAGATTCAAATGTTGCGACTATGATCTTGATATACAAATTGAATCCTTCCGGCCAAGTCATGAGACATACCCAAATCCAAGATTTCTTTTGTGCTTGTTTTCCGATTCCCTAAGAGACTAATCAGTTCTGTTTTTCTTGAAAAAGAGGAGACCCATTCCAATAGACTAAGACCTCCAGATGAATATGGTCAAGAAGGATGAATTATTTCTTCCAAAATGGAATGAGACACTCAAGTATATTCTAAAGAATCGAACAAGATGGCACAATAATAACGGCGAAATTTCTTTCTCTATCAATTCATTAGTAAAGAAAATTGAAGAAAAGTGTGAAATGTTATAACTAATGGTTAGTCTATAACGGAGCCAAAATTAATTCAATTGATTAGAAGCTTGATCATCTTATGGTCGAAGAAAGTGGTGGAGCATGATCTGGAACGATGAGAAAAAGAAGGTCACCTTTGCAAGATTTCTCATCAAGGATACTTTAATAATGTTGGGAGTTAATGGTCCTTCGAGTATTGATGTTCTTTAATTGAGAATAGCATCCGAATAAAGTTCTCATCCAGACCTGAAAGTGAAAAAATAGAATGGAGTACTTTTGAAGATAAATTTTGCAAACTTCCTTCAAACTCCATGTTAGCCATTTCTCAAAACGTAGAATATTGAAGATACTTCAGTAGATAAATTTGCAAGCAATTTTTAGAAAGCATGTAATTTTGTGGCTAACAAATGGAGAATTTATATAAAGGAAAAGTACATAGCAACATGTGTAGGCCGTCGAGATAAAATTAATTTCAAGATCTAAGTGGATATGCAACATGAATGTAATGAAAGAAAAGAGAAATCAATTCTGGAGAAATGGCGTATCATTAATCCTATTGAAATCATGGCATGAGTTTGAACATTAATTTCAGAATACTTGCAAAATAATTTGCTCATTTCCTAAAGTGTGACTTTTGAAAAGAGAGAAATCAAAGTTAATGCAAAAAGTGATGTCAAAAGGTGAGAAAATGTGACAAGATATTTCAGTCATTTCCGATAAGATAGAAATATAGTGATTAACTAAAATTAACTGAATTATGTAATGTGGGGATAGTTAATCTACTCTAGAAGGACATATAAACACAACAAATAAATACATTAAGATAGTATGTAAGTGAGATAAATAATAAAACTAATGCAAATAGAAACCCTTATGTGTACGAGGGAAGAGGAAAGAAATCGATGATAAAAGATGCATGTTGAGAGTGTCACAAAGGTGATTGAAAAAATTAGGAGTAGGAACAATTGTGTATAAGTCCCAAAAAGAGTGGATCTAGACTATTTCTCTAGATTGGAGCACTGGAGTAGAATCGAGGCACTGCTAGCGCTTTGGTCTATAATCTAGGTGCCCTGGTCTATGTAAAAGCTCTGAAACTAGTTTTTACAGGGTCGAAAGTGGTCTAAAACCCTTGTGTGTCGCATCAACTTCACTTTTCTACGATTAATGTCATCAATGTTTCAAGATGAATGAAATACATGCAAGACCCCAAAACAAGCATCAAACCCTAAAAATGGAATAATGCATATGAAATGGTCAGACTGACCTAAGCTTCCACAATAGTGGAATTACTAACTAAGAGTTGCATTACATCTTAGACCCAATGTAGTTGTATTTGTAAGTGTGTGTGAACATGCCCTAGGTTTCTCTTGTGTCAGTCACACTTTGTGAAGTAGCGAGCAATAACTATGTGTATTAAATGTAATAAAATGTGTGCATGGAATATAATAGAATACCTACCCCTACGAAGTGTGATGCAAATGTTCTAGCCTTGTGTCTTGATGATGGAGCTATGTGGATGCAAGTGATCTCTAATGAAATAGATGGATGCAACTCTAGATGGAGTGATATTAGGTCCCTCATTATGGTCTCATACCTTTATATCTATAGGGTTCTCTTGATATAATTTCATAATTAACCTTGAAAAGGCCATCCATGAGAAAGATAAAGATGCCAAATGGTTAGAAAGAGCCCAAAATGTGGTGGGAAAGTACAAAAAGAACCATGGCACCCGTTATGGGATTAGGGCACTAACAGCACCCTAGTACTAGCCTTGGCACCCTAGTCGAGGCTGAAATGACAAGAAATGACCAAAATAGATTGGGCATGTGGGTGCAAGAGGTCGATGAATGACGAAATAAAAAAAATAAGATGGCTAAAAGATGGGGGTTAATTAGTAATTTATTCACTCAAGAACCTTTTAAATAGTAACACTAAACTGGGATAAATAAATGTCCGAAGTGCATGATTTTGTGACTACATTTTTCCCCACTTTATGTTGGGAGTGGAAAGCTCAATAACATAAAGTAGACAGAGATGTGTACCTGATGGCCATGAAGAGTTTAGTAAAAACACAATGAAGGACTAGAAAAAGTGTGGAATGATAAAAAATATGGAGGAGTGTGGAAACTAAAGATGAAAAATGCACAAAGAAAAAGTGATGAGAGTGAACCTAGGGTTGAATGCATGTGTAGCTGATGTAATGTATAATTTACCCGCATGTTTAGTAAAGTGTGTGTTATCGGAAGTGTTGTTTTTGTTATTTCCCCCAATTTGAGTGCTTGTTTCTTATACGGCTGAACGTACAAGGATAAAATGATCAAGTTTTCAAATATAAATGTATGTGTAAGAACACAATGTAAAAGATGCATGTATATGAAAGCATGTAAGTGTAAAAGATGAAAATGTAAATGGAACATTTACACATAATCCATGTCGAGAAAGAGAGTGTAGAAGGATATCCTTTATCGTGAGTTTTTGGGCCATCTCATGCTACCCTGGATGAAGAAGTGTAGGGAGGAAATGTTGTGTCCTCCAAGCTCTAACTGCTTCCCGAATGTGAAGATATCTTTGTATCGTCCTATTTTTTGGGTGATTGTTGACTATTTTTTCCCTAGGAAAAATTAGCCAACCTAGAGCCACATCAGTGCTAGAATGAGAAAAAATATGAAAAGTCTATTTTTCTCCACATTCAGCCCCTATGGGGCCCTTAGCACATAAAAAATCAAGAAAGATTCCAAAAATGGGCCTCAAAATTAAATTGTGTATTTTTACCCTAGAAGGGCCACTGAAATAAACAAGCTCATCGAACTACTCATCGAGTAGCTCGGTGAGTTGGGAGATTTTTAGTAGTAACAAGTTAAAAGGGTGACTTTTAGAATAGCTCAAGCAAGCTAAGTTGGGAGGGGGAACATTGGCCAAAAGGAGAATGCATGGTGCCAAGCAGAGACTCGATCAATCGAAGGGTCAACGCGAGGAATGGGCCATGTTGGTGAGGTAGAGTTTGAGTGCACACCAGGCTTGAGAGGGAAGGCTCTATATGGATCGAGCTCACATCATTGAGGAATCAAATCAGAAGTAGGTAACTCAACCTAGCTAAATTAGTAGGGAAAGTTACAAAGAGGAGCCAAGCTTATAGGGTCGTATTAAATCATCTAGCAAGTTCGAAAAACATAAGAGCGGGCTAGTAGAAAGTGGAGAAATCATGTCAAAGGGCCCGAACTATGTGGCGGAATGGTTGAATGAATGGATGAGCTGATTCAAATCAGCCACAATGCAATGATGGAGCTTAGGGGATAAGAAATCAATCTACCTCAACCAGAGAACCATGAGTACAAGGCTCGAGTGAATTGAACAAATCACGAGCTTGGGGAGGACTCGGAACGTATCTCAAGGGAGATGAGAAGTGTTTGGACTCCATGAATTAAGGTCATGAGTCAAGGGTTGAAGAAAGAAGCTTGGGAAAGACCGAGTTTCATGCATGGAGCTTGTAGAGGTTGTAATTGATTCACTTTGGAAGGAAGTGGAAGCTCGTGGGATTCAAGCTTAGGATCTTGTAGTGAGCCCAGCGTTGGGTGAAAGGTGGGGTCACTTTACGGAGCTAAATATGAACCATTATTTAGGGACTTGGTTGAGTGCATGTTGACAAGGAAAATCCAAGCCCACCAGCCCGTTGAGTCATGCATAGAATTTTTCAATGAAATCGGGAGGGTCGAGACTACTCGACATTGCGATACAATGAACATGTCACAATAAAGGTAGAAACAAGGTCGTAACATACGTAGGTGGGGTTGTAACCAAGATGAATATAAGAACCCAAGCTTGTGAATCACGGTTGGAAGATCGATTTGAAGAGATACACGAGACAAGAAAGGTGTAGAAGGAAAAATTGAGTTGAGACCACGCAAGAATGAAGGAGCTCAATCTATAGAGGGCTTGTTCCTTAACCAAAATGGATGCAATGAAATAGCATAGGAGAGGAGACATTTCAGAAATCGAGGGCTTTCAGATTTCGAGAGATATCTGATTTTGGAATATTTGGAGTATTTTTGAGAAAATAGTAAGCGAGTTCATAATCCTGAAACTCTCAAATTTGGTGTTTTAGGAGTTCGGGGTTTAGGGTTCAAGAGTTCTCAACCGACTAGATATATGAGCTTTGTTCCTCCTTTCGTAAGAAAAGTTCCTAAAAACCTAAAGAGTGCAATGTCCGAGGTAACTCGGTCAATAAATTGGGTCACTTGAAGCTGTTTGGAAGGCATGCATCGATTCCGAGGTGGGAATTATGTGCCAAATCAGTGTGTGGGTGGTGTCGTGAAATAAACCCAACATCCGAGCTAGTAAAATAATCAACGAGCTGGGAAGATCCTATACAAGGTGAACATGGAAAGAACAAGTTAGTTAAGGTGTTTCAAAGGAGCTTAAATTAACATACGTGTAGGGTTTGGCCTTCATGCGTAGGTGTCTGCCATCCAAGAATGTATTTGGGTTCATGAGGGGCCCATTGAAGTGTAAAACATCGAGAGTTTGGCGAAACCCAAGAGCTAGAACAAGGGAGCTCACGGAGTTCAAGTGAGAAATTTAAATGGAGGAGGGCTCGTATGAGCTAACTTAAGAAGCAAACCTCCTAGTTCACCTAGTATCTCAGCGAGCCAACTCGCCTATGAAGTGTTGTAGAGCCCAAATGGACCATTCAAACCCTGATCTTCAAATGATCATATTTGCAGCTCCGGGCATCAAAATGGTGCAAAATTATAGTCAATGGAGAGATAAGAAGGAGGGTAACATGATGAAATTATAAAAAATGGGGTTTTTATAGGTTTTTTACACCCCAAAATTGTAAGGTTTACGAATTTCTGAAGTTGGATATCTTGAGCTCCTGATGTTCGTTTGTCACAAAACGAGTAGTCATTGGAATCATCGAAGTGAGCTCTACAACATGAGAACATCATTTTTAGGATTTTGAGGGTTCTAGACCTCCTAAATTTATGAAGAGAAAATAGTTCCCCATTGTAGGTGAGGACCATTGATGGAGGTGGGTGAAAATATGGAGTCATCATGAGTCTACAAGAACTAGACTAGATCCAGGGGGCAATCGAGCAGGTTGTTTCAAACACAAGACAAATAAATTAATGGAGGATATATTTTTGAATATTTTCAAGAACCCATTACAGATTAAAGAATGGATTTTTATGGGTTTCTATGGAATTTTGGGTTTCATTTTCTCTCTCTCCTCTCATCAAATTTCTTCTATAAATATGTAAAGGGTTGCACATGCAAATGTTGTTGATCACCTTTCTTCTCCCATGCACCCCATTTCCTCTTGGGGATTCAATCCTTCCTTTAAATCTCTATAATGGCTTCATGCCTCTCTCCCACATGCAATGTACTAGTGTATATTTCATGAGCAATAAAAATTATGTTGTGTTAGTTATTTTAACCTTTGCATGATTTTTGTGTCTCTCTTACCTCTCATTGCAGTAGGGTGTTCTATGCATATTTCATGTTCATTTGTAGGGTTTGGTGTATTGTGCTTATAGGAATGAATATTGTTTGCATTTTGGGATTGTGTTGTAGTGGTCCAACCTCCCCTTAGTGCATTGGTTTGATTTTGGGTTTGTGTTGCATCTATCCAACCTCCCCAGGGTTCACCCTTTCTCCATTTTGCAGGGTTTGGGAAGAGTGATTAGCACTCCTTTCTTGGTGTATCACCGCTTTAGTGTAGGTTTCTTTCTTGCATCCTTCTATCCATGTCCCCTTGGAAGATGTAGTTTTGGATCAGTGAGTAGTTTGGCTTGCACTTGGAGTAATTAGTGGTAGGTAGGTTAGGAACAGGAACTAGCCTTCTCTAGAGAGTTTTCTGATTCGCAAGGTCCCACACTTCATGAAAACTCCATGTTGTGAAATCACGCCGAATGCCCCATATCAAACCAAGAAATTCGGGGTTCTCTAATTCCACATCAATAGTTTTGGCATGCCCAAAGGGCACAACTCCATGAAGTCAAAAAAATCAATTTTAATAAGTTGTTCTATAGAAGAATCTAAGTCACATTGAAGCCAAAGCTTAAAACAAATCATTTTCGAGTTTCCCTTTCATTTCAAAGTTCAGAAGTTGTAAATTTCATATTTTGGAGGTTTCTCACAGCAAGGTAAAAGTTTGAAATCAATTTTAGAGGGATAAAAATGTGCAAAATGAGCTTGGACTTCACCACATGATAGATCGTGGGCCAAAATTCAAAAGGGTATTTTCAGATTTTTGAAACTTTGACTTTCAAAATTTTGAGGTTTTTAAAATTTTAGGATTTCAGGGGTTTTTCAATTTCAGACCTTTCCAAATTTTAGGTTTCAAGATTTCAGGCTTTTAGAGGTGTTGAAATTTTAGGCATTTAGAATTTGAGAGTGTGGCAATTTCGGACTTTGGACTTTAGAGGTTGCTTGGACTATGGAAAGTTCAAGAATTTTGTGCGAGCCTCAAGTTTCGAGTTTCAACCACTTTGGAGGTTTACAAGTGGAGCCGGGTTTTGAATTTTGGGATTTCGGGGAACATTTATAGTTGAACTAGTCCAAGCCAACATCAATTTTTCAGCTCTTCAAGGTGGGCATACAGGTATCCATTTTATTTTATCAAGTTTTCTGTGCACTTGGTAGAATTTTAGTCTTCTGAGACACACATGCAAGCACAACTAGCGACTCCATTTGGGTCAAAAACCATTCTCTAAGTAGTAGAACTTTCCATTTCTTAACCATCCATTTCCATCCATTCCATTCCTTCCATTTTCTTCCATTTCACGAATTCTTACAGTCATGGCTTGATTCACCTCTTGGGATTCACATGTAGAACAACAAAGAACATCGCACAACCCTCCTTCGAGTTGCAAACTTCATTTTCATTGTGTTATTAACCATCTCTGGATCCATAACGTAATGGAAATCAAATTCAATATGCATGCCTAGATGATCAAAGGACAGGTCAGTTTGCTTATCCACCAAATCATCCATATTTTCAAGAGCGGGGTATGTGGATTTCGAAGGACATTCTTCACCCGAAATGTTGAGTTACAAATGAAGATCCTAAAGATAATGACAAGTATGGTGCATTCTAGGGATTCAACCCAAATGCAGGAATTTAAGATCGGGTTCTAGGCCCCTTGTCCATGGGAAGGCCCCTTTCCATATTATCTTATCCCGCATGAGAAACTAAGCTTCATATTTGAGATGTTACCCCAACTAAAAGGATGGATCAAGGACATTAAACATTATGCAAGTCAACCTTGTCTACAGGAGACCCCTACATTACCCTCTAATAGTTCTTTTCCTTCATCCCAAATCGGTCAGTATCATTTCAACCAAAACCATAATTCCCAAGTTTTCCACTAGCTGCACCTAGTAAATAATCCCCTTCTTTTTTTTTCTCTTCCATCCAATCTCAGCCTCTCTCTTCCTTTTCCCTTCCAAGATACCATCTCCTCCACAAGAACAGGAAGTTAAACCTCCCCCACCCACCACTCCTCTTATAATTTTGGACCCATGTCAGAAGAATATTGAGGACCAAATCAAGAGGAATAACATGAAGAAGGGCCTAGAAATGATGAAAAAAATAGTAGGCTTAGCCCCGAGGTTTGGAATTGAAAAATTCCTCTCTGGTAAAACCTTCATAAGAGGCCAAGGTGGAAGAACAGGTGGTGCAAAAAAATTTGCAGTAGTAACAAAGCAAGGACATGTGGAAGAGGATCAACAGTCCATTTGTTCAGAGTGTAGTGTCCATGATAGCACCCTATTTGCAGATATTGTTGGTCAACCATCAGCTATAAAATCAGCACATGAGGGAATAGAAATAGCTCCAAATCCAAAAGAAGAGGAACACATTCATACTACGGAGGAGGATATAATAGGTTCAGAGGATTCTGATTCAAGGTAGGTCATGTAAGAAACTCCATATCCTTCCTTCAATCCATCCCCTCCGGATTCTAATTTAGAGGATAAGTTTGAACTTTCAAAATTCATGTTCAAGGATGAAGGGAACCATAGTGAACAAGTTAAGAATCCAGAAAACACTAAGGAGGAGTTTGAGTCGAAACAACAGGATAATGAGAAGGCAAATTATCTACCGGACTTGGAATATTGTTTCAATAATGAGGATCCCATGGAGATCACATCATTTTCTCATCCATCATCTTCCTTCTAAGCACAAGATCCCATTTCTAAAGAAGAGTACATGAAAGAGTAGCATATCCTTCATAAGAGCCATCATGAGCCATTATTGGAGGAATTCAATCTTATAAATATCATACCAGACTCGGAGGATGAAGTCTCAGTTAAGCAGCCATACTCAACCACTTTCGTTGAGTCTATCAATAGTTCCATTTAAGGCTGCAAGTGATTTCGAGGGGCTACATGTTTAGGAGGATCTCACTTCCTCCATACCATCCACCAAGGTGACACATCTATTTTCTCGTAGATGTGAGACGGGAAGAAGTTGTAATAACAGACAATAACCTTTTCCAGAATATCTACATCAATACCTTTTATCAAAACTCATAGCAAGAGCGAGCACGCTCGGTGGTTCGAGCCATTTTCCATCGTGTATCTAGCTTCATTGGGACTAAAACCATAGTTTCCATAACCAATCATTTTCATCTCCTAACATGAGGGTGAGCTTCATAGTACTAAGGATTACTCGCATCACCATACATCTCCAAGAGCCTCATATGGATCATTTTGAAGGGGTGTTTATTTTATGTCTAGTTGATACCTTGAAAATTCAAGTGGAAAATTGGGTCTATGTCAATTTTTCACTCATTTGTACAACCATGATTAGTGTCAAATCATCTGCATGGCTGCCTATTGTAAAGAGAGGGTGCTACTTTGCACAACCAATGTCAAGGTTTTTTTGAAATCTTCTCTATTGTCATTTAGTGTAGGGTAGGAGTAGGATTTGTTTTCAGCATCACAAGTGCTCTAGCACACTCTGCATGTCTACTTAGGCATGTATGATTTCTATTTTGTACATATTTTTGGCTCATGTTGCTCCAACACAGTACAAGGTGTTTCATTAGGCCTCCCACATGTAGAAAAAGTTCATACTTGTAAGAAATAGTTGTAGATCTTAAAAGATAACAAATGTAGAGCAACTAAAATCGGGATGAGGACATGTACTATTAAGTTTTCATTATTTGATTCCTTCAAGGCCAATCATAGGTGAACTTCTAGTGCCTCTATCGATTAGGAAATAGCCTCCAACATCATGTCAAAGAGTGGAACTTTTAGAAGAAAGAGAAAATCTAAATTTAATAGAGTTCCATGATGTAAAAATTGGAAAATTGTCTTATTCAAAATTTTGTAGCATACAATACATGCAAAGAAATCACTAGTCTTTTGGGCTTCACATTTGGAGAAATCAGGTTTTAGGACATTCCATTTCGGTCTCGTAGAATAGGGTCAGAGAGAGCAATAGGTGTAAATCTCCAATGAAGACAATTGTCTACTCTCACAAATCTTAGTTTTAAGATTTTCTTATGAAAATTGAGAGTCTGCAGTGGAACAAATTCAAGTTCGGAAGGTGTAGGTGGTCTCTGGGTTTATGTTTCATCGATTCGGATCGCTTACATGCATTTACTAACTTTGTGCCCAATGGACATGCTAAGGCTATTGGTACAAGAACATCTAGTAGGCAGATGTCCCCGCGAGTCACCAAATTGTTGACTATTTTTCCCCCAAGAAAAATTAGCCAACCAGGGGCCAACATCGGGCTAGAACAAGAAACAATATGAAAATTCTATTTTTCTCCACATTCAATGCCTATCGGGCCCTCAAAGCACATAAAAATCAAGAAAGATCCCAAAATGGGCCTCGAAAATTAAATTATGCATTTTTGACCCTAGAAGTCCCACCAAGTTGAAACGAGCTCTCGCCGAGTTGGGAGACTGTTTGGTGGTAGAAATTTAAAAGGGTGACTTTTTGATTAGCTCAAATGAAGCTACTCGGTGAGCCAATTTGGGGGAGGGGCATTGGCCAAAAGGAGCATGCATGGCACCAAGCATAGACCGATCAATCGAAGGCTCAATGCGAGGAATGGGTGATTTTGGTTGAGGTAGAGTTTGACCGCACACTTGCTTGAGGGTGCAGGATCGACATGGATCAAGCTCACATCAATGAGGAGTCAACTTGAAAGAAGGTAACTCGAACCGCGTAACTTGGTAGGGGAAAGTTGCAAAAGGGAACCGAGCTCATAGGGTCGTATTAAATCACCGAGAAAGTTCATAAAAACATAAGAGTGGGCAAGTAAAAGTGGAGAACTCATGTCAAAGGGTGCAAACTATGTGGCGGAATGGGTGAATGAAGGGATGAGCTGATTCAACTCGGACATATTATAATGATGGAGCTTGAGGTAGAAGGAATCGATTTACCTCACCAAGAACCATGAGTACAAGGCTCGGTGGATTAAAAAATTATGAGCTCATGAAGGACCGGGAATGTATCTCAAGGGGGGTGAGAACTATTTAGGCTCCATGAATCAAGTTCACGAGACAACGATTAAAGAAAAAATCTTGGGAGAGGCCAAGTTTCATGCATGGAGCTTATGTACAGGATGTAATTGATCGACTGGAAGGAAATGGAAGCTCATGGGAGTCAAGCTTAGGATCTCGCAATGAGCCTAGCGTTGGGTGAAAGGTGGAGTCACTTTGTGGAGTTAAATCCAACCATTCTTCAAGGACTTGGATGAATGTGTGTTGATAAGGAAAAACCAAGCCCTCCATCCTATCGATTCATGCATAGAATTTCACAATGAAAGCAAGGAGGGTTGAGACTACTCGGCATTAGTGATATAATGAGCGAGTCACGCTTAAGGTAGAAACAAACTCATAGATGTGAAGGTAGGGCCGAAACCAAGCTAAAAAAAAGAAACTGAGCTTGCAAATCATAGTATAAAGATCGAGCTGAGGAGATATACAACCAAGAAAGGTGTAGAAGGAAAACCTGAGTTGAGGCCACCCAAGAATGAAGGATCTTGATCCATAGAGGGCTTGTGCCTTGACCTAAATGGATGCAACAAAACAACTCAGGAGAGGAGATATTTCAGAGACTGAGAGCTTTTAGATTTCAGCTAAATCTGATTTCAAAAGATGTGTAGAAGTTTTGAGAAGATAGTAGGCGAGTTCTCAAGCCTAAAACTCGAAATTTAGAGTTATGGGACTTTGGGGTTTGGGAGTTCTCGGCTAACAAAATGGATGAATAGTGTCCCTCCTTCCGAAAGCAAAGTGACCAAAAACCTAAAGAGTGCAATTTCCAAGGTAACTTTGTCAATGAATTGGGTCATTGAATCCTCTTGGAAGGAATACATCAAGTCCGAGGTGGGAGTTATGTGTCAAATCGGTGTGTGGCTAATGACAGTGAAATAAGCCCAATAGTCGAGCTAGTCGACTAATCAACAAGCTAGGAAGACCCTATGCAAGCTGAATGTGGAAATACTGAGTTAGTTAGGGTATTTTTGAAGGATATAAAATGAACATACATGTAGGGTTCAGCCTTCATGCGTAGGTTTCTGCCATCCATAATGTTTTTGGATTCATGAGGGGCCCATCCAAGTGTAAAACGACTGAGAGTTTAGTGAAACCCAAGATCTAGAACAAGGGAGATCAAAGAGTTCAAGCGGGAAATTTGAATGGAGGAGGGATCATAGGATCTAACTTAAGAAGCAAACCACCTAGCTCATTGATTAGCTTGGTGATCCAACTTGCCTATGAAGTGTTGCGGAGACCAAATGGGCCATTTAGACCCCGATCTTAAAATGATCATATCTAGAGCTTCTCGGAATCTAAATTCCACAAAATTACAATGAATGGAGAGCTAAGAAGGAGGGTTGAACCCCAAAATTACAAGGTTTGCTAATGGCTAAAATTAGATATCTTGAGCTCCGATGTTCGTTTCTCAAAGCGAGTAGTCGTAGGAATCATGTTAGTGAGATCTCAGAGCATGAGAACATAATTTTTGGGATTTCAAGGGTTCTGGACCTCCAAAATTTAGGAACAGAAAATATTGCCCCCATGGCGGGTGAGGAATATTAATGGAGGTGGGTGAAAAGGTGGAGTCATCATGAGTCTACATGAACTAGACTAGACCTAGGTGCAATCAAAGCAGGTTGCTTCAAACACAAGACAAATCCATTAATGGAGGAGATATTTTTGACTATTTTCAAGCACCCATTATAGATTAAAGAATGGGTTTTTATGGTTTTCTAAGGAATTTTGGGTTTCATTTTCTCTCTCTCCTCTCATCAAATTTCTGGTATAAATATGTAAGGGTTACACATGCAAATTTTGTTGATCATCTTTCTTCTCCCATGCACCCCATTTCCTCTTGGGGCTTCAAGCCTTCCTTCAAATCTCTATAATGGCTTCATGCCTCTCTCCCACATGCAATGTACTGTATATTTCATAAGCAATAAAAATTATGTTTTATGTTAGTTATTTTAACCTTTGTATGATTTTTGTGTCTCTCTTACCTCTCATTGCAACAGGGTGTTTTGTGCATATTTCATGTTCATTTATAGGGTTTGGTGTATTTTGCTTACATGAATGAAGATTGTTTGCATTTTGGGATTGTGTTGTAGTGTTTCAGCCTCCCCTTAGTGCATTGGTGTGATTTTGGGTTTGTCTTACATCTCTGTCCAACCTCCCCAAGGTTCACCCTTTCTCCATTTTTAGGGTTGGGAAAAGTGATTATCACTCCCTCCTTTTTATATCACCACTTTAGTGAAGGTTTATTTCATGCATCCTTCTATTCATGTCCCCTAGGAAGTCAGTAGTTTAGGATCGAGTCAGGTAGTTTGGCCTAGCACTTGGAGTAGTTAGTGGTAGGTAGGTTAGATGTAGGAACCGGCCTTCTCGGAGAGTTGTCGATTTGCAAGGTACCACACTTCACAAAAACTCCATGTTGTGTAATCATGTCGAATGCCCCATCTCAAACCGGGTAATTCAGGGGGGCTATTATTATGCATCAACATTGATCGACACCACTTCCCGAAGTAGTGTAGAGAAGCACACCCATTGTAACCTTTAAGATCAGAACTACTTCCCAAAATGTTAAGGACACCTTGTCTCTATAAAATTTTCTATGTATGGGGTTCCTAGACTTGTCTCGAACCCACTCGTTATATATAGTTAAACCACTGTGTAAAATCTCTATGTTATTATGTAAAACCCCAAATGATGCCCCCTCTTTAGGGCGCATGTGACATCACTAATAGGAGAATGCGGCCCCAAAGAGGACCAACCACATGTACTCTATAACTCTTCCCTACATGAGGAAGGGATTAAACTTGGTAAAAACCAAGTTACGCACAAATAAGGATAGATAGCTAAAGACCAATGTTTTTACAAAAACACATACATGTTGAAAATAAGTGTAAAGTACGCAGACCATGTAAAAATACCAAGCACAATAGTGTAAACATGCAAGAAGACAAATAAGCCACACAAAGTGGGTTGTAAACATGGGACATCACTCATGATGTTGCAAGACATGTAAGGCCATCGAGCCGCAAACAAAAACAATTTTTCACACCAAACATAGGGCAAGGCCTGCATACAAGAAGAAAGCAATGATAAACAAGTAAAAACAAGAAAAATAAGTAGTCATGGAAACATGTAATCTTGTAAAACAAGTACCGCAAATGAAACACACATTATCATGTTAGAAGATATAACCAATATATCAAAGCGTGAATAACCACGTAATGTGAAGTGATAAGTACAAAATGAAACAATAGCACCTACGAGTGACGAATGTGGATGCCCCAAATGACCAGCAGTAGGAAGGGTAGAAGGCAAGTATCCATGTTGTGTGTAAAGTATATATATCTCGTGATCACAACTAGACAAATGCATGAACACACATGTTTGGATGGTATAGATAATGACATATAAGAAATAAATTTAACATTAGTAGTAAAATGATCATGTAAAACACTAGAAAACAAGAATAAATGACCCCAAGACAATGCAATATGTTATGGATGGATGGGATGGAATGATAGGATCTCGCATGCCCCCGAGCAAATATAAATGTATGCAATGAGGTTAATTTTTTCCACCTCAAGCAATCAAGAATGAATCAGTAACCGAGAGTGTGTCATTAGGAAATGGTCGAAGTGTATGTTGTATCTAACGCGTATGAGGAATGTATAGGTGTAGAGATGAGATGCGACCTAGCAATGATGTATGCATGAACCTTATAGCTGAAGTGTATATCATGACTAGATGAACATACAAGTGATGATTTAGCCTAAGTGTATATCACTATAAGATGAATGAATGAGTGATGATCTATCCCTAAGCATATATCACTACAAAATGAAAAGAGGGAGTGGTGATGTAACCTAAGGTGTATACCACTAGAAAATGATAAAATAGGTAATGATTTAGCCTAAAGCATATGTCACTAGCCGAGAATTATCACATGGTAAAATTTTGAGCTATAAATGTGTAAGGTCCATTTGATTTGTAAACCCTCGGCATTTGAGTATGGACCAAGGAACTAAAGTGTGTCATCGGGTAGTGAGTGCAGCACGTAGAAGACAATGTAGTGTATATAACGATAAACGTCGACCATGTGATAAGTGGAATATGTAAGTATGCGATGTGTAAGATGCAACACAAAATGTGTAGAATGTGTAAAATGTAATGTATGTAGATAGAATAGAAATGTAGTATATAAGATGATGCAATGCTAGACTCATATGTGATGAAGACTAGTATAGTATGTAGAATATGTGTGGAAAATGTGTGGTGTAATATGGATGGTATGTAAATGAAATATGTAGGATAAGTAGTATAGAATGTAAGATGCAGAGACAATGGTGTATGCCTAATGACGACTAGCATGATGTATGATGCACAAATTTTGAGATGTTGTAGAATAAATGTAAAATGTGTGGTGTATGGTGTGCGAGTGTATGAATAGGTGCGGTGTGCAATTTTGAGGTTCAATGTGGTAGCAATCCCTCAACAGTCAAGTGTGAACCGAAGTAGAAGAGTACATGATCGGGTAGCGACGATGCTAAAATGTGTATTGAGTATGCCTATAAATGGTAATGCAAAGATGAAAGAGATGAAAATATGAGGAGGGAGGAGATTGTGTTAGATGTCATGCCCCCTAAGTATGTAAGCGATGGAAGTATAGTCAAAAGACACTAAGTGGATCCACGTAAGGAGTAGTTTCCTTAACAAAAGTGATGGGACGTGGAGGTGGTAATGTTGCATATAACTTGAGTGGAGGGGTATTTTCTTTACCAAGATGATTAGAAAATGGAAGTGGAGTAGGATGGCAAGAAATCTTGAATGGTGGCAACTTTGGTGGTATTGATGATGCTACCAAAGGAGGAGGGTGATTGACTTTGAGAGATGGTTGTGCACCTTGACTTGGTAATGTTGTAAATGTATTGGTGTTTATAGGTGGTTGCTTAGGCGGTTCTTGTATTTTCAAAGAAGGTGCATGAGGAACGTTGGTGTGATGCTCATTAAGTGGAGAAGAAGCAACATCAAAAATAGGAGAATCATGTGATGGAACTATAGTATTTGTCTGACTAGGAGGAGAATCATTATGCACATGTGAGTGACCATCAATATCAAACATGTAATGAATAAGATTATCTATAACTTCTTTAGAAATATTAGGAGGCTCACTAGTAGCTGCATAACGTGGTATAGAAATTGTAGATGGGCATGCAACAGAATGTTGTGCATTGAATGAGATAAATCCCTAACGCTCAAGATGTTTGACTCTACGTTGTAAATCATATAAATAATTTTCATTATGTCCATTGATCCTATGATAGTTGTAATATGGATGACCTTGATATTTGGTAAGCCGATAAGGAGGATATAAATGAGTAGGTGGAAAAGTAATCAACTCGATGACTAAGGAGCTAAATGAGAGGCTTGGGTAATGGTATGTCTTGAGGTTCAACTAGATGACATGTAGTGGACATAGATTGCATAGAAGATGTAGAATGAGCACAAACATGCGATTGAGAAGCATCCTTAAGTGTTGAATTTCAGATCTAAGGGATGTAATGGTTGATTCCATAGCCTTAAATTTTTCTTGAAATAAAGCATGTAGAGCTTGAATTTAATCCAATAGGGGTTGAGTAGATGGAGGATCACTAGGATCAGAGTTGTCAGATAAACGATCGAATATAGGACTTATTTTGTGTGGCGGCGTATTGTCATCCAGATACATGTAATCTAGTTGTTTTTGTAAAAACCCGAAAATGAGGATATCTCTTAAGTAAAGTAGATAAAGAGACTTGAGAAACTTTAGGAGCCATGATAGAGGAAGAATAAGGATCCTAAGCATGAAAGACGTTGGGTTCACCAAAATTATTAACTAAAATTAACTAAACTATGTAGTGTGGGGTTAGTTAATCTACTCTAGGAGGACATATAAACACAACAAATAAATGCACGAAGACAATATGTAAATGAGATAAATAATAAAACTAATGAAAATAGAAACCCTAATGTGCAAGAGGGAAGAAGAAAGAACTCACCGATAACAAATTCCTATTAGAGAGTGTCACGAGAGGTGATTGTAAAGAAAATCGGGAGCATGAACGATCGTGCGAAGTCCCAAAAAGAGTGGATCTAGACTATTTCTCTAGATTGGAGCACTTGGAGGAGGACTGGGGTGCCTGTGGGTGCTCGGTCTACAACTGGGCACCCTGGTCTATGTAAAAACTCTGAAATTGGTTTTTACAGGGGTTAGAAGGTGGTTTGATAGGACCAAAACCCTCGTTGTGTGTCGTATCAACTTCATTGTTCTGATGTTAAATGTTGCCAATACTCTAAGATGAATAAAAGACCTACAAGACCCCAAAACAAGCATCAAACCCTAAAAAAGAATAATGCATATGAAGGGGTCGACTAACCTCAGCTACCACAATGGTGGACTTACTAACTAAGTGATGCACTACATCTTAGACCTGATGTAGTTCTATGTGCAAGTGTGTGTGAACATTCCGTAGGTTGTTCTTGTGTCAGTCACCGCACTTTGTTAAGTAATCTTGAGCAATAACTATGTGTATAAAATGTAATAGAATATATGCATGGAATAGAATAGAATCCCTCCCCATGAAGTGTGATGCGAGATGACCTATCATTATGCCTTGATGATGGAGCTATGTGGATGCAAGTGATATTCAATGATAGATGGATGCAACTCTAGATGGAGTGATAGTATTAAGTGATGTTAGGTCCCTCATTATGGTCTAATTACTTTATATTTACAGGGTTCTCTTGATCTAATTTCATAATTAACCCCAAAAAGGCTAACCACAAGAAATATAAAGATGTCAAATGGCTAGAAAGAGCTCAAAAAGTGGTGGGAAAGTTCAAAAGGATCAGGCGCCTGGTGGGACCAGGTGCGACGGTGCCCAAGTACTAGCCTAGGTGGCCTCGCGAGGCTTAAATTATGGGAAATGACTAAAAAAGACTGGGCATGTGGGTGCAAGAGGTCGGTAATGATTAAATAAAATAAAATGGCCAAAAGATGGGGGTTAATTAGTACTTTCTTCACTCAAGAACCTTCTAAATAGTAACATGAAACTAGGATGAATAAATTTCTAAAGTGCATGATTTTGTGACTACATATAACCACATCTAACAAGAAGTCATGCACATGTGGCAATAAATACATGTAATTAATTCCAAATATGCTAACAAAAAGGGGAATATTTTCGGTTAGATGACGTGCATTTTTGCTCCAATATAAATTATTTCTTCACGATAAGGATATTATCTTACTAGTTTGAGGAAAAATTAAATCATAAGAATTTTCCAAAAAGTATACGTATGAGGGTCTACCCTCATAGGAAGAGGGTTTAGCTTTTCTATTGTTGAAAAAATACCAAAGGTCTTGTTGTGATATAGTAGAATTTCCTTTGAAGAAATATAATATAAGTTTTCATTTTTCAAGTCCTTGTGTTAAGATGGTTGTAATGGATAGCCATTAACATGCATTGAGATCATTTGTTTCATGTTCCCTTGTCAATATTTTGAAAGATATTAATTAAATATGTCTGATTATGAGCTTAGCTTATGTATTCTAAGTTTTGTATATTGAGCATTTGATTAATGAATTATATTTTCTGTTGCAATTTTGTGTTTATTACTTCTCTGAATTACACTAGATTTTTCCTTAATGGTTAAGCTTTGGTCATTTGTTCAATATTGTGTTGTGAGTATTTACTTTACAATATTGGATGCAATTATAAAACCCTTACTGTAACCATTTTTTTGATGGATTTTTATAAGCTTTTGAGTGAATCTTATGTGTATGAAATCGAAATGCAATAAATACTTCATTATAACACTTGCATAAGCTTTTGTGTCGAGTATTTTAGAGATTTTTGCAACTTTTACACTTATTGAATATAAATTAATATAAATCTTCCTTTAATTAAAATTGTGACTACTTGATAAGTTGTTCCTTCTTTTCCGAGAAGGCATATTGTCTAGGTGAGTGTTGACTATTGTGTTACTAGAAGATTTGTTGTCATATACTCCCCATCTTTATAAATACAAGCGTATAACCAATTCCATCACACTATATTATTATTTTTTTGTTACTCTGTTTCTTTGTCTATAAATACTAGTAAAGGGAACCTTTAAATTTTGATGCAAGAGAAACTGAATTTCTCTATCTATAGTAACTTTTGTATCTAGTGTAATAAGCATATGCATCACTTTGATTGACAACTCGTAAAGTGAAGTTTTGTGTCCATGGACATGTTTATCTAGGATTGATCCATCATTTGAATAAATTGAGGAATAAATAATCCATCTCCCCCTCTACATTCAGGTTGCTCCATGGGTCCTCTCATCCTAGTTCAAGGAAGGACCAAAATTAGTAGGGAAAGGCCATTTCCTTTGTACATGTCACTTAGTTACCCCAAAACTTGGTCCCAAAGAGTTTATTAGACATATCCCCAGCTGCAAATGACTCATACCACAAATTTATCATCCTCAAAGCATCCCAAATCCATGGTATTATTTCCAAGCCCTGAGGGGGTGTAAGATTGAGTACTAACACGTCCCATCATAGCCTCTTCGGTACATATGGTTTGAGCAAGTATAGTGTAGCACGAAGCACGTTGTGTAAAGGCTCTCTTGTTGGCTGATTTCATATGTAGAGGATAGACATTTGTTTGAATGAAGGTGTATATATCATGATACCAGGGATGATTAGGACCAACAATCTCATAGACCATGGTGGACTCCAACAAATCATATACAGGCACCAAAATATGTTCGATGAGGAACTCATTGTGAGTTTGAGGAAATCGACAACACCCTCGATGATGCGCGTCCAAGAATTTTGTTGATGCACGCCAATGACCCTTGTTGACATGCGTCGAAGTTTATCAATGTGCGTCAAGTAAGGTTTGTTGACACACATCAACCACCTTCTTAATGTGCAACAACAAATCTTCTATTGTGTTTTTGCAGCCTCCACCCTCCTGTGTCGCGCAACAACAAAATCTTTGTGTCACGCATCAAAAAAACTCATCGTGCATTTACTCCCTCCGCACTCATATTGCACGTCAACAAACTCTCCTTGTCACACGTCAACAAACTCTCCTTGTCGCACGTCAACAAACACTCTGTTGCACATCTACAGCCTCCGCCCTCCTGTCACGTGTTTACTTGTACTTGATAATACATATGCCCCCAAGTGGTATGAGTGAGCTAGTAGTGTTCTACCTGGAAAATAATCTAGGATTATATAGGGGATAGTTTCAAGGGTAGGTGAAGCCAACCCCTAAAAAAATTAAAATATAATTTTTAGGCAAACAGGTCACTGACCCATGCTAAAAATTCACCTTTTCAATTTTTTTCAAAAATGGAATATTCGTCATATTACGAATATTCACCACTAAAATTATCCCTAACAATACCTTCTCCAGTTATGCCAACACCGTGCCAATGTCCTTGTCGGAGGTGTCAACATGTACATGAAATGGTTTGTCCCACAAAGGAAAATATAGAATAAGCGCGGTAGTAAGTTTCTCCTTTAATGTATCGAATGCGCACTTGTTGTTGTTCTCCCCCAAGAGAACGTACCTTTCCCTTTCAATAACTCTTCTAATAGTGCGAAACTTTGGCATAGCCTTTGATAAACTTTCTGTAATATCCTGTATGACCCAAAAATCTGCGCACCTCACTTTGACTGGTAGGCTCCCTTAGGCCTATAATGACTACAACCTTTGCTAGATCAACCAAAAAACCCTCCTTACAGATTATGTGTCCTAAAAGTATCCCAAATGGTGTAGAAAATATGCACTTCCTGATGTTCAAAGAGATACTAAACTGTCTAAAACCATTCAAACATTAAGTGTAGATTGTCATAGTGATCCTTAACTAATCCATACATCATCCAATCATCTAAATATGCCTGTAAGAAGTTGTGAATAAATTCCTTGAACACTTGGAAAACTATGTACAAAAATAGAGCAGCCCATTTTTCGATCGAAAGGCATTACAAAGATAAAGCGAAGCTACCCCATTCAAGAAGTAAGCATAGTCTTTTCTTGACCCTCCTAGGCAATTTGAACTCGATGATACTTAGAGAACCCATTTGTAAATGAATATATTTCATGCCCCGCACCCCTTCTAGTATCTCCTTAGTGAATGGCGTGGGAAATGGATCAGTTACACATGCAACATTCATCTCCCTGTAGTCCATGCATATGCTAATCCATCCATCCTTCTTGATAATGATCACCATTGGACTAACCCATTCTGACTCATCAAGGGGCTTGATAATACTAGACTTTGACATTTTATCAATATCTTGTTTGACCTTTTCACACAAATTGGGGTTCATTCTGTAAGGTCTCTTTCTAACTAGGTGCGCACCCTCTTTAAGATTTATCTTTATCTCCCCTAATGATTCATGCATGCCTTTAAGTTCATGGTACCCCCTAGAAACAAGTCTTGGTAATCCCTTAGTAACTCTATGATTGTTTCCACTTCAGAGTTAGACCAATAGTCTCCAATTATGGCTTCCTTAGACTCAAGATATGTGCCAATATTCACCTACTTTGTCTTCATCAATTCATGATAGGCGCGCGTGGTCTTATCCTCACTGTCTAGTACCTCACGCCTCCTGTTGAATGATTTACATCTAGATTATCTTCTTCTTCATCATCCAATAAGTAGACCAATTTTCCTTTCTCTTTCTCAAGGTAAGCGCGTTAAAGTAATGTTTCATCAACCTCTGGTTCTTTATCTAATAACTCCTGAAGGACTTATTCACCTTGCACTATTCCCTATAGTTAAGCGCTTGACAAATTTCAATGCTTCTTCCACTAGAGGCTTTGCAGAGAAGAAGTCAAATGTTTGGGCGATTCTTGTAGTTAAATTCTACCAATTTCTAGTTTCTCTATGGAGTTCTCGCATATACATACCAAGCACACGTGCAGCCTTCTAAAATGGAATAAAACCGGTGCACCCATGAGAAGTGGTAAAGCTTCCTACCTTCTACGTCCGCAGTCTCTCACACTTCGAACATGGTGTTGAATAGGAGGATTACCACTATAAGTACTTATTTGAGTAGGTGCATTGCTCTTGAAAAGCCTATTAGTAAGAGCATTCCCAATTTCATTCCATCTGACAAGATTATCCTTATGGACCACCCACCAATGCGTTCTTTATCCCACATAGTGTATATGCTAGCATATTTCTTCTTTCTAGTGGGTCTATCCACTTTTCTTCCATGGCACACAGGAATACCATGGGATCCCCTTCTCCTGTGTAACAAGGTACCAAGTTGTTACCTATCCTCCTGACATAACATAGTTTTGTGCCTCGAGGGAATATGCTCTTTACTTCACGCCCTACCAACTCATAAGTGTTGTGAGCCCAATTATCACAAGAAACACTTGTAGTATCGCTAATAGACTATGCATCCTCCCATTGAATTAGTCCTTCTTTGGTTGGTTCAATCATCTCTAGATCTCGGATGGCACGTACATAAATCCTATTTAGATCTTCTTCACTTAAGGGCTCAACATAGGGCATGGAATTTCCATCTATTAAAGGGATAATAAATCTTTCCTCTTTGTTTTCAAAATTGATGCCTTGTTGAACCAAAGATCAACTTTATCTACATAGCACCAAGGATGCCCCAATAGAGCTAGGAAGCTATCTGACTCTACCAGTGCTAAAACTTCAAAGTCTCTAGTGAACTTGGCTCCTTGTATGGTAATGGATGCATCCTTCAAAACTCCTACGGGAGTGGCCTTAGTCCAATTAGCCATGAATAATACATTAGAGGATGGCTGCAATGGGGGTCTTCCCATTTGTACCCATGCATCCAAGGTAAGAACATTGACTTCCGTGCCTGTATCAATCAATATATTACTCAATAGCCACCCATCCACAACAACATTCAGAGTGATTTCCTTGTCATAATCCAGGCTATGAGGGGGAAGATTCACATGCAGGATCTTTCGTCTAGTCTTAGTACTTGTGCACGAAGTGTTTCCTTTTAACCAACTCCCTAATAGTGGAATGATGTTTTCCTGGCATAATATTTTACACACTTCTCTTAAGTCATCTATATCAGTTTGGACCATCTTTGATGCTTTCTTTTTCTATTTTAAGTAATGTATCTCACCCTGAAGATTCCTTAGAATTTCCATGGTTTTCTGATAAACCTCCTTCTGATAGGTGGGATCTGGGTACCGTGCATAAATAACTTCTTCTTTAGTGATGGTAGGTTTCTTCTGCAATGCTTCTTTGGTGTATGCCACCTTAGCGTGGGTTGTGATCTTCACTTGTAGTGCCTCAGATTCTTCTTCCATCTTAGGCATCCATTGATTTTCAACAACGCATTGTATCCTAACCATCCTCGAACTTTGTTTTCTTTTTTATGTTGCTTACTTAGATGCTCATATAATTCTCGAGCACTCCTCATAGTTGTGGTTATTTCCACAAAAATAACATGTAATATTCTCGAGCACATTCGTGTCTATAGTGATCGGAGATCCGCATGTATATTTTTGAGAGGGTTGATTTTTACAATAAGCTTTGTAATATGGTTCAACAAGTAGTTTCACAATTTTTGGAAGTGAATGTGATTGCTAAACATACTTTATTGACTGTGAGTATTTTGCTTCATGTTCAAGAAGAGTTACGCTTAAATATGCTTAACTAAATGTAGGGAAATAATAACCCTAAGTTAATCTGATTAGGAGGACTAAAACATTGTAAAGATGTAATAGATGGTATGAAATAATCCAAAATAATTATATTAAGTGAAATGAAACCCTAAATGTGTAAGGAAATAAATAGAAATGACTTAGCTGATTCTTGGAGATGATCAAAGAGTGTTGCAAGTCTGAAAGTGAACTCCGGAGAAGAAGGAACGGCTACACAGAGGCCCTATAAAGGCTAGATCTAGAGGACCTCAAGGAATTAGAGTGTCTGGGACGGGAATGGAGTGCCCCTAGGCTCTCCCATCCTTGATTTGGGCTCTGTAGTCCTCAAATGTTTTCAGGATCTAAAATTTTATGGGTCAAAAAGAGTGTCACAAGTATTCCCTATTTATCGCACTTTGATTTCCCGAATCGAGATGAGCTAGATGATGTCTTACACAAGAAGAAGAATAAGGGGTCGAGACTAACCTCATCTTCCAAACTAGTGGACTTATCATTGAGCTCCACACTATATTATAGACCCTTATGTAGTTCTGGTGAGTGTGTGTATGTTGTGCCCTAGGTGCTTTCGTGTCAATTGCACTTTGTGAAATAGTGAGCTATGGTAGCTATAGAAGATCTAGATATTAGAATAGAATTAATATAATCCCTCCTCCTCTAAGAATGTGTTTGATAGAGAATTTCCTAGCTTGAGTGTATGGTGTTATGTGGATGCAATATGGTGCAATGGATGTAGCCCTAGATGGAGTGATAATAGTGATAAGATGCAATGACCTAGGACTCTCATTATGGTCTCGATAAGATTTATATTTATAGGGATCTCAAGTTTAATTTTGTAATTAATCCTAACAATGCCAACCGAGGAAAAGATAAAGATGACCAACGAGATAGAAGTTACCCAAAAGGGAGAGAAAAAGGCTAAGCATAGATCAAGATGCCTAGAGTGGGATCGGGGCACCCTAGAACAAGGTGGGGTAATAAGTATCGAGAAGTATGCAGAATGACGAAGTAAAACATAAAAAAAATATGGTAAAAAGGGGGATTAATTGGTACTTTGTACTCTTGAAAAAATTCTAAATAGTAGTATAAGACTAGGCTAAATATTGTCTAATGTGTAATATTTGTGTCTACATTTTCCCCCACTTTATGTTGATGAGTGAACATCTTGGTAACATAAAGTAGATGGAAAATCATACCTGATGTTCGTGTAGAGTGTCAAAGAAAATGCGTCGATGGACTAGAAGCGTGGAATGACAAAAAAGAAAGATGTGGAGGAGTGTGGATTCTAAAGATGAAAAATGTGTAAAAAGTGATGAGAGTGAACCTAGGGTGAAACACGTGTGTAGTTATTGCATGTGTGTGGTGTACTTGCATGGTTAGTATGGCAAGTATTGTCATGGTGTGTTGCCATTGTCATTATTTTTATTTTCCCCATTTGACTATTTTTTTCTCATACGGCGGACCTACAAGGAGAAAATGATCAAGTAGTCAAATATGTATGTATGTAAAAACATTGTGTAAAGTACGCAAATGTAAAGTACGCTAGAATAGAAAGTGTAAATGGAAAAATGGAACATGTGCACCTGATCCATGTTGAGAAAAAGGGTGTAGAAGGATATCATGTGATGTCGTGAGTTTTTCGGTGATCTCATATGGGAGGAAATGCTCAGTGTCCTCCAACTCTAACTACTTCTACTGTAATTTTTTGAAGAGATCTCTATACTGCACTAGTTTTTTGGGTGATCCTACACCACTTTGGATGGAGAAGTGTAGAGAGCCACCCACTGTAACCCCGAGCCTCGACCGCTCTAAAAATTTCAAGGACACCATGTCCTATTAAGGTCACCTAGTATGGAGTTTGTAGACTAGTTTGAACTCACTCATTGTTTGTGAACCAATGTAGATACATTGTGTTAGTAGAAACCCTCAATGACTCCCCCTCAATTGCAGGTGCATACGATGACCCCGAAGGAGAATGTGGCCCCAAGAGAGGACCAACCACATTTTTACATTGTAATTAACTCAGCCATGTAAGAGGGAAGGAAAATGCTTGGTGGATACCAAAGCATACACAAAAAGGTATGGCTATCCAATACAAGTGTTAGTCCAAACACATGCATACAAATAAGTGTAAAAGATGCAGACAATGTAAAAACTACTAAGCAAAGTAGTGTAAACACACAAGAAACAACAAGAAGACTGCATAAAGTGGGTTACAAAGAAGTGACACCACTCATGATGTCGCAAGACATATAAGGCCATCATGGTTGAAAATAATAGACAAGTGTGCACACAAGCAAAGGGAAAAGCCCGCAAACAATGGGAAAAAATCCAGACAAGTAGAAATACAAGTAGTCATGGGAACATGTAGTCTTGTAAAACAAGTGTTGCACATGGAACACCCATTAGCATGTTAAAGTGAAAATCAATATGTCAAAGCGTGTATGAAGCAAGTAGTAAGAAATTCTAAGTACAAAATGAAACAATAGCACCTGTATGAGATGAATGTGGATTCCCCTAGTGACTAGTATAGTAAGGGTAGAGGGAAAGCATCCATGTTGTGTGTAAATGTCATATATCTATGATCACACTAAATAAAGGTGTGAATGTGCATGTGTATATGGTAATGACATATATGAAAGAAAGATAGCGTGTGTAATAGAATGAGCATGCAAAACACTAGTAAGCAAAAGTAAATTCTACTAAGACAATACAAGATGTCATGGATGGATAGAATGGAATGCAAGATGGAATGATAGCAGAAATGTTCCCCCCAAGTGTATGGAAGTGTATCCAGTGAGGTTCATTTTTTTCTCCCCTTAGTAGTCAAGAATGAACTCGTAAACAAGAGTAAGTCATCGAAATGGTCGAGTAGTGTTGGTTGTGTCTAGTCTAGCGCACTTTGCATGAGTGTGTATGTGTAGTGGTGACAAAATGCGACATGGGTAGAAGATGTGCGTGAACCCTATAGCCAAAGTGTATATCACGAAGTTTTTGATCGAAGGAGTGATGATTTCTCTCTAAGCGTATATCACTAGAGGATGAGAGGATGGTGATAAGATGTATAGAAATATGTGTGTGGACCTTATAGCCTAAGCGTATACCACAACTTGGTTGGATAGAGCAGTGATGATTTACCCCTTAGCGTATATCACAATAGAATGATTGGATGATGATAAGAAGTATGGAAAATTTTACGTAGACCCTATAACCTAATCCTATACCATGAGTTGGTTAGATAAAGGAGTGATGATTTATCCCTAAGCATATATCACTACATGATTAAAGAATGAAAGGTGATAATTTAACCTATAAGCGTATGTCACTACTAGATGGGTGATGAGGGTGTATGAAGCGTAGATAAGTAAGTGGTGAATAACAGAAGGTGGTGATGTTAGCACTAATCATAGACTACTATGTGATGAATAAGATGAGGGTGGTGATTTAGCCTAAAGTGTATACCACTAGATGATGAATAAGAGGAGGGTGGTGATTTAACCTAAAGCGCATACCATTAAGGGAGGAGTAGGATGAATGATGAGGTAATAGAATGAAGTAGAAGAGGATGATAAAATAGGTGATGATCGGGTGTAAGAGGATGATTTATAATGGATGAAGGGATTGGTGATTTAACGTAAGGTGTATACCACTACATGATATGATGACAAGTATGGGTGATAATATAGCGTAGAGTGTTGGTCACTAGTATAATGAATGTTGTATGACATGTCACATGTAGGTAAGGTCCATTTGATTGGTAAACCCTCGGCAGTCGAGTATGGGCCGAGGAACTAGAGTGCATCATAAGGTGATGAGTTCAGCACGTAGAATAATGTAGAGTAGATGACCAAGGTGTGTGAATGTGTATGTAATGCAAGAAATGTGTGAGTATAAGTTGAATGTCGAATGATGAGAGATAAAACTAGACCCTAGTATAAGGAAATCTAGTGTAGAAGGTGTAGTAGGTAAGGTGTATGAATGTAATGTGGGTATGGAAGGTGTAATGCAATGGTTTTGTAGATAAAAATAGAATATGTAATGATAATAGATAAAACTAGACCCAAGTATAATGAAATCTAGTGTAGCACGTAGAATGTATAATATGTATGGATGACATAGAAAACTAAAATCATAGATGATGAGGACTAATATAACTTGTATGAGATAGATGAGGTAGAAAGGATGAGGAGATGAGGTATGTATAGGATGATGGAGGATGTATACATATGGGTCTAGTAGTGCAGTGTGTGGGGTTTAGTGTAATAGTGATCCCTCAACAGTCCAGTGTGAACCAAAGCACTAGGGTGCGTCATCGGGTAGTGGGTGCTATAACGCATGATATTGTATGCCTATATAAATATGACAGATGTGTGAGTGAGTAGGGGGTAGGGTGTTATGCCCCCCAAGTGTACTATGATGATAGCAATCTATGCATCCATACAAGAGGTGTCATGCCATTGTGGGAGAGCATTGGTTGTGTCGTGATAGGAGAGAGGGCCAACACAATGGTAGGCCAAAAAAATATTAAAGCCATGTGACAATGATGGAGTTGGAAATGTGGACTGACCATTAGTAGAAGGATTAGTGTCTTTGTCAATAGTGATTGGTTGGAGCTTATGTGGGATTGGTGATGTTGGAGAAGTGTTGGTAAGAGAAGGAGGTGGACTATTTGTGAGAGGTGGTTATGTACTTTGACTTGGTAGTTTTGTGGATCTCTTGAGAGAGGGAGGTGTTGAATTTATTGTTAAAGGAGGTTGTTGAGGTGGTTTTGATCATTAGGTATTGATGCCTCGGGGATAGGAATCCGTTGAGATGTAGCATTATTATTATTTTAAGTATAAAAGGATCGAGGTGATGCATGTCTTGAGGGTCAATTATATAACATGTAGTGGATCTAGATTACATATGAGATATAAGAGGAGGAGGAACATGTGATTGAGAAGTGTGTTTAAGCTATTGGAATTTAAGTTTGAAAGATGTAATAATGGATTCTATAGCTTGAAACTTGTCATGAAACAATAAATGTATAGCCTGAATTGATTCTAATAAGGGTTAATTAGGTGGAGGAGGATGGAAGGTAGTATAAACATTTGTAGAGAGTAAAGAGGGATAGCCTAACCCATGCTTATGTGTTTGTGTAGGAATATCCCAAGGGGTTGTGACTTTAGGGTCTTGTGTACTAGTATTAGTAAAACCATAACGTTGTAAATAGTCATACCCTGACCCATACTTAGAAAAATCCTGGGAATTGTTGGTAAAAGGATCACTAGATTGCTCAATTGAGTTACAATATTCAAAAGGAGATGGGTTAGCCAACACATCGTAGATAGTTCCTTGATGTCAAAATTTAAAATGTGCATGTAGTGTAGAAGGGACCCCATGCATGGCATGGATCTAAGGTCTTCCGAGGAGGATGTTATAGTTGAGGTCATTAGGCATGACATGGCATGGAATGGTAACTATTTTTGGACCAATGGTAATAGGGAGGTTTATAATACCTAACACACACTTAGGGATGTTATCAAATCCACGGATGGAAATAGTTGATGGAGTGAGAGATGATTCTGAAATACCTAAGTGGTAAAGAAAGGTAATATTACAAATATTGAGGCCAAATCCATTATCAAATAATTCCTTTTAACACCTACTTTATTGATACAAACTTGGATATATAAGGGAGGGTCATGGGCTAAGAACTCGGTAGGGGAGATCATCAGATGTGAAAGTGATTTGATCTTCGTTAAGGGAAAAATCCGAGATAAACTTATAGTAAACATATTCGGGTGATATGTGTGGAGAAACATAATGGGTAGCTAAGTATTTTTGAGGTGAAGGAGGCAATCTAGGTATTTTGTAAGTACGTATGAGTGAATAGATATGCTCATGGTGTATTGAATGTAGTGGTAACTACGAAAGGGGAAGCTAGTAATTACGGTGAATAAACGGTGTATAAAATGGAAAAATATAAGTGAAATATCATAATGAAAATAGGTAGAAAATTGAAAGCCCTAGAAGGTGCTATAAAGAGACATCGAGTTCACAAAATGATTAACTAAAATTAACTAAATACGAGGATATAATAACCCTAGTTAATCTAGTTAGGAGGAATAAAAAGTTGTAAAGATGTAATAGACAGTATGAAATAATCCCAAATAATTATATTAAGTGAAATGAAACCCTAAATGTGTAAGGAAATAAACATAAATGACTTAGTTGATTAATGGAGATTGTCACAGTAGAGTGTCATGGGTCCGACAATGAAGTCCAGAAATAGGAATGGCTACACAAATGCCCTATAAAGGTTGGATATGGAGGATCTGAAGGGATTGGAGTTCCTGGGAAGGGACTATAGTGCCCCTAGGCTCTCCCGTTCTTGATTTGGGCTATTTAGTCCTCACGGAGTTTTCGGGATCTAAATTTTTATGGATCAGAAGAGTGTCACAAATATTCCATATTTGTCACATTGGATTTGTCGGATGAGTTGGATGATGCCCTACATAAGAAAAAGAAGAAGGGGTTAGACTAACCTCAGCTCTCAAACTGGTAGACTTATCATTGAGCATCGTACTACATTACAGACCTTGATGTAGTTCTAGTGAGTGTGTGTATGTCATGCCCTAGGTGTTCTCGTGCCAGTTGCACTTTGTAAAACAGTGAGGTATAGTAGCTATAGAAGATGTATATAGTATAATAGAATGAATAGAATCCCTCCTCCTCTAAGAATGTGTGTGATACAGACTTTCCTAGCTTGAATGTATGGTGTTATGTGGATGCAAGATGGTGCAATGGATGCAGCCCTAGATGGAGTGATAGTAGTGATAGGATGCAATGACCTAGGACCCTCATTATGGTCTTATAAGCTTTATATTTATAGGGCTCTCAAGTTTAATGTCACAATTAATCCCGACAATTGACCGAGGAAAAGTAAAGATGAAAAGCTGCTAGAAGTGACCCAAAAAGGAGCGAAAGAGGCTAAGCATAGATCGGGGCACCTAGAGTGGGACCGGGTGCCCTGCAACAAGGTGAGGTGTCTGGGATTAGGGATAGAATCTTGGGAAGTTATAAAATGGGGTGATAAGTATCGGGAAGTACTTAGGAATGACGAAGTAAAACATAAAACAAAGATGGAAAAATGGGGATTAATTGGTACTTTGTACACTTGAGAACCTTCTAAATAGTAGTATAAGACTGGGTTAAATATTGTCTAATGTGTAATATTTGTGTCTACAAAATAATATTGACATTTTTATTACCCCTTGTCATTTTCTTGTGTAAGTAATTCCACAATGGCATGTTCTTTTTCGAAAGTGTACAACAACATAGGTTTGTCTGGATAGGTGGCATGAGTACCCACAGAGTGCACATGTAATCTTTCAACTTGGTGAAAGAGTCTTGGCAATCCTTTGTCGATTTAAATTGGACATCCTTTTTAAGCGGTTGGTGAAAATGATGACACTTTTCTGCAAGCTGATAAATGAAGTTTCCTATGGATTGTATTTGACCTTGCAACCCTCATAGTTGATGGAGATTATGTAGAGGCAACATTTCCATGATTACTTTAAATTTGGTAGATTCTACTTCGATTCCCCTTCGTGAGACAATGAATCCCAAAATTTACCTGGAAGTTACACCAAAGACACAATTTTTAGGATTAGAGAATCGTGTATTCCCTTAATCATTCAAATATACACCTCATAATGGTTGAATGTTCAACTCTAGTCTTTGATTTGGCCAAGATGTCATCAATTTAATCTTCCATAATATTGTGAAGAATGTCATGGAAAATGACAATCATTACACGCTAATATGTAGCTTTGGCGTACTTAAGGAAAAAAGGCATGACCTTGTAACATAATGTCCCAATTGGGGTTGTGAAAGCTATCTTGTGCTTACCTTCCGCATGAGACACTGAATATGATTGTATGCGATGAAAATCCATCCATCAAATATAACATCTCTTGGCCCATAGTAGAGTCAATAATCATGTCAATGTTGGTAAAAGGGAATTCATCTTTGGGACAAGCCTTGTTGATGTCACAAAATTCAGTTCAAGTGTAAATTCCATGGGTTTTCTTTGCAACATGTACCATGTCGGATATCCACTTAGAATAATCGATGGACCGTATAAAGCTAGCTTCTAGAAGTTTCTGAAGTTCTACTTTGACAAGCAAGGTGACCTTGGGATACATTTTGCATAATTTTTTCTTTACAAGTTTTGCATATGGACACACCACAAGGTGATGAACCAAAAAGGAGGGGTCCAATCCTAGCATATCTTTGTAAGACCAAGAAAATACATCTTGAAATTTAATGAGAAGTTCTATGAATGCCTTGATTTATATCTTTGAGAGACTTTCACCAAGATGTAGCAGTTTAGGTTGATAAGATATTCTAATGTTGATGGTGGTGGTCTCTTCTACCAATATCTTAAATGTGTCATTTTCTTAAAATGATGCCATCGGTTTATGTGGACCTTCCGATATTTCGAGTAGAGTCTCCTCTCTCTAGTGCCTCATAAAGGTTTTCACTATGAGATGTGTCCATTTATTTCTCTTTCTTTTTCATTTTTTTTTTTCAAATTAACACCTTAGAAATATTTTCACCGTGTGAAATATGATTTTTATTTTTTCTACTATTTGTTTCTTTTTTTCTTTATGGATCTGAGAACTCAAGTTCCTTGCAAAACTAGGTAGTAGCATATAAGTTGATATTGAAACCATTCTTGTGATCTAACAAGGGAAAAGGGTATCGATCCTTGAGGAACTCTTAGATGACCTCATCATTTTGAAAGAGATCCATGGAAACGTGACACCGTTGATCCTAATCAATGTGTAAAGGGTAGACAATGTCAAGGGTGTGGATGGATATATGTTCTAGAAATATGTTATTTTTGGCGGGGTTCTCAAAGAGGCTATATGTGGAACCAGTATCAACTTTGGATTCTAAGTCCTCATCACTAGTCAAGACATCAAATATTATAGGCCTCTTCTCAAAAGTATCATATCCTATACCAAATGTGTAGATATTATATTTGAATTCGATAGGTGTGAGACTTCCTTGTCCTTATGGGCCAAATCCTCTACCTTTCCAATTCATATTCTTCATCATTTTATGTGCCTTGGTATAGTCTGTGGATTTAAATCATTCATCCATCTTATCTTCATATAGCCAAGAGTTATTAGAGCCTTGAATGTTTTCATCTTCCAAATATCCATATCACCTCCAAAGAGTGTTTCCAAGGTAGTAAGCCATAAAATATCATGAGTGGGGGGATTATGTCGAATGTAGCTACAAGGGGATGAAGGAAGTTGACCGACATAAAAAAAAATTCCAATGGTATACTCGTCAAGAGACCTTGAGGGGAAAAATTTAATTCATATGACGTCTCGAGACATGGACAGCTTTTAAAGAAGAAGTAAAGGCATGTGAGTGCAAGAGTGCTTTTGGATCAATGTGAGTACCATCAATGGTCATGACATGAGATTCAACCAAGCTATCTTCGAGATGGACGGTAGTTAGTAGCATTGTACAAAGGTGCTTCTAGGATTTTTTAGTACTTAAAGGGTTTGGCATCGGCAAGCAAAGTGAACTCTTTTCCATTGTATAGGAATTTAATGCATTGGTGGAAGGTTGAAGGAAGGTTGCATTGTGCATATCCAAGGTCTACCCAAGAGAATGTTGGATGAATTTTCTACGTCAACAATATGAAAAATGGAGTAGAAGTTTAGGACCCATTTGTATAGGAAGAATAATAATACCATAGGATTACCACTCACTATTGTCATAACCACGGATTGTGATCACATTAGATTCCAAATTCTCCTCTATATGACCCAACAAACTTAACATTTTCATATAACAAAGGTTTAGAGTTGCCCCATTATCAATGAGAACTATTTTGAATTTGTGATTGATTATGTATGCTTCAATGTACAAATATTTATTATTATGAAGGTTCGGTTTCAATAATTTTGGGGGACCAAACGATAATATTGGTTTCTTAAATGAAAGGTTAGCAAGCATAGCTTGAAAATGTTGAACATTGAGGTCTGCAGGAACACACGCTTCATGAAGAACATGAGTAAGGATGTATTGCAAGCTAGGTGAAATTTTTTAATAACTTCATAAGAGTTATATGTGTAGGGGTTTTCACTAAAATTTTGAGTAGGTTATATGAAACAACAAAAGATTTGTCATTTGAAGTCAACTTTTGGTTTGATAGAGTCGTAGGGTTAGACGCTTGAGGTTCATTCGATGACGTGGATGGTTTTCTTATCACAGAACCCGTGATTTTCTTTTGACGTGTGATCACCGCATTGTTTTGATATTTACATGTGATGGTGGCAATATTATGAGGAACTTCTTTGACAAATGAAATAATGGATTCAAAATCGGCACTATTGGAAGATTGGCCTTTTCAGCAGTTTTGTTATTGGCACCTTGTTTAGGAAATGGTTAGAGAAAACCTTGAGATTATTGTTTGGTGTTTTGTTTGAGGAAGACTTGTCAACTATGATATCTTTGTTATTGATAAGATCTTAAATGTAGCTACAGAGTCGATAAATTTATCAATTAGGTGACCATCGATGTGATGGAAGTCACAATATGTGTTAGCCCCTGTACTAACCGGGTTGAGGTTCCCCTTCATAGAAAGGTTTCGTAATAGGATACTTCACCATGTTAGAATTGATATTTTGATGCAACATACTAGAGAGAGGCTCTCCCAAAGGTGTAAATTAGTGTCATTTTATGTCACAAGAAGGTGGAGTTTCTCTATTGGGAACAACAATGGGTTGTTTCACTTTGTTTTGTTTAGACTGATTATTTTGAATGTTATGAACATTTTGGCTTTCTATGACACTGTCATTGACAACATTATGGTTTCAAAGATTAAAGGCCTTATATTTTTCATGGTGAGGAACACTACTTGCTTTTTTGACTATGATGCCCATTATCTTTTGAATGAGGTTTGATTAAACCTTTGGTGATAAGAGATTTTTCGATTTGGGATTGTTTTTCGATGACTTCCTCAAAGGTATTGAAGCAATGAATTTACATGTGAAAGCATAATTCATTAGTGAGGTTCGGTAAAAAATGCTCACGAGTTGTTTTTCAAGGATGGATAATGGAAATCAACTACTAATCCCATGCCATCATTGTAAGAATTGTGCAAAGATTTTGTTTGAACATTACGTAGTGTTACACAAATCCATCATGGTGATTTTGGAATCTAGGTTAAAGGAGAAATGTTTAATGAACTTCTCTCGAGAGATCCAGAGAAAGTGGTTATTGAACCCTTGGGAAGGTTTAGGAACCAATCCAAGGATTTTCCTCCTAGACTATGTGGAATGAGATGCAATAAGAAGGTGTCATTATATTCCACTTCCTAGCAGAGCCATGAGTAACTCCTTAATGTTCTCTCTTGGGTTGTTCTTGACTTTATACTTTTCGAACTTGGAAGTTTAAAGGATTTGAGAAAGGTTACGGTGAGATATCCTTATCAAAGGGATAAGGACACAATTCGTCAAAGTTGAATTGTTTTCATTGGTGTTGCATACCCAATATTATGTCCTTCATCATTTTTCATTCCTTATAAAATAATAAGTCCTTTTGTGGGATAAATGATGAACCAAGATTTTTGGTCGCTTTAACATAGGTCTTAGATGACTAGTCACTTTTCTTTGATGAATATTTATTAGAAGGTTTAGTAGTGACTTTAAAGGATAAGATAGCCAATTGTTTCATCATTGATTTGATTTGATAAAGAAAGTCTTGGTTGGGATCGGGACTGAACCATTATATTTTTATTTGTTCTTCGAATTTGTTTTTCGGGTCTAGATCAATCATTGTTATTTGGGTTGGAAGGTATTTTAGTCATCTCACATGGTCCATTTTCATCATTATTTTTAGATGAAGATGGTATATCCTTTTTGGGCTTATGTTTTATAAGCGGTGTTCTCAAAACATCCTTGTCAAAGTTTAAATGTAATTTTACACCCATCTCAAGGAGACGAATCAAAAATTAGTATTTTTTTGTGTGTAGGATATGTTCAATTTGGGCATGTTCCTCGGAGAAACATTATTTTGATTATCTTCAAGGTTATGTTCATCTTCATCATCGAAGTTTCCAAAAGGATTTTGGATTCTTTTATCTCTTCCAAATGGACTATAATCTATGTGTAATGTTCCCACCATTTTCAAAATAGTGAGGAAGATAAGAGAGATATGATAGATAACTTAACCCTTAGCAAATTGAATGTTAAGATGGAAGAGAGTGTTACATTTAAGTTTAAAGATAACATAACCCTTGGAAAATTGAATGCTAAGATGGAAGAGGGGATTTGGAAGATGTGAAAGACACGACCCTAAACAATTTTAATGCTAAGGTGAAATTATAGACACATAAATTCGGTATCTATACCTCATCTTCCCATGTGCGTGTATTTTAACATGGTATTTAACTTAGGCATTCTTAATTTAATTCATCCCCCATTTTTATGTAATTTAAAGTTCCCACATTCTATCCTATCACATTTAATGCCCATCTAATTCCCATTAATTAATTAATTCATATTAATTAATCATTTGATATCTTATATTCCCTAAACAACCTTCTACTTTTTACACTTTTATCCTAACACATACATAACCTTTCTTTTCTATCTTTCTTATGTTACCTATCGTTATCCCTTAACATCCCTAAAAATCCCTTGTCCACTTACATTCTTTAAAGCACTCTTCCAACTCTTAAGAAATCCCAAATCACAATCAAAGCACAAAAGCATCCCCATTGGGGAAACTTTCCCCATAGTCGATGACAATCAAGCCCGATTTTCATCAACCCTATAAAACTAAGTCTTTTCTTTCCATAATCATCATATGCATGCAAATTTTAGAGCTTCCTTATGACCTGTGAACTCTCCCTCATGCTTGAGCATTCTGCAATTATCACAAATCTCATGACATCATTTCAACATGTTTATATTTCTCACAACCATCCTTCATGAGATTATCATCATCATTATGTGGCTTTGCTTTATATTTATCATATTATCTTGGATTTTCTTCCATCTAACATTTTACAAGTTCATATCAGCTTCAGCAACACTTAGATCTTCTTCATAACCTTCTCTTCCACCTCTTTTCTTATAGGTCTCCCATTTCATCCTTTTGACCTCGGCCTTACCCAAATCACTACGATTGCCATTGAATGAACCTAGTCACCATTGACCAAGGTCCTTCTTACCAATAAATCCTTCCTTCTCAAGTATTTTCTATCATTCCCGGGTGTTTGCTACCTCTAAGAACATCCCGCAAGTCATCTTCTAGCATTCGCAAACCTTTTTATTATCCAACTTGCACTCAAGCTTTTGCAGCCTATATTTTTATCTTAGTTTACAAATCTACCTTCTCAAGTTGACGTCGACTGCCTCTGCATAGTTTGGGTCATCATTGACCTGCACCATGTAACATTTAATTTACAGCCATTTCAATCAAATCAACTTTTAGATCAATCTTAGTCATTTTTCGATTTAGTAATATACTGCTTTTCGCATGATATTTACTTGTTTCATCCTTTACTTTCTTTTATCAAACGGGGTTGACATCCACCAAGGAAGTTAATGCTTCTTGGATCCGCTTTATCGAGAAGCCCCCGCATATCATATATAATCCATTTTATGTTTATTGATTCTTATTTGTAGGTTATCACCAGAAGCAACAAGGATCCACCATCACTTTACACCCATCTCCATTCCATCACATCAAAGGTAAAATAAACCCTCCATAATTTTTGAGTTGTGTACTTTCTTTAGTAACTAACTCATTAAATTGAAATGAACAAGAAAATACTAAAACATTCCTGGCATGCCCGATGGGACTACCCTTTAGGTGATCCCTTTCATTTCTTCCATATTTTATGTTTCTTCTATCTTCTACTAACACTGCAACACAAGGTGATGACACTTTCGAGGTGGTGTTGAAAAATGATGGCCAAAGGACATCGGGGGTGGTTTAGACCGAACGGTCATTTTTTCAAAATTCAGCCTCTCGCAATGGTCTGTCTGGGTGCTTCTCCACGTGAGGCCGAGTTGGAACCTCCCACAAGCTAGGGCCTATCGGAGGCATTACGAAATTCCCCGGTCTAATATGTCCCTCTCCGATCGCTGCTACCATTGAAAATAACGATCACAGATAGCCGTGTCATTGCCTCTAGCCTTGTTGATTTCATCTCGCTTTCCTAAGAAGACCCAAAGGAACTAGCGGCCCAACTTATTCTTATTGAAATCAGAGCAATCATAGAAAAAAATTGGTCGTCGACTTTCTTTAGAAGGCATTCGAAACTGGTGTGATGTTTAGTGGGGTAGCGGCCTCAAAATCTATTTTTTGGAAAGAGGTTTCTTTCTAGTTATCTTTCAGAGCTCTGCTTAAAGGAATGACACCATGGAGAGAAAATACTATCTTCAAGCAGATTTGGGCTTAGACATTCACAAGTGGGAGGCACACTTCGATCTAGCACAAGCGGAAATGGAAGGCTTCCAAGTGTGGGTAAGGCTTTATTCACTTCCTAGTGAGTTTTGGTCGGCATCCACTCTCCAAAAGATTTGTTCTAGCCTTGGACGTGTCGTTTGCATTGACTCTGTCACTCTGGAAGGTACCCTTTTGTCCTTCGCAAGGATTTGCATTTCCATTGACCCTAACAAAAAGCTACAAGATCGCATAATAATCACTTCCCATTTCGGGAAATGGGAACAGAAAGTGGAGTATGAAGGGATCTCCAATAGTTGATTCATTTGTAAAAATCTAGGCCACTTTCAAAAATCATGCAAGAAGCCCTAGGTTCACAGTCAAATGGTGTGGAGAAAGAAATCTTTTCCTATTCAGGCTCCTTCTCATCCTACTTCTCCTACTAGTGTTAATATGTCACCTCCTATAACGAACATTGTTGAATCACTCCTTGCGCTTGATTCCCTGGCCCTGGATCCGAGTACCATCTCTCTTGTTAAGGAAACTACCTCAGTGGTTAAGGACTCTTCTAGGATTTTATCCTTATTTCATGAAGGCATTACTCTCGGTCTCGGGGGAATGTTGAATCTTTGGAGAAATGGGTTAACGAGAAGGATGAATTAATCCTATCTATTGATGGTGATCAGGGTGGTTCTCAGGATGAAGTACTCAGGGACGAGACACCGGACAACTCGCAAAAGCTTTCACTTCTTCCTACACCGGTGATTCTGGGCATGGATCTTGGGTGAAGGGTTCTGTTGGTTGTCCCTCCAAGAGAAACATCTCCCTCAAAGAAATTGTTGTAGGTAAGCAGCTTCAGCTTCGCTCCTTTTTTCCTTCCTTAAGTAAGAGAGGCGAGTCCTCTCTAAAGATCAAATGATCCTTTTCTCCTGGAATGTTAGGGGCTTGAATGCCCTAACAAACAACATCTTTTAAGATGTTATGTTACTGACTCTTTAGCAGATGTGTGTCTGATTCAAGAAACTAAGATGTCCTTAGTTGATTGTAAGAATGGTTGGTTTCAAAATGGAAAGGTTGGGAAGGTTGCTTCTCGGACTCATCGGGCGCATCAGGTGGTTTGGGTGTTCTGTGGAAATCCAGTTGTTGTAATATTGAACCTATCCTGGTTGACCTGAATTTCATATGGTGCAAGGTTAGCATTAAGCATTCTGATGAGTCCTACTTTTTGTGTAATGTTTATGGTCCCTCTATTCCGCAAAAGAAAAGAATGCTCTGGGATACTCTTCTGCTAGCCCGACTTCGATTCCACAAACTCTAGGATCGTAATTGCTAGTGATTTTAATACAACCCTTCCCGATAATGATAAACCAAGGGGTATTCGGTGCAGCCCTATTCTCAAGTAGATTTTATTTCCTTTGTGTCTTCTTCCAATCTTGTGGACGTGGAGCCGTGCTCGGGTTGGTTTACGTGGAATAATCGGAGGCTTGGGTTCAGCTCTATGGCAGTGCGACTTGATAGATTTCTGATTTTTGAAGATTGGCTGCACTACAACATTCTCTTGAAAAGCTCTGTTCTTCCACTTTCTGGATCCGATCATTTTCCTATTTCTTTAAACATCTCCTTTGATCTTCCCCCTCGTCGATCGCCCTTCAAGTTTGAAAATATGTGGTTGCAGGATTCTTCTCTTAGACTGCTGATTAAATCTTGGTGGGATTCCTTCAGGGTCGAAGGGACAAGGATGTATATTCTCTCCAAAAAACTCTCAATGTTGAAAGACAATCTAAGAGCTTGGAACACCTCCTATTTCAAAAACATCTTTCTAGAGAAAATCAGAGTGGAAAAAGAGTTTCGTATTCTTAATGATTCTATTTTCTCACATGGGATGCATCAGGCTGACTTTCTTAAGGAAAAATTGCTGTTAAGGGAGCTTGGCGATCTCCTCCTAAAAGAGGAAACTTACTGGAGGCAAAAATCGAGGGAAGTCTGGCTGGCTGATGGCGATAAAAATACTAAGTTCTTTCATGCGTCGGTGAAAGCTAGAAGAAATACCAATTATATTTCTTCCCTTCATTTGGAAGATAACTCTGTGGTGTCCACCCAAAGCAGAATCAAATCGGAGTCGGTGTCATTCTTCCAAAAGTTGTTGAATGGTGATTCAGCCTCCCCCTTGGACTCTCAACTCCCCTTCTTTCACCAGATTCCTCCATTGGTAGATGATGATGACAATACTAAGCTTCTTGCCCCCTTTTCCAAGGAGGAAGTCTACAATATTGTTTTTTCAATGAAAAGGGACAAAGCACCTAGTCTCGATGACTTCCCCACCTCTTTCTTTCAAGAATTTTGGGAAGTCATAGGTGACACTGATCTGCAAGCTATTGAAGAATCCTGGCATACAGGTAAGATTTTGGGCGCTCTAAATCACACTCTAATTTACATGTTTCCTAAAAATTTGCTAGCAGATTCCTTGGATGATTTCAGATTGATTTCTTTGTGTAACACTTCCTACAAAATCATCTCTAAAGCCATTGCCACAAGATTAAGCCCTCTGCTCTCTAAATTAGTGGCACATGAACAAAGTGGATTCATTCCTAGGAGGTCTATTACTGATGGGATTATTATCTCACATGAATTGATTCATACTCTACAATCCTCCTCTAGAGCTAGCATGATGTTGAAACTGGACTTTAGTAAAGCCTATGACCATATCAACTGGAGATTCCTTATTAAATCTCTTCATGCGATGGGATTTAGTTGGCACTTCTGCAACTAGATTTTTAATTGCATTGCCTCACCATGTTTCTCAGTCTTGGTCAATGGTTCAGTAGAAGGTTTTTTCAGCAACAGTAGGGGACTGAGGCAAGGTGACCCTCTTTCCTCTTTTCTCTTTATTCTGGTGGCGGAAGCTCTCAGTCGGAGCATCAAATTTGCTTTACTGGATGGCTCCCTCAAAGGTATTCGTATAACTTCCAATCTCCCACCTCTCTCGCACCAACAATTCGCTGATGATACTTTTCTATTTGGTCAAGCGTCTATTCCTGAAGCAAGATGCCTCTCTTCTCTACTGAATTCTTATTCTTTAGCAACGGGCTAGGTAATCAACTTCCACAAATTTGTCATTTTCTTTTTTAATGTTGCTCCCAGAATTCAACGCAAGATCAAAGCTATTCTTGGCTTTACCGTGGGTGTCCTCCCGTCCAAATATCTTGGTATACCTCTTTTCTCTGGGCATGGTAAAGAAGTGCTTTATGGGATGGGCTCACTAATTCTCTCTGCTCCAGATTGCTCTCTTGGAGAGGTAAATGGCTATCCCTGGCAGGGAGGGCCTTGTTGATAAATTTTGTTCTTTTAGCCATTCCTATCTATATGTTGTCTGATCTGAAAATCCCTAAGACAGTGCTTCATAAGATTGAGAAGATCGTCAGAACATTCTTGTGGCAAGGGAACAATGTAGAATGAAAATTCCACTTGGTTAAATGGGATATGGTCAAGCTGCCCAAACACCTGGGTGGTCTGGGCATTATGGATCTTGCTATTCAAAACTCAGCACTGGGGGCTAAACTTGTTTGGAATTTTATTTCTGATGCTAAAAGGCTTGCCTTTCAAGTTCTTTCTCATAAGTATCTTGTGGGTGGTTGTCCCGAACTCTTGCTATCAAGTTCCGAGCTTCCTAAAGGTTCACATATTTGGAACTTTCTTTGTAATTCTAGATCCTTTATCGCATACTTGGTCTTCTATAAAATTAATAATGGACAACGTGCCAAATTTTGGGAGGACAGCTGGAATGGGTTACCTCCTATTAATCTAAAACCTGAACTTAAAAGAGTGATGAATGAGACCAGATTTTCTTAGGGCTCTATGGTTGATGCCTATGGTGATCAACATCAGAATGGGTCGCCTTCTTAGAATTGGAAAGATCTTTCTAATTTTGAGCCCTCTGTATCAAGAAACTGCTCTTTATAAGGAAGCCATTCACGATAGAAATCTTCACTTCCTTGGTAGCGTGGACTAATTACTTTGGATGGGGGATGATTGGCTTCCTGTGTAAATTAAATCTCGCTTGGGTGTCTTGCAAAAATATCAGCGAAACCCTCCTCTCATGGCCAAAATTCAATTTCAAAAGCTCCTTTGGCTCTATTTGGTCCATTGCTCCATTCTTCCTCCTTTGGCATATATGGTGGGAATGCAATCTTCGGCTCTTCCGTGATCAAAAGGCCGAGCAGCATGTTTTCCTCAACAAGTTGGAAGTGGCCATTTCTGAAAAAGTTAGTATTAATAGTCTATCAAACTCCAATTTCTCATCCAGAGACGTTGAAATCTCTAATTCTTGGCCTCTCATCAAACTACCTCACCTAGGTTCTATCATTAAAAAAGGTCTCTCTCAGGTGGAAAAACTTATTCCACGTAAAAGGGCCAGGTGGAGACCCCCTCGAAGGGTATGTGGAAACTTAATTGTGATGGTGCTTCTAGAGGAAATCCGGGTAAATCATGGGCTAGTTATATTCTTAGAGATGATTTGGGATTTCTTATTAAGGATGGGTCATTTCCCCTTCGATATGGTTCGTGCAATGTTGCAGAAGCACAAGTGCTTTTAGAAGGGGTGAAGATGGTTGTTTCTTTAGGTTGCTCTCAACTTTTCATAGAAGAAAACTCTCAATTAATTACACACGCCATATCTAGAGGATCTTCCCCCTCGTGGAAAATCAACGCCTTCTTACCTCATATTTCCTTCAGCTGGGTAAGATTGGTACTTGGCAAATCATGCACAACTATCGGGAAACTAATCATGCCACGATCTATCGGCAAACTTTGCAAACGATCACCCGGCACCAAGTGTCGCTTTCCGATCTGATTGAGGCATGGCAAGGACACCCAAGAATGAGTAGCATAGTTAATGCTATTAGGTTAGATGTGGCTTCTTGCACGTGTTTCACCTCTTTTATGGGGGACGCGGTCCTCTGTTTGCCCTGTGTTTCCCTATTTTGGCATTTTCATGGGTTGTCTTTCCGAGCGCCCAATGGCGTTTCTTGGCTTCCCATTTGTTATTCTGCATAGCTCTATGCCGATGTTGCCACGAATTTGGCGATTGACTGTTCTTGCCTTTCGAAGATCTTCCTCTTCTTCTCGGATCAAGAAGCAAAGGCCATTGAAACTGTGTTGGGCGATTCTTACAGGTTTCAGTCCCGACGTGTGCACTCCAACACGGACATTGCGGCTACTTTTGTCTCCCTCTGCTTGCTTTTGGAGGAAGATCTGATCATTGTTGAATTCCTATGCAAATCTGTCATTTGTGTTGATCATCGCGTTGGCTTGGAAGGGGAATTAGTAGAATTCTCCCATATCAGATCCTCTCCTTTGGATTGAAGAAGTCGACGAGTTGGCGGTCAGCTCAGGGCATCAAATTCAAAGGTGGATATGTGGTTAGTACAGAGCTCTCCTTCACCACGCTCAAAGTGTTGACACCCTCTTCACAATTGGTCGGCTCGATCATCGACTTCTACCGGTGGTGGACATTGAGGTGGCTGGATTCCCTATCAACTTTGCAATTGATCAATGGAATGATCTGAGTGAAAGGGTGCGCGACGTGTCACGCCTTCTTCTTCTAGGGAGGCCAACCGTCGTGTTGGCACAGATTCGGTTGAGATCTTTGGACATCCTGTTTCTGGATCCATTTTTTGCGATGCATGGTTTTGTGGTTTTTGGTTCTGTGCTTTCATTGTAGGTTGTCGCCTTTTCTTCTCTCCTTCCTTCTTCCTTCTCTCGTCTTCCAACTGTCCCTCCTCTTCTTCTTCTTCTCTCTTGTTCGGTTGGGGCCTAACCCCAGTTCAAAGCTTTGGTAAAAAGCGTTAAATTATCAAAAACAAAACACCGCAACACAAGGCTTTGCTTTTTGCTTTCTCATTTTGGTTTGACTATTGGATTTCTCTTCCCACCTAAATTTTAGATAAAAAGGAAAAGATTTATTCAATTATTCTTCTTTTTTTCCATATTTTCTCCTTTCTACATTGCACTTCCCTTTCCTGTGTGTGTCCTCATCAAAAGATCACACTTCGATTTGGTTTTACAAAAAAATTCTCTTTTGCATCCTATTTGTTCACATAGCTTAAGTAAGGGTTAAACTTCTACATCTCACGTCTTCACACACAACCAAAACCTCACGCATATAAATCACACATCAAAAATCATCCTACATAGTTGATTGATTGGGATTTCATCACCCATCAAGAAGCTGCCTGAGACTTCCCAAGCCATAAAAACCTGAAACTAGACATAGATTACCTTCTCCTAGGTACCTCGTTATCCATCCCCTTTTATTTTTCACACATTCATAATCAAAACATAAAAATAATTGTTTTCTTGACTTTTCTAATTTAAAATGGAACAAAAATTTCCTCGAATAGTTCTACACAAAAATCCACCATGACTAGTATCCCATCCAAACCCTTGGTTTCTTCTAGGCATTCTTCTAGCCCTATCTATGACTTCTTACGCCGTAAACCTACCACCTCTCAATCACGTCGACCAGTGGATCTTGTTCCACCCCCATCACCTTGTATCATCCTTGCTTCATCTAACATTCCCATCCCTCATATATCAGATCCTCCCATCCAATCCCAACCATCCTACCATGTTCCTATTTCTCCACATCATATGTCTCCCTAACCAATCCGATCTTCATCACTTGACATCTTCAATCAACCATTCCCTAATCCACCACCATAAAATTCATCTTCACCTTCTACACCATATCAATTCAACCCATTTTCAATCAACACCATACACCAGACACCTCCCTCCACATCCATTTTATCTACCTCATCATCTACTCCCATCCTATATATTATGTTTGTGCCTCCTTCAAGGTCTATCCCCACATTAACCATACCCATAATCACATTACCTACCACCTTAACCTCCACCTCTTCTCTTTCATCTACATCTAGTCCTACTCTTACCACATCTACATTAGCATTATTTGTGTTTGCCACCTTATCTCGCACCTATTATACCTCACCCATTATCCACACCTATCCTAAGCACACCCATCACTACACTTATATCTACTACATCTGAAAATCTGCCCATGTATTCCTTAGCATCATTATCAAATGTTTCTTTACCCATTCCTACATCATCCATTTCATCACCATATTCCTCTTCATGTACTATTCCTACATCTACATCCCCCATCACATCTTCTCAATCCACATCCACATCCACAATGCCTCTTAAAACACCTAAGACAAACACAAAAGGAATTCATACCTCTTCTATACAACCCCTCATTTCTACATCCACCCATCCTCAATCTACATCATCTCCCTCTCACATAGACATCATTAACCATGTCATCCGACATGACCCTTTCTATTTCTATATCCACACCTACTCCCATCATTGATTCCACACCTGCATCTACCTCTTCCATATCATTATATTCTCCCACCTTACCCACATCTATTCCACCTTTTCCCATCATATCATCCTTAGAATCCATATCGGTTTCTATTTTCGTGTTATTGGCTATACTTGACTCTATCAACCATCATGACCACATCTCCATTATCTCCCTCTTCTTCCACACCACCTTCATAATTTGAAGAATATTGGAGAGAACTTCAACTTGTAAGCAACTATAGGTGACCCTCCCATCTCATCCACACCATCGACCTCCTACACCAAGCCAATCCTCACCTTCCTTAGAACAAATCATGTAAAAATTACTTCCCCCATTAGCCACAACACCACCTTCAGATCTGCTAGTTGAAATCATTGTCATCCCTAAGGGAACTCCTCAACAATCACAAATCCAAAAACCTTGGCACCCTTCCACAACAATCCCTTGTGCATCCCCATAGAAAGATCGACATTCCTCCAACCAAGACCAAATCTACATCCTACATCTTAGGACCATATCCGTCCATCCTAGGACCACCTTGTTCATCATGATCAATCATTCAATCCAAATCCAAATTGTCCAGTTCCCTCCTAGGACCAACTCCTTCATCAAGAACACCTCCACCTCCACCTACCAATCAATCTAATCCTAAATCATCCAACCCTTCTTCTTCCAAAGCATCGATCACAACCAAAGCACCAAGATCTTGAAACAATCCACCCTCATCCTCGACATCCACATCATCTCACAAGATCCCTCCTAACACATATATCAAATCATATGCGGAAGTCCTCTAACATTTACTCCAAACCTTTTCATCATGCTTCCACCCATCAAGGCCTTTGACCCAAACCATTTGAAGCCCTCATGGTTTAATTCCCATTGTATCTATTCCTATCATCATACACCGGTCATGACATCAAACATTGTAAGGCCCTTCAAACCATCGTCCATAACTTTATTGAGAGGGATGACCTTCTTGAGGCTTCTTCCTCTTCTTCTACCATTTCATCCATGACCAATCCAATCTATGTTTCTACATCCCCATCCATCCATATTACCCAGCCTCCTCATCTATCCACATCATCTTCTATCATCCCTCCTTCACACATTATTCCTCCTGATGAGGGTCCTCCCTTATTCATTGATTTTTTGGCCTTGATATACCACCTTTCAAATCCATTTCATCTCTTCGACATCCATTATCTTCACCATATCCCTCTTACTAGGGGCATTCCCCTTTATCATTATTCCTTTCACGTCTTCCTAATATATCCATCCTATCCCCATGGCTCTTTTGATGTTAAGGGGACTTCTTTCTATGATCATTCCTTTTTGGGTTAGTTCCTCTCCATACTTGACATCATCCTATCTCATCTAGCTTATCTTCATCCAATCTTATCCCTCTTATTTTCTATCATCTTCTCCTCTAACGACCACCTACATTGCCATATCTGTGCTTCCCTTGAGGAAGCACCATGGATTTACCTGAATACCACCATTGTGGCCATATTCATGCCTATCTTGGAGGCACCATATCCTCATTCTAAGCCCATTTTGGTGGCCATTATTCTCACCTTATCGTTTCTAAGTTGTTTCATTTATTCTATAATTTTTCCCTCTCTTGGGGGACCATTTTCTCTCATTCTAAGTCCACTTTTGTGGCCATCATTCTCGCCTCCTCATTTCCAAAGTGTCGCGCATATTTTATAATTTTTATCCAATTCATCTCATTCAATATTATCTAAACTTATCCATGTTTTTCCCTCTCTTGGGGGACCATTTTCTCTCATCCTAAGTCCACTTTCATGGCCATATTCCAGTGCACCCTTAGGGGCATCATAATTTTGTTTCAAGTAACTATCTATTTGTCTTGTTAGGACGTGTATTTTACTCACTTCCTTAGTGTATCACATAGTCTTCATCTCCGCTCATTTATGACTCTAATCATGTCCTATCTTAATGTGACTTTAACGTTGTCAATGTAACACCACCACTCTAGAAAGGAGACAACGCGAAATTTTTCCCCATAACTGGATTGGACCATACATTATTATGCAAAGTATGGGTCCGAGCCTATCGATTGGCCTCCCTTGATGGTAAACTAGAAGTGGAACCTCTTAACGCATTATACTTGTAACCATTCTACTATTAGCACGTCTACTAGTGCTCTTAGTCATATATTTACATCATTCCTCAATCTTAGCATCTTGCATCTCTCATTGTGATGGTTTGGAATTATATGGTCTATCATCACTTCCTAAATGTGATCTTAATTATGGGCACCATGGCTCTGTCCATAGTATGTTCCTTATGGATAGGTTCTCCCTTCTTGGTGAGAACTCCATGAAATAATTACATCCATCACCCTCTTATTTACCTATTCAAACCATGTAAAGGGTCAAGGGTGTCTCTTGTACATTCATTATCCCCTCCTAAGTGGTCTACTTAGCTATTCCTATCTCTCCCCCATGTAAAATTGAAATTCATGGATGCTCTTGTCAAAAATAAAAGTTATTACAAATAGACTGATCCTCAAGGATAGTTTGTTCATGTAAAAAAATCGAAGCATGCAAAATCAAAATCAAAATCAAATAAATAGACTAATACCTCAAAGGATGGCTATCATGTATATTATTCTTGCCATCTATATTATGTATAAATTAGATCATACCCTCGAAGGATGGATACTCTCTTTATGGAATTTGAAGGCTTCCCACATTGATCAGCCTTCCATTTTATTAGCATCCTAAGAAAGCTTCCCATGTTGATTAGCTTTCTTCTAGAAAAATTCCCACATTGATTAATTTCTCTTTCCCTTCCCAAAGTGGGGTATATAGCTTTAGGAAACACCACTTTTGGAGAACCCTCTTCTAACGTACAAGTTACATCTTAAACCCCTTTTTTTGTCGACATTAGGTTGAAGAGTTCATTTTATCTATCCTCTTTATGATATTTGGTATTACCAACTGCCGTTGGTTATATGATAACATTTGTTTTGTTCGCATGTGCCTTGTGTTATCTGGATCCCCTTTTTGTTTACCTCTAATTAAATTGGAGGCATATTTTCCTTGCACATTCCTTAATATGAAGTAATGTTGTTCATGCATATAGGTTTTCATCGTTATGTTACATTATATTCTTAATCCTATCATATATGTCTTTCATTCCTATTTCGTTTTGCCACAAGCACATATTTCTTTATCTTAATCACCTATATGTCATCCACCTATCCTACATACATTTATTCTTACTTATGTTCATCATTAATCACATCAATTTTTAAATTACTTTTCCATTCACATCACATTTTACCATATACATTTTAATCACCATGATCAAATTTAAATGTAAAACATATAATCATGGTCTTCATTAACATACAACACATTTATATCATCATTTTATCCATACACATATACCTCCAAAGTAACCATATCATCATTAACATCACATTAACTATTTCATCATACATTCTAAATTGAAATCAAATATAAATAAATGCACATATAATCATCACCATCACATCAAAAATCCATAATTTATCACATCCTATAATAAACACATAATAATCCATGAAAAAATCATATATCATGTATACATATATATATTAAAATGTATCTCAATACATCATAAATTGGCCTCTAAGGACCCTCTCTCAAAGCAGAGATATTATCAAAATATCTATAAATATATATCTAAAATCCTTAAATTCTCTCCTCCATGGGAAGGTACATCACACCTGATACATACGCATCACCACCACCCTCATGGCCTCCCTCCACTTGTTGGTCTGCCCACACTCATCATGTTTCTAGATGGCCTTGATCCACTTGTCATTATCCTCTCGAAGGTGCTCCCAAGTAGCGCAGTTGTCTTCTGGTAACTTCTCAAAAAAGATCCCATCATAATACCTAGCCTCTGTAGCTATGGTTCTATACCTATCCATGGAAATCATGTCGGGAGATGCCACCTGTCTTGACCCATGTGTGTTTCTTAAGGCCCCACTAATCGACTCTATCGCCAAAATAGTAGAAATATCCTTCATAGCTTGGTCCCTTTCCTACATGAATTCATCCCGCCATCATGATTTGTATCTCTCTCTACCCTCATCTGATCATCAAACTCAACACATAATTATGTCACCTCCATGAACTCTCCAACACCACTATCTCCCCACCTCCTGAGTCACCTCTACCTCAACCTCCATCTCCTCTATCTCCTCTACCTCCTCCTCTCCTCCCTCTACAGCCACCTTAGCTACCCATGCTAAAGTATGTCACCACATGGAGTACCCTACTCTAACTCCCACATCATTTCATCATCCCATGGCATAGGCTCCTCCTCTACTAGATCTGCCATAATAGGACTCGCAGCTCTCTATCAAGCTCCTCCCTCCTATATAAAATAGGATCACGAGGCACTATTTGTATGACTCCAAAATGTTATCGTACTCAATCAAAATAAATATCCTCGATCATCTCTAGTCATTTTCCATGTATCCACCTCATCCTCCTCATCCTTACCCACTTTGTGTCTACACTAGGCCATGCAGGGAAAATTCGGTGTGGCCACCATCTAATCGATGACGTCTAAGTCATCCAACCTATCAACATACCAATCCACACTCCTCTCACTCCTATCTCCAAAGGCCTAATCATCCCTCCATCTCAAAAATCCCACCTCTAACTTAATATGGTCACCAATGACCCATGGAAGCCCTAGTGGCCAAATCACTACTATGTGCTCATACACCCAAAGCAGTGTAATAAGAAACCAACATCTAGTCTTGATCTCTACCCTACCCTGTACATGGAAAGCTCATGGTAAACCTTATCTAAAAGATAATTCCCAAATGAAAACATTTTCTGGTGATCCACAATATCTACCACTACACTAGCTAGTGCCCATGGAAATCAGCTCCACCAGAGTCTAGAAATGCATAACAAGACACAATCATCATCACCATATAGATCAACCAATTACATGGGCACTCTATCCTCATACCTCAGCTCATAAGATAAATCCCTAAACAAAACCATATGTGGGGTGCATCGGCTCCAAATAGCCGCATCAACACTTTGCCAATCTATCATCACTGGTAATGGGAACTATCTACTCCCCATATATCGGTAACTTGAGAATCCAATACACATCCTCTAGGGTGATTGTCATCTCCCCTATCCTAAACCAAAATGTACAAGTCTATCTATCCCATCTCTCCACTCAAAAATCATAATCCCCACATCTCGTGAGATCCTCTAATAATATCTAAAGCCACCTAACCCCATTGTTCCCAAGTGATCCCACTCGACATCTGTCACATCTCCTCTAATCTTCTCATATAGAGTAGGAACCTAATCTCTCAAATATAGGGTATCCTTGGCCTGCAACCACAAATAAAACATGCATACATTAGATCACTAGATCCAAGTCCATTTAAAATTCTTTAAAATTCATCCAAAATCCAATTTAACCCTAAATTAGCCAATCTAACCCTAGTCGATGTTGACCTAGGTCGGGTCGATGCATTTAATATTTGATCGACATGCCTTAGTGTTGGATCAACGTCGACCCATCTGGGTCGCCACCGAATACCCTTGGCGTCATCCAATTTTTATGAAAAAAATATTTTGAAAAATAATAAAACATAAAATTAACATTGAAAACAAGTGTGGGTTTTGTTACTCATCATCCTCCGCACCCTTTGGCATTTCCTCGTTTCTCCTACACCTCCATTTTACACTTTTCTCTTTACTCACTCTGGTCTCACTCACAATGTGTGTGTGAAAGTGATTTTTTTACCAAACCTTGGGCTTATATAGCCCCCGATACCTAGTCATCGTTAACTTCCTTGGGTCATCATCATTGGCATCGGTCACCATCGACTTGCCTTTACAATAATTATTATGAACTTTCCCTCATCTTTCTTGCATCCTTTCCTTTGGGAATTCTTCACAAGTCCACCTTGGTGGCCATACTCTTTTCCCCTTTTGGAATTCGATTTCATTTTCAAATTCCACCTTTATGACCATATCTATTTCCCCTCCAAGCATTTTAATACATTCAAAGTCCACTTTTGTGGCCATACCTATTTCCCCTCTAGGAATTTTTCATCCAATCACAAAGTCCATAGTTGTGGCCATACTTACCTCCTCCTTTGGGAATTGCATTTGAAAATGCTATCTAATCTATGCATGAAGTCCTCCTTTGAGGCCATATTTATTCCCCCTTGGGGAATTCTATTTCAACATTCACTCTATCCATTTCTACTCTCAAATTCTAGCTTTTGGACATACTTCCCCTTTTGGGGCATATTATTTCATCACCACTTTTTCACTTTTTCTTTCTCATCCATTTTTGTGTCATGTGCTAGGACACCATATTTTCATCCTCATCCCTTCCAGGATGCATACCTTTTAATCGATTCCTTGTATACGAATGATTTTGCATAGATTTCACATTTAGTTGTGCATATTTTGATGTTTTTCTATGACTCATTGGTCATCATGGCTTGCATCCATACTGCAGTGATCTTCACCCACTCACTGGCCCAAAGAATGTTGTAGCCCATCTCCATTGAGACCATAATTGTCCTCTACCGATGTGATATTGAGTCACCGCCATCTTTTTATTGTTATTGTGATCCATTTTTTCTTGGGGCATCTTTCCTTAGTAATCATTTTTACCCATTTTTATTCACCCACCCACCTTTATCATCTACCTTTTTTAAACACATCATCGATTTCCCTTGACGTCATCAATCCCCCATTTAACGGGGATCTCATCATCTACCTTTCATCAATTCCCTTAATCTCTCGTCATTTTTGTCTCATGGCCTACCATCACAAACCACTCAATAAAAAGGGGAAAAATGTAGAAACCTAAATTTGGTATCTATATCTCGCTTCTACCGCATTCATGTATTTTTAACATGGTCTTTACCTTAGGTCTTCTTAATCTAATTCATCCCCCATTTTTATTTTATTTAAAGTTCCACATTCTAATGCAATCACATTTAATTCCCATCTAATTCCCATTAATTAATTAATTAATCATTTCATATCTTATATGCCCTAACCAACCTTCTATTTTGGACATTTTTATCCTAACACATACATCCCCTTGCTTTTCCATCTTTCTTATCTTTCCTATATTTATCCCTTAACATCCATAAAAATACCTTGCTCACCTACATGCTTTAAAACAATCTTCCAACTCTTAAGAAATACCAAATCCCAATCAAAACACAAAAGCATCCCCATTGGGGAAAATTTACCCGTAGTTCACGGTGACCCACCTAGTCATTGTCAACCCTATAAAGCTAAGTATTTTCTTTCCATAATCTTCATATTCATGTGAATTTTGGAGCTTCCTCATGCCCTGAACTCTCCCTCATGCTGAGAATTCCTGTAACAATTCTGAGATCTCCCGACATCATTTCAACATGTGTACATCACTCATGACCATCCTTCATGAGATTATTATCATCATTGTGTGGCCTTTTTTTATATTTATCATATTATCTTGGCTTTGTTTGCATCTAACATTTTACAAGTTCATATCACCTGTAGAAACACTCGAGCTTCTTCATCAACCTTCTCTTCCATCCTCTTTTTTTGTAGGTCTCCCATTTCATCCTTTTTACCTTGGCCTTACCCAACTCTACTACAATCCCCGTCGACTCAACTCGGTCACCGTCAACCAAGTCCTACTTACTAATCAATCCTATTATTATTTTATGTCATTCTTAGGTGTTTTCTACCTATGAGCACATCCTACAAGTCATCTTTTAGCATTCACAGACCTTTTTCACTATCTAGTTTACACTCAGGATTTCGTAAGCCTGCATATTTATCTTATTTTACAATTCTACCTTCTCGGTCACCGCCGAACTTCCTCTACATAGTCTGGTTCACCATCAACCTAGACTAGGTAACATTTAATTTACATTCATTTCAATTAAATCATCTTTTAAATCAATCTCAGTCATTTTTTAAATTCAATAATACTTATGTTTCTACATATTATCTATTGTTTCATCCTTTAATTTTTTATCAAACAGGGGTTGACATCCGCCAAAGAAGTTAAGACTTCTTAGATCCGCTTTGTTGAGTAACCCCTGCATATCATATCTAATCCATTTTCTATTTAGTGGTTCTTATTTACATGTTATCATCTTGTAGCAGGAAGGATCCACCATCACTTTGCACCCGTCTCCATCCCATCGCATCAGAGGTAACATAAACCCTCCATTTTTGAGTTGTGTGCTTTCTTTAGTAGCTAACTCACTAACTTGAAATGAACAAGAAAATACTACGACATGAAACACAAGAAATGTAGGTAAATATAATCTCAACCCTTAACAAAGTGAATGCTAACATGGAAGAGAGATCTGATTTAATTGAACATTCTTGTCCTCTAGTAAATTGAATGCTAGAATGGAGGAGGATTTGAAGATTTAGTTTGAAAGGTACTCAACCTCTAGCAAAGTGAATACAAGAATGGAAGATAGGATGAATATTTGAAGCATACTGTCCTCTATAAAAATTAATGATAGAATTGAAGAGGAGGTGAAGATTTGAAGCGTACTCAACCTCTAAAAGTGGTGACTGCTAGAAAGGAAGAGGAGATGATAAGGACTTAGTCATGATAAAGTGAATATAATGATGTCAAGATGTAAATCAAGAGATGAAAATGCTCAAGTGAGGACATGGATATCCAAAACTCAAGACTTGATGTCAAAATATAAAAGCTTAAACTTTGGAAAATGTGAGCCAAAGTTTTAAGATGATAATGAGGTTTAGGAAACTCAAGATGAGAAGGATCAAAAAGGAGAGATTTGATGATATCCCCAATGAAAAAGTGGTGAATGGAAGATTCAAAAGGAGAATGAAAATTCCAAGCATGCAATATCAAATAATATTTAAAATGATGGTCCAAATAAGGAAATATTTGGAAATAAATGAGGTATAATGATGATAAATCCAAATAAGAGAAATAAGGATTTTGGGAAAAGATTAGAAAAAGGACCCAAATAAATAATTATTTAAAAGTCATGAAGAAAGATGATGACAAATCCAAATATGAGAAATTTGGGAAATAGGACAAGAGTGAAAGAATAATTTCAAATGATGAATTTTTTTGGAAAGGATGGACAATCCAAAAGAAGATTTGAAAAATTTTAAAAGGGAGATAGTGAACAATGTCCAATGAAAGAAAAGGATGGTAATAAAATACATGAGAATAATTACAAATAAGGAAAATTTGGAATTTTTGGAAAGAGGTGATAATGAGCCCAAATAAGAAGTATTTGGGAAATTAGAAAAGATATGAAGATGAATCCAAATAAGGAGTATTTGGAAATATAAGAGAGATATGAAAGTAAACCCAAATAAGGAGTATTTGGGAAAGATTGAAAATATATGAAGATGATTCCAAATAAGGAGTATTTGGAAACGTAAGAGAGATACGAAAGTGAACCTAAATAAGGAGTATTTGGGAAAGATTGAAAATATGTGAAGATGATTCCAAATAACGAGTATTTGGAAACGTAAGAGAGATACAAAAGTGAACCTAAATAAGGAATATTTGGGAAAGATTGAAAATATGTGAAGATGATTCCAAATAAGGAGTATTTGGAAACGTAAGAGAGATATGAAAGTGAACCCAAATAAGGATTATTTAGGAAAGATTGAAAAGATATGAATATTGATTCCAAATAAGGAGTGTTTAGAAATGTAAGAGAGATACGAAAGTGAACCTAATAAGGAGTATTTGGGAAATATTATAAATGAAATGAAAGTGAGAATGTAAGTGTGGAACAAAACTCACTAAACAAAAAGAGAAAAAGGAAAAAGTGAAATAAAAAGTTTGTTTATTATGGATGTTTTGGCCTCTACCTTAGATTGGATTGGTTAGTGTGTGGCTTCCTAGGTGGTTCTCTCAACTAGGTGTCACTTTATACCCAAATGAGCATGGTGTTATTGCTAGTTGTTAGCTTTACTTTACCCCCTTTGAAACAATGAGCAAAGATATTTCTCAAATGAATTGCATTGGGGTCACCACTACTAGATATATGTGACTCTAACTCACAAAGGAATACTAGTCAGGTAGGATGGGGGTACCCGTTTCGTCATCTAGTTCCCTCAATGTGCCAAATACTTTGGGGTTCTTGTGGTACTCCTCAAAATGAGTTTTATGGCTTAAGCCAAAGCACTTCCCACAGTTATAGTGGTTGGGCAATATCCTTGTCAATCTGTAGCTACAAATACAGTGTCAAATGTTCATTTTATCTTGATTAAAGATGAGATTGTCTTAACCACTATTCTTTGATTGTGATAGCTTGCAATTAGTAATTTGTTTTAAATGTCGGTCAAGGCAACCTGCAGCTTATTAATTTAAAAATAACCTCTTGTAGAGCTAATCCTACAAACAAGTATTAGATACGTTTTCCTAAGGTAGGAGGACAAGATGAAATAAGCAAGCCCATGTTTCTAATTTCCAAGATCACTTAGAAAGTGCGAGGAAAGAGCATATGCATTGAACTCATGTTGATTAAGAAAAGAAAAATTTTAATTCCTGAAAGCACCTAATAAATAATCATGTTTATGATTTTCAAGATCACTTAGAAAGTGTGATGAAAGAGCATACATGTGATCCTTTCATGATTAAGAAAAGAAAGAAGTTGATTCCTTTTAATAATTCTTGAAATAATTAGAAACAAAGGATCTACATAATCGTAAATCCAGAATAGTCTAAAACAATGGTTAGAGACAAATAGAATGCTGGAAAAAGAAAAAAAATTGACAAAACACAGGTAGGTTACGCTAGTGCATACACTTTGAATGCACTAGCGTTAAAGAGGGCACTAGCATATATAAATGTATGCCCTAGCAATACACGAACATGCACAAACAAAGGTGTTAAATAACAAAAATTGGTGGAAATGCAAACACATGTAGTTAGAAATAAACACAAGAAGATTAACGGTAGCGCGTGCACTTTAAATGGTAGCACACACAAATTGACGATAGTGTACTCAAATACACGCTAGCACACGAGACACTTGGAATGGTAGCACACATAGTTTTACACTAGCATAAACATCGGGAATGCTAGTGCATGTACTTCTGGAAATGTTTGAACATGAGAAAAACAACCCAAAAGCTGGATTTTTGGTTTTTTGGCTTATGTAATGCACCTATGAACCTAAAATTTTGACAGCAAGGTTAGAAAAAGAAAAATAACACAAAAACAAGGTTAGATTATGAAATGGTAAACTACAAATAATAAATGAGGTGTGGCAATCCCATCGAGTGTTCTAGAATGCAAGTAATGAAAATTACCATTGTAATGAAAGATAAAGAAATAAATGCACAATTATACCTTCTTTGTAAATCTCTTGAAAAGCTCAAGAATATTGTTGAAGCACTTGGGCTTGATTAATCTTTAAGATGTTTGGAATGTGGATACTATTGATATGAATCTCCAAAGTGGATTTACAAATGCTACGCGCTTGGATGCACAAGGATATGGATTTCAAATTCAACAAAAATTGGGTATAATTTTCATAAAGCTTCCAGGGATGAATTTTCAAAGAAATGATGTCCTTTTATGGCTAAGGGTGAGGCCATGAAAGGTGGATGATATTTTGACTAAGCTTCAAGTTTATTATGGTAACTACCTGAAAATAGAATGTAAACTGAGTCTGAGAGTTACAGATTTGAAGGGGAAATAAAAATTTGGAATGACAGAAGTTACATTCGGTAATTCAATTGGACGTACAACCCAATTGCCCCCTCCTTTCTAGGAACCTAGAAGTGGAGTCCAAGTGTAAGAGGGGAGTTGAGTTCCAAGTGTAGTTAACTAGGATAAGTGGAATTAAATAACTAATTAAATTAATTATTAATTGTGAGGAGATAATTAACCATTTAAATAAAAATGTTTAATTATATTACCTAAGAGGTGTAGGAATTAATTTAATTAATTCCAAGAGCATGATAAAATTAAATTAATTAATTCTAAAGGGTAGGAATATGATTTAAGTAATAGAATTAATAGAATTAATTATAAAATGGTGTATTATAGAAAGATAGAATTAATTTAATTAATTCTAATTGGATAGAAGCAAGCTAGAAATATGAATGTATTTTTAGGGTGTCTACACTCCCTATGCGTAGTGATAGGTAACATCTCGAAATAAATGTGAGAGTTAGAAACAATGTATGGATAATAACTAGTGGCCATTATAGGGTAAAGAATTCCAAATTAATTTAGGGTTTTAAGAAACCCTAAGAAGAAGATGTATGAAACCAATCAAATTTTGAGAAATTTTAAACCTTATGGGTCATGTGACATGAATCAATATATTACATCTAATTTAAAAATAAATGGTTCACCAAAATGTAATATCAAATTTAGCGTTAACATAATTTATGATTGATTACTATGTGTAAATATGAATACATATTCAAAAATTTAGTAAATATCAAAATTCTAAATCATGTCAAATTTAAATATGGAAATTTACAAGCTCTTAAAATCTAGATAAAGTAAGTGATGGTTATGTTTTGAAGAGATTATATTGATTTACTCGCTAATAAAGAGTGGATAGTAATATGAAATTTTATTAAAAAGTTATAAAGAGTGTCTTTGAATTATCTTTAAAAATTGGGAGTCCGAATTTGAGAGGAGGAAGAATTTACCAATCTAAATAAAATTCATATGGACTTCTTTAGATGGATTTTCCTATAAATTTTTATTTAATATCACCTATGGCACTATGATCTTCTATAGATTTTCTTCATGTGTTTGTAATTTCATGATAGAAAATGTGCAAAAATTAGGTCTTCTCCTTCTTCAAAACCTAGCTCTCCTCTTTGAATACCTAAAATGGGCTTAGTCTAGTTGGGTTGAGTTTCCCATGCAACACCTATATAAAAATACTCTAAAGAGGCATCGAACTCTCATTGTTACCCATCTAATGATTGTTTTAAATATGTATATAGCAATGTGTTTTGGTAAAGAAGACCCCAATAGAACCTATAGTACTTGAAAATGATCTTTGGTGTAGGATTTAGCTTTTGCAAATGGCATAGGATAGTTGTATAGGATCTATGTAGACTTAGATCTAGGTGATGTGCTTGAGAGATTGATTTAGCAATTAGATATTTTTGTGATTTCTTAGGTAGCCTCAAATATGTGAGGTAAGAGGCCCTTTGAAAGGGTAGAGTAAAAAAATTTAATATGTGACTATTGAAAAGGTTTTTCCCTCTCAATTAACACAAGGTTGACTAGGTTAACTTACAAAATTTGAAAATTTTACCATTAAGACTTTAGAGAATGAATTCATCAATTTAGGATAAATCGTTCCCAAATGGATTTATTAGTTATTGAAAAATTCATCCTAGTAGAGTGAAAATTGAATTTTGTCAATTAGAGATGGTGGCCAAATTTTTGAAGATGTGTGTTATATTCAAATACTAACTTTTTGACAATTATATGATTAGTAAGAAGTGTGACTTAGTGGATGGGAGTGTTAATTGAGTAAGACACATATAGGAACTAGTGACTTAAGTACACAAATGATTAATGGGATAAGATAAATGCCAATTATTAATCTCCAATTGTCGTAAGTCCATATTTAGGTATCTATAATATGTGAATTTTACCAAAAAATAATTCATTAACCCTAAGTTGACTATGGTAGCTTGTGCATTTGAAAAAATATATTTACATGAGTGGAGGACATAAAAATCAACCTTAGATAACACCATCAGCCATTTTTTTCCCTAACAGTGAATGTTTCCTATGAAGTTAAAAGTTCTATCTTGATATTTAGAGAAGTTGACCATTTGTCTGAATATATGCTTTGTATATAATAAATATGTTTGTTACGGTCAATATTGAGTAATAAGTGTGACTAGCGGCCAAGGAGTGTTAAATTGAGTGAGATTCATTTACGAATAAGTCATTCAAGTGCAAAAATAAATAGGATGATATAAATGGAAAATATAATTTACAAATTCCATTGGTCCATATTTAGGATACTACATTTTCCCTCATTTTAATCTATTAGTCAAAAATTGCTTGATTAAAATAAATGATTTGTAAATACAAACCTCCCATGAGGACAATGCATGCATGAGATTAGAATGTGTGTGTTCTCTTCTCTTTTTTTTTCCATTGTTGGAATATGACTCATACTTTCCATGCATCAACCTAGGATAAGGGCAACAAAAGTAACATTTTTAGTTGGTTATCTAAGAGTGTTATGGAAAAGATAATAGCTTATATTTTTGTCTTGTTTTTAGGATTTATTTGTTATTTTTAGAAATTTATGTGTTTCCTAAGAAAGTGTTAATTTATGTTGGTGTGTGGTTATATGAGTGCATATTTTGCATGGGATAATATTATTTTGAAGGTTTATAATAAGAGTTAGTACAAAGCTAATGGAGAAAAAATTCAATACGGGTTAGTGTTGGAAGGTTGCATGTTGAAGACATGGTTGAGTGTGCATGTAAGTCTTGTATATAAGTATGTTATAGTGCCTTAAAGGTTGGTTAATTTAATTATAATATGGTTCAAGCTAATTCAATAAATCAAGGTTATTTTGTTGGGTTTTTATCCAAAAGGATTTTCCCAAGATAAATATTGTGTCTCTTTTCTATGTGTGTCATGTAATTATTTAGATATTTACTTGTTTTATTTTTATCTATTTTATTTTATTGCATACTAGTCACTATAACCCCAAACATCTAGCATCGATCTAAAGTTGCACTTGGTGAGGTTTTTGGTTGTCTAATTTAAATGGGTATGTTGGAGTCTAGTATCCAACACTTCACAATGTCATTCACGTTGAACTTCACCTAAAATTGTTAGGAAATAAGGGATAAAATATGTGGAATAATCCCTCACAAAATTGTAACAATAGAAACTAATATGCAAAAATATTACAGATCTCAAATAAAAGTGCGAATAATAATAACATAGTACAAAAAGACAAAGATTTAACATGGTTCACCCAATTTGGGCTATGTCCACCAAGAATCACTTGCTTTCGATTTTATTACAAGCCACCGCTCTCTCAATACAATACCTGGATCTATTGGAGCTATGCTCAATAAACTCTATAGAATTCACACCCAAATTCAAAACACATCTGAATGTTACATAATACATACCATATGCACAAAACCACATAAGTAGACAATTAACTGCTAAGCGGTTTTACAAAACTATGGGTATCAATACCATGGGCCAAAACCGTCCCATAAACCTATGGGTCAAATATCCCACCCATATGAGAAAAGAACATTTCTCAAGATATCGGGCACATTTTTCAAGGTCAAAATTTTTTTGAGACGACTGTGGAAATTGTACATTACTCTTAGTGTACATTCTTCAACACTTTCTCATATGAAAACATGCTCCACAACCTAACAATCTCTCGTAGTAATTTGTGTACCCTTCAAAGAATAGGAAAATCCCATGCACATTTGCCTATCACCTAGCGGGCAGTGGGTGCTCACCCAGGCACACGCAGGCACCGAGCCCCTCCTTTATGTGAGTTATGTGAGAATGCATCATCTATGATAGATACTTAAATGCAGAGACTGGAAAAGAACCATGCATTCATATTGAGAGCATATGACAAGTTTCTAGACTAATACATCCATTCAAATAAGGAAAACATTAACAGAATATAGATCTGGACCATAATAGAAAGAAAATGCACAAGGGTTTACATCCATTCACAAGGAATATACACAGAACATATCCATATAGATATAAGTATAAACTAGGAACCACATATATTCATATTCAGCATGTTTGATAATCACATTACATTCATTGAGGCCATCATAGATCAATATAATAGTGCAAACCAGAGTCATGCATCAGAACTGGACTTAGGTCCCTCATATTACATAGAAAACACAGGCCCATCCCCTTGTTATTCCATTACTCCTACAGATCTTCTAAACCCATCCCATAGAACTCTCCATGATATTTCTATAGATCTTTGCCTCTCCACTCCATCCTCTACTTTTCTTCTTCCTCACCAGCGTCTTCCTTGTCTTTTACTAGGCGCTTGAATATATAGCCTCGAAACCACCGCCATGCCTTTTAGAAGTTACAAATTGGTTGTCAAGTGTTGAAGTGGTCCTCCATGGGAGCATGCCTTCTCCGATCCGATCTCTCCACTTCTTGCAATGATGTCTTATGGAACCTTCTATCGCATGCCTGAATATTCCCTTTTAGATCCACAGTCACCAGGCTAGCACCTTATCCATAAGGGTCATGATTTTATCATGTGCTTCCTAGGATGCCAAATGCGAATAAGTACAAAACTTGTTTTCCTTGAGCATGTGCCATGTGTTCTACGAAACCCTGCCAGAACCCCTTCCCCGCGCGCCTTCGACCCACGCCCCATTCTTTAACTAGGTCCCACGTGCCCACGTGCTTTCTTATACTCAATCGATATTTTGGGGCCCAATAATCTCCCACTTGAGACTATTTTTCCTCCGAGAAAGCTTCTCAACCCTTCACTAGTTTCCGTGAAGACCAACCAAAGCCGAACACACTTCATTTTTCCCTTTTCACCACCTTGGTCATCATGTCTATAGGATTCGACTAGTATGAATATTTTCCTTGACTTCTCTTCCTCCAAATTTTTCCCGATGAAATGGTACCTTAACTTTATATGCTTCATTCTAGAGTGGAAAGCGAGTTCTTATATAGGTGTCTAGCACTCTAACTATCACTATGCAACTTTCCTTCCTCATGCTTATGCCCCAACTCCTCAAATAATTGTTGTAACCAAATCATTTCTTTGCTTTCATCTGTGTGGCAGCAACATACTCAAATTCTCTGTGGTTGATAAAGCCACCAGCTTATGTAGTTGTGAAATCCAACTCACTATTGTCCCACCTACATTGTAAACATAACATGTCGTGCTCCTCTTGTTGTCTACATCTCCAGCCATATCTGAATATACATAACCACACAAAGTGGTGTTCGATTCACTATAGCAAAAATTGTCCCCATGGTCCCTCTCAAATACCGAAGGATCCACTTTACTACTTGCCAGTGATCTCTACCTAGATCACTCATAAATATACTCACCACTCCCATTGCATGTGCAATATCAGGCCTGGTGCACACCATGGCATACATCAAACTACCAATTGTTGATGAGTAAGGTACCTTGGACATCTAGTTTCTCTCCTACTCTGTCTTGGGACACTACTCCTTTGATAACTTGAAATGGCCTACCAAAGGAGTCCCAACCGGTTTAGCATCCTGTATAGTAAACCTCTCCAAGACCTTCTTAATATACTCTTCCTGAGATAAAGTTAGCTTCCATTCCTTCATATCCCTAGATATCCTCATACCAAGGATTTTTTTGGCTGCCCCAAAATCCTTCATAGCAAATGATTCACTTAGTTATGCTTCTTGAGTACTTTTATTTCTTGCATGTTTTTACCTACAACCAACATGTCATCCACATACAAACACATGATAATATAACTGTCATTTTCAAATTTCTTTGTATACATGCAATGGTCAAAATGACATCTAATATAACTTGGCTCCATCATGAAGCTATCAAATTTCTTATACCATTGACGTGGAGCTTGTTTCAAGCCATACAAGCTCTTCTTCAGTTTTCACACCATCTCCTCTTTACCTTTGACCTCATAGCCCTCTAGTTGTTGCATATATAGATCCTCCTCCAAATCAGCATGGAGAAATGTAGTCTTTACATCAAGTTGCTCTAATTGCAAGTCTTCTATTGTAACTATTCAAAGAACATTTCTTCTAGAAGTCATTTTTACTACAGAGAAAAATCTCATCAAAATATATACCTTTTTCTATACAAACCCTTGACCACCAACCGGCCTTGTATCTTTCTTTCCTCCTCCTTCCTCTTTCACTCTGAACACCCACTTGTTTTGTAATGCTCTTTTTCCTTCGGGTAGCTTCACCAAATCCCATGTTTGGTTCTCCATGAGAACCTCGATGCTCCTCATACATGGCTTGCTCCCACTTCTTCCTAAATAGCTACCTACATTGCTTCAAAGAAAGCTCTCTCGGCTCTCCACCTGTCAAAGGTGAGTAATAAATAATAAAGAGAAGGAGAAAATATTCAGTTTCTCTTCTTACCCTAGAATACCTCCTCAATATAGGAGTTTGGGGTTCCTATTGAGGAGGTTCCTGAACTGATTCATGTGTCACTTTCCCATCTGGAAGATCCTCTACCACTGCATATTCTTTCTTGGATTCTTCTTTGTTTTCCTACAATTGTTGTTTATACATGACTTTCTCATTAAATACCACATCCCTAGATCGAATGATTTTCTTTTCCTTAATACTCCAACATTTATATCCAAATTCATCACCACCATAACCAATGAAAGTACATTTTTCTAATTTAGCCTCTAGTTTGGTCCTATCATCCTTGTCTATATGGAAAAACACCTCACATCCAAAGACTCTAAGAAATGAATAACTAACTCTCTTACCATACCAAGCCTCCTTGGTTATGCCTCCATCAAAGGCACTTGAAGGTCCTCTATTTATCAAGTACACAACCGTGCTCGCCGCTTCTACCCAAAAATAAAGAGGCAATTCTACATGTAACCTCATACTCCTAGCACGTTCCATTATTGTTCTATTCATCCTTTCGACACCCCATTATGTTGCAGAGTTCCTTGAACCATTTTTTTCCCGTGGATTCCATTTTTAGAATATTAATCATCAAATTCATTGTTGTAATACTCCCTCCATTATCTAACTCCGAGACATTTTAGCTTAAGACATGTTTCATTCTCAACCAGGCTTTCCATTTAACAAAAGTGTCAAATACATCAAATTTGTTTCTAATACAATAAACCCAAACTTTCCTTTTGCATCATCAAAAAAAGTAACATAATAAATTGAACCCCAAGAGATGATACAGGCTAGCCCCGCACATTAGAATGCACCAGCTCTAACTTACTCTCTTTCTTTATGGGTCCAACCTTGAGAAACCTTACTCACTTTTGTTTCCCATATATGCGAGTCCTCACAAAACTCCAAACTTGTTTCTATATATCTAGGAAACTCCTTTATGATCTCCATACCCTTATTACTCATATGACCGAGCCTATAGTACCACAATGTTGTATATATACAAAGCCACAATATCACATACATTAGTGCTATAAGTGGTTAAATACAAGGTTCTAACCTTCTTACCTCTTGCCACCACAAGAGTACCCTTAGTAACCGTACGTACCCAAAATTGTATGTCTTGCTCCACCTAGGAAAGATGTTACACATGCCCTAATGATGATACAGTCTCCTCGCAAGGTGTTCGGGATCCGAAAATCCCTCGAGTATGCGTTAACATCCCGCATGCCCCGCTTAGCCCCCGCGTCCTTGTTTTCCCCTTTTTCCTCTTTTCTTGCCTTTTGCCCTTGATTCTGAAACCGCCGCCCTACTCCGGCGGCGGTCTCGTGACCGCCGCCCGCTCGGCGGCGGTCCTTTACGTGTTTTCCAGAAAGCATTTTGACATGACTCACGTAAAAGATCAATGTTTCACCAGCTTTCCTTGCCGACTTGGGCATGCATTTATGATTTTGGTCCCCTGGAATAGTGTTTGGCCATTGTTTATGGTTTTTAGAGTTCTGTTTGGTTTTGATCTTTGGGTGAATGGAGAGTTATAAATAAGTGGCTTATGCTCAAGAAAAGGGTCTGATCTTTGGCTCTCATCTCCTCATTTCAGTGGTTCAGTCTGTTATCTTGTTTAGAAGCCATAGTTTCAGTTCATTTGCATGCTTAGTTAGCATTATTCAGCTGTTGGTAAGCCACATATCCATCTTGTGCAAACAGTGTTGTTGTTTTATCCAATCCATTGGAGTAGAATAGCTTAGGAAGCCATTAAAGTTGTAGGTTTTTCTCTTCAAACAGGATAGTTTCAGGTTCTGGTCGCTTTATGTTGCATGACTCGCAGTAAAATCCCGCTAGGAATTACATAAGCCAAGCTCTGTACTCTTGCGCTATCCCTCTCCTACTCTCATCTTCAGTCTGCATTCGAGCTATCCTTATCCCAATATCTACTTCATCGATCTAGCATTACACACTTTTCTGGATCCACGTGAACATGAAAGAATGAGGAGATCACACTGAGGGGACAAGATCACACACACCATCGGATTTGCCACTGTTCTGCGGAATCCAGGTTTTAACTTTCAAAGTTCTAGTTAGAATCATATCAAATAAAATAGTTAAATTGCTTCATTTCAGTAAATTCTATTCTCGATATTGCCGTGAAGTCATGTGAGGATTGATAGTTTCGAGAAACTATGATTCACTCCTCACTTCTGAGGTAGGATCGAGAATCTTGCAGATAGATGAGCTATTTCATTTGTTTAGAATAAATCTACAAATCGCATAGGAAAATAACTACACTCGGTTATCTTGTTTGTTTTAAATTGTTATTTAGTTGTTATTTCTAGATACATTTAAATAGCTGCTTTCCTTAAACTCTTAAAAGGTTTCTCGAAAAAATAGAGGTTATATATGTTTTAGATTTATTCCACGTAGTTAGAATTTGCTTTATTACATGCTTAGATTTACATTTTATTCGTATGACAATCACAGGACCTCGGGAGCCTGGGAATACATATTTGAGCCAATCGTGCCTCAACCAAACCTCGTCACAAAGAATAGTTGACATAGACCAAAACCTCGAGTACAAGTATTCCAAACAACAATGCAATTTACAACCGATCGGTTCTCGGTTGAGAGGGTTAAACATAGAAGACGACCAAGCACACACGTTTTGGTCAAATCAACCAAACTACAGATTACCCTCGGCAAACATTCACATGACTATAGAAGGGTTCGAAAGAGAACAAACCTTTGGTTGTGATCCTTTGGTCCCACGGCCAGTGTAGGAGACACACTCTCACGGATATAGTGTAGACACCAAATTTGTGTCTTACGACCCTCAGTGACCCGCATCTCATCTCGCAACTTAACCTCATCACCTAAACCTTACACAATTATTTATTAATTACCTTGTAATTGATAAATCCACATCACCTTACCTCGCCACCTCATTTTGCCACCTCATCATGACCTAGCCCTAACCCTAAACTAACCTAATTAAAACCTAAAACTTGGTCTACACCTACACCCATAACTAATAACCCCTTTCTCGCACCTAAAACCGACCTTCTAGCCACTTGACCAAGCCCGCAACTGATCTCTCGGGAGAAAAGCAGGGAAGGTGGGCTGTTTTACTAAAAATAGCCTACTTTTTCCTTACCGATGCCGGTTCCTACTCGACCGCCATCGGTTACGCAACCGCCATCGGTTCCCTGTAAATGGCCTCCCCAAACCAAAAACAAAGGATCGGAAATTCATTTTTGGATCAAAGAAAAGGATTTTTGAATCAACAGAGATCATTGGGAGCGAGAAACAGAGTCCAGATCTTCACTTGACCGAGCAGAGACGAGTGGAGATACCAGAAGTGTTTACAGCAAAGGAGATCAGCTTGCATCTTCGTCAAAACCAGTAAGTCACATCTTGCATGTCCTCTGTTATAACATTTCTTATGCCTTTTGGATTACAGTCCTCATAAATCCATCCCTGAATCTACTACCCAGCATGCATATTACCTCTAACCTATCATTCATCTACCTCTCATCACCTTATTTCCTAATACCACCTATATACAGCCTTACAAACAACACAACTACCCCATAAAGCGACCAACCTACAGATCCTAGGACCAACCGGTATCGGTTATCAGTAACCGGCATCGGTTATCAGTAACCGCCATCGGTTCCTCTGATCAAAACCAGAAAACCAGCCTTTCCCCTACCCAGTTCAACGAAGCAACTTAATTGATATTTTGCGCTCTTTTGTGTTAATTCATATTAGCAGGAAACTCACCACCTTCGAAAGGAAGTTTTATGTTTCACAGGCCCAAGGCGCTTTCCTCATTTATTGTCTAATCAAAATCTTGTGGTCTTGTGTTCTTATTTGCGGTAGTCCTTCCAAGACAAAAGGAGTTCTTCGCAATCAGCTGATCTTTCTACAAGATGCGCACACCATCTCGACATTCTACAGTATTCCTCCTAGCGCCTAACCTTATCTCGTTTCTAAAAGGAACTAAACAATTCCGAGTGAAACATATAGATACTAGTCTAAGGATCCAGGTTGCACGAACGCCTGTGAGATATTCTGAGAAAATCACGCAGTTGTTGGTCCTAAACATAGAAGCTGAGAAAGCATATGATTACTGGATACTAGGAATCAGGACTTGATTTTGTATATGACCATAACAGGACCACAACAACCAAGAGTCTACGGTTGTGACCCACAAGTCCCACAGCCTAGCGAATCCACAAGTCAATCAGATATAAACACTGGCCTACGCACACTAGTATTCCAATCCACTCCACTTCCACCCATCATCATCGAACAATTGTCCTTACTAGATATAGCGGCTAACAAAGCTAGAGAATTTTGGACTAGGCCAGAGAATCGTCCATAGAGTCAATTGTTTCCACCATCCACCATATGACCTTATCTGGAGACATACACGAAACTATCCCAGGTCATTTCCCACGTATTCCACAACCCATAGATCGAATCACGCCAGAGCTCAATATTGATTGGAGCCTTCGAGCGCTATCCTCATTGCGATAGATCTATCACACCAGTCCAAGTTAGAAGGGCCTTCTTTGCCTTAGATTCACAAATTCCACTAGTGCGTATCGAAGACATTAGATTTCCTGACTAGTTTTTTTGCGTCCCACGCATATTCCATCCCCACCGGCTGTCTCGGCATGACCTCGAGAGGTCGGGTATGCGGAAGAGTTGCCTGTAGATTCCCACGCTCGCTTGTCGCTTTTCCGGCGTACAAAATTGGTGAACCCGACGTGAACCAAACAAAAGTCGTGAAGCGACGTAAACTTCCTATTTTCTCGTTCAAGTCATAGTATCACGTGTTCTTTCACAAATCACCTTCGCTCCTTCCCATTATTCTGCGGGTATTCATATGCCCCCCGAATATGTCAGGATTCGATGCATATGGCAGACCCCTCTTGGGTCTCGAGGCATACTATGCCCAACAGAATAGACAATCATCACCCTCACTCTCAGTATGGGGCGACAACTATTCAACTAATCAATTGTCAACACAAACCCTAAGAAACAGATATAACTTGTCTTTTCAAACGGGGGAGTTAGATCAACCCCCTTGAACGCAACAAACAGAGCCTTCAGGCTCGAACAATATGACGTTTACCAGAGAATCTAGTTCATCTCCTTAGATGCTACTTAGACCAAAAATTAGTAGACAATCTGACCCATACCTGGTCTTAGATGATGAACAATCAATACGTTATCCTAGGAGTGAACAACATTCTCGGGGTATGTACCCACCTATAGGAGGTTTACAAATACAACCCAAGATCTCTTTCTAAGAAAATACCTCTATGCCACTGCATATAGGAAATACTCTCGGAGAAACTTGGCAAGATAATGATTAGTTTATAGCAGGATATCACATGCCTATACAACACCAGGGTATACAACAAACACCACTAAGGCAAAGCACCATGACTTCACCAAATGAAGTCATTTCAACGTTAGTAGAAAAAGTGAGAGGGTTAGAACTTGCTCAAGCAAGTCAAAATTCTCAGTTCATGCAAGCAGGAAGTTCCAATCCTCCATACCACCCTGGCCAAGTAGATCTTCTCACAGGAGTAGGCACGTTAGGCATGCCTCCTCAGTATCCACAAAAAACGCCAACAAGGCCTGTCATCTCTAACATTATTTCTCCCGGTCTAGTATCAAACAACCCATTACTAGACAATATCCCGTCATACTTAAACATGTACTCCAAATCACCACAAGGAGATATGTTCTCCTCTCCTGGCCTTTTTTCTCAAACGTAGGGACTTCCCTATGCCCCTGCCAATGCATACGCTGTGCCATATCAACAACCCATCCCACCATCACTCCCTCAGCAACCACCATCAATGGTCGAAACCTATGCGATAGGGACTTATTCAGAATATCTGAAAGAGCCCTTAGACTTCACCATATGAAGCGTCATGCTTCCAAGACCTCTTCCCAATTTACCCAAGTACAAAGGTGAGGGAGATCCAAACACGCATATCAAAGCTTACGCTACAGCCATACGTGAATTACTCCCTTGGGATGGGGTTGTTGCTAAAATATTCCCCAAAACCTTGGAAGGCATTGCTCTCGACTGGTATTATAGAATACCTGAAGCCTCCATCCATTCATTTAAACAGCTCGTATCAGAGTTCATTAAGGCATTCGACATGAACAAACTGTTGAGAACAGGAATCAGGGAATTCTTGCACATCAAACAAGAACACAACGAATCTGTCACCCATTTCATCCAAAGGTGGCGTACAGTTCTTTATTCTTCGGTAAGTGCTCCAAACATGGATCAGATGGAACTATGTGATTTATTCCTTCATTCTCTCAGCAGAGAGGTGAAGGAAGAAGTCCAGAAGTTCCCACTAAGAACTTACAATGAAGTACTTGAGAGCGCTCTTCGAATAGATCAAGCAGTGATAGATAGTGGTCGTAAGACATATGGAACAAATGGGAAATTAATCACTCCTAATCAAAACACTATGACCTATCCTAATGCTGGGAATACCGATCAAGGACCCAAGATCCTTAATGAAAACCGTGGGGTTACAATAGATGGAGTCACTGATCAAGTCAAAGGACCAAATGTTGTGAACACCCCGGCACCTGCTAACAATCAACGCAATAATAACTTCACTCCAGCGATCAATATGGTGGATTCTAATCATCCTCCACAACAGAAAATTCAGCCACAAGGATATCAAAACCAAAGCCAAAGGCCACAACCTCAAAATTTCAACTATAACAACCAACAGCCCAATCAGAACTTTGGGCCACAACAGGATTCAAACCGATGACCACGGAACTATAATCCCAATCTATATTGTGGTTTCCACAAAATCAGGGGTCATGATACTAGGACTTGCCATGACTACAATAAATTCATGCAACGCTTGCCAGAAGAACAAAAACAACTTTTCATAGATATGTTCTTGGCAGATCCTGTGTCACCAGCACCAAATACTTTTGCAGGGGCAGTTTCCCCTCAAAATGCACCTCTCAAGATCTTCAATGATCCTCTCCCAAATCATTCTAACAATAACAGGTTAGATCCAAATGGGAAAAACAAAGGTATCATAATAAGAAATAACAATCAAGACGCCTCAACTCTTGACAACTCTCAGATTGCTCCTAACCTAGGTTCAAATGGTATTACACAAATCTTGGGATTAGTCGAGCTAGAGGTTGAGTGTGAAATTAATGCAACAACTCGGACAAAGGAGTATGTTTCACAACCCCTACCTGATATTTTCTCCACACGAGATGAAGTTCCTACAAATGCTAAACCAGTAGGATCCTATGATTTAATATCGATTTGAACAAGACCTTTTCCCACATTTCATTCCTAGATTTGCTAAAAAATTCACCCACGCATCGCTTTGCATTGCTCAATGAATTAGGTCTTGGTCATCTAATCAACATTACACCACCACCCGAAACACAAGTAAACCATGTAGACTTTGATATCCACCCTCCGGGGCAGCCAGATAGGGATACCGAGTTTATATTCGACATAAACAAAATGCCAACAGATGCTGAAATTACACGTAGAGCGATCCGGCCTTGCATTTACAGGTGTGGGTTTACAACAATTACGTTAAACGTGTAATGGTGGACAATGGGGCAGCAGTTAACATAGTCCCCTTCTCTTTCCTTCAAAAACTAGGATATGGGGAAACAAATTGTTCCATGACTCGAAATACACTGAGAGGCTATGATAGCCTTAAGGCCACTTCGATTGGGACTATAATACTACCAGTCACCTTAGGACCCAAAACAATCCTCACTGAATTTTATATTATAGATCGGGAAACCAACTATAATATGATTCTCGGTCGTCCATGGATACACCGCATGAAGGCAATTCCTTCTACGCTATTTCAAGAAGTAAGGTTTTTACACCTAGGAAAGGTCTTCATCGCTAAAGGGGATCCTAAACCCTTTGATATACACTTAGAAAACCTCAAGAAAAAGAAAGGAGTCCATACAGAGCATGAACTCACCATGAATCAATTAAACAAACCGCCTCCAACAAAAGAGTTAGTCTCGGTCACCCCAGACATTCCAAAGGTTGAATTTGTTGACCCAAAAATATACGACGTAACAAAGACAAATAAAGGTAAGTCAATTTCTGTGGAAACAGTCTCCACTAAAACCACAACAGGAATTATGAAACTCTTGGAGAATGATGAGCCAATCTTTCTCCCATTCGAACCACAGGGAATGGATAGTCTTCTCGGTATAGCACCTCTTCCCTCCGATGACCCAAATCTAGATATAAACATGATAGAATTAACAAACGAAGAAGGGCAATTTAAAATTGAAACGATGCCTATCAAAACCATCTCTAGGCACTACCCTATTCTAAAGTCTAGCTTCGACCCATGCGTGTCTAAAGCTAAGTTTTCCCTATCCATGGGGCAAGACCTCATCATTAACACAATGCTCGCTATGAGAGAGAAGGTCGAGCAGCATAGTCATGCTCACCCACATGCCATCTCTCAAAAACATGACAAAGAGGTATGCGAATGCCTCTTTCAGAAAAATGTTTTTAATAATGGGACATATACACCTCTGGGCAAGGGTTGTAAGTTCAAACCCATAATGGTAGGCCCTCGTCAAGAAAATGAAAAATTTGAGGATAATGGTTCTCCGTTGTGTACTTCTAGGGGTGAAGAATTCGATATTCGTCAACTTTCTTCACCTTAGACATCATGACATATGGTTCCACCTGCATTTTCATATGTACATGGTTGCAGTTGCATTACATTAGTAATTTAGTTAGTTCATCCTGTTCACTCGTTTCATAAATATTGTAGTCCAGGAACTTACTCTTAAGTAATTTGTTACAAATTTCTAAAGATATTGGCAAAAATATTCAAATCACATCTTTTCAAACATCATCAAGTATTTTCAAATCTTCTCATCAAGTTTGACAGACAAACATTGATGGAAACCATACCAAGACTTGCATACTTGGCTTTGCTCTTTCTTTCTACTAGGTAAAGTTGTCCTTGCCTATGGTCTGTTCTAGAAGCTTCTTGGTGTCACATCTATCCCTCTTAAAATCTCTTGGAACGAAAGGATATCCCAAAGTCATAGATCAAAATGTCAAAATCAAATGCAATCAAAAGCACCAAGCAAACAAAATATTTTATTTTACACACTTCTTTACCCCATCAACCTTTGGTGATAAACCCACATCTCTTCTTTGGTGATGTGAGGTTGGGAAAGGAAAGAAGTGCCCTTACTCACCATATCTTGCCTTTGGTGACAAACCCATGCTTCTTACTAGTGGCGTGAGGCAAGGTGTGGGGGCCCATCACACAAACTAACAAATCTTGGTATGCTAAAAACACAAGTCAAATTCTATTAAAAGAAGGCAAATATCCAAACATCCAAATTCCAAAGAGATCAAATCCTTAAAACCAGATTTTGTCAACCAGGTTGCCATTTATGAATCTAAGTCTAGATAAACTGAAAAGTAAGTGGCCTTCTAAGCTTGGTAGTAGTTCTGAGTAGGGTGGGTGTGTAGGTCAAAATTTGGTTCTTGTTCTTGTTTTGTCTGTCTCTCATCATTCCACTCAAATCAAACTCATACAACTTGTGCCCTTCCCAATTCTTGGTGTTGAGCCCTCGCATCTTACTAGTTGCGTGGATTTGGGATTGGGGCAAGTTCATCTCTTTATCGCTATACATTCATCACGTTTTGCCAACATAAGAAGAAATCACAGACATTGTCTAAAGAGGCCAAAAGTTCAAAACTACATGATCGTCATCACATATCAGCATTACAAAAGCAAATAAAGTAAAAACATTCTGTTTAACATTTGTTATCACTTGTCATCCATTGCATACATTCTGAAAAGCATGTGAAAGTTGGCGACATTTCGACACATGGGCATGTCAGGTATAGCCTCTAACTCCCCATTTTGGGACCGCCATACTCGGACCCAATGTTTTATGCCTCTTCATGGCTAAAATGCTTCTCCGAGGGGCAATATGTACGTACCCAAAATTGTATGTACTGCACCACCGAAAGATGTTACACATGCCCCAATGATGATACAGGTCTCCTCGCAAGGTGTTCGGGATCCGGAAAATCCCTCAGAGTATGCGTTAACATCCCGCATGCCCCGCTTAGCCCCCGCATCCTTTGTTTTCCCCTTTTTCCTCTTTTCTTGGCCTTTTGCCCTTCAGTTATGAAACCGCCGCCTTGCCTGGGCGGCGGTCTCGTGACCGCCACCTTGATCAGGGTGGTGGTCTCAGAATCGCCACCCGCTCGGAGCGGCGGTCCTTTACGTGTTTTCTAGAAAGCGTTTTGACGTGACTCACGTAAAATATCAACGTTTCACCAGCTTTCCTTGCTGACTTGGGCATGCATTTATGTTTTTGGTCCCCTGGAATAGTGTTTGGCCATTGTTTATGGTTTTTAGAGTTCTGTTTGGTTTTGATCTTTGGGTGAATGGAGAGTTATAAATAAGTGGCTTATGCTCAAGCAAAGGGTCTGATCTTTGGCTCTCATCTCCTCATTTCAGTGGTTCAGTCTGTTATCTTGTTTAGAAGCCATAGTTTCAGTTCATTTGCATGCTTAGTTAGCATTATTCAAATTGTTGGTAAGCCACATATCCAAATTTTGTGCAAACAAGTGTTGTTGTTTTATCCAATCCATTGGAGTAGAATAGCTTAGGAAGCCATTAAAGTTGCAGGTTTTGCTCTTCAAACAGGATAGTTTCGGGTTCTGGTAGTTTTATGTTGCATGACTCGCAGTAAAATCCCGCTAGGAATTACATACGCCAAGCTCGTACTCTTGCGCTATCCCTCTCCTACTCTCATCTTCATCCGCATTCTGAGTTGTCCTTATCCCAATATCTACTTTTGTCGATGCTAGCATTACACACTTTTCTGGATCCACGTGAACATGAAAGAATGAGGAGATCACATTGAGGGGACAAGATCACACACACCATCGGATTCGCCACGCGTTACGCGGAATCCAGTGTTTTAACTTTCATAGTTCTAGTTAGAATCATATCAAATAAAATAGATAAATTGCTTCATTTCAGAAATTCTATTCTCGATATTGCCGTGAAGTCATGAGGATTGATAGTTTATGAGAAACTATGATTCACTCCTCACTTCTGAGGTAGGATCGAGAATCTTGCAGATAGATGAGCTATTTCATTTGTTTAGAATAAATCTACAAATTGCACAGGCAAATAACTACACTCGGTTATCTTGTTTGTTTTAAATTGTTATTTAGTTGTTATTTCTAGATACGTTTAAATAGCTACTTTCCTTAAACTCTTAAAAGGTTTCTCAGAAAAATAGAGGTTATATATGTTTTAGATTTATTCCACGTAGTTAGAATTTGCTTTGTTACAGTTAGATTTACATTTTATTTTGTATGACAATCACGGGACCTCGGGAGCCCAGGGAATACATATTTGAGCCAATCGTGCCTCAACCAAACCTCGTCACAGTAATAGTTGACATAGACCAAAACCTCAGAATACAAGTATTCCAAACAACAATAGATTTACAACTGATCAGTTCTCAGTTGAGAGGGTTAAACATAGAAGATGACCAAGCACACACATTTTGGTCAAATCAACCAAACTACAGATTACCCTAGGCAAACATTCACATGACTGTAGAAGGGTTCGAAAGAGAACAAACCTTTGGTTGTGATCCTTTGGTCCCACAGCCAGGTGCAGGAGACACTCTCACAGATATAGATACTAGTCTAAGGATCCAGGTTGCACGAACGCCTGTGAGATATTCTGAGAAAATCACGTAGTTGTTGGTCCTAAACATAGAAGGCCGAGAAGGAATATGATTACCGGATACTAGGAATCGAACTTGATTTTGTATATGACCATAATAGGACCGCAACAACCAAGAGTCTACGATTGTGACCCACAAGTCCCACAAGTCCTAAGCGAATCCACAAGTCAATCGGATATAAACAACGCCTACGCACACTAGTATTCCAATCCACTCCACTTCCACCCATCATCATCGAACAATTGTCCTTACTAGATATAGTGGCTAACGAAGCTAGAGAATTATGGACTAGGCCAGAGAATCGTCCGTAGAGTCAATTGTTTCCACCATCCACCATATGACCTTATCTGGAGACATACACGAAACTATCCCAGGTCATTTCCCATGTATTCCACAACCCATAGATCGAATCACGCCAGAGCTCGATATTGATTGGAGCCTTCGAGCGACATCATCCTCATAATCGATCTATCACACCACCCATCCAAGTTAGAAGGGCCTTCTTTTCCTTAGATTCACAAATTCCACTAGTGCGTATCGAAGACATTAGATTACCTAACTAGTTTGTCTGCGTCCCACGCATATTCCATCCCCACCGGCTGTCTCGGCATGACCTTGAGAGGTCGGGTACGCGGAAGAGTTGCTTGTAGATTCCCGCTCGCTTGTCACTTTTACGGCGTACGGTAACCTTCCAAGAGTCTACTATAAATATCACAAGATAACCATCACTTCCCAACTAGCTTTGTCGATATCAAATTTTGTTTTAAATTAGGCAGTGTCGACATCCTTCATAGCCATGTATTCCCATTTTGCATCTTAACCCAAATAGAAACTTTTCCAACTATACTACAAGGATCATCATCGTGAAAAAAACATGCCCAAAATCCCTGAACATAATCAACAAAATAATTCCTATGTGGAGTAGCATGGAAAGAAGCCCTGAATCTAAAACCCAAGATTCAAAGCAATATTGTGCAAAAGAAAGAATCAAATCATCTTGGCATACATTACACGTTACCACATTTGCCTCCTTGTTTTCTTCCTATTTTTTTCTTGTCCGAAGCTCCCAACAAAGGCTTCTTTGCATGCCTAGACTTTCCACAATGCCGGCATACTATCTTGATTTTAGATTTTGACCTTGCACGATCTTTCGATTTTCCACTTTGCTTCATCTATTCTTCTATCTCCCTCTATTTTCCATTGTCAAAGCATTCCTTGAAGTAGAAGATTCCCTAGAGATTTTTATTCACATTTCCTCACTTAGAATCACCCCTAAAACATCCTCAAACTTCAACTTTGAGTTAGCCGAATGAGTTTCTTACCACTATTACCAGTTATTCCAACTCTTGGGTAAAGAGCACAAAATTAATAAAGCCCTAACTTCTTCATCAAATTTTATTGTAATCAAAGTCGGCATATTTACAACCATATAAAAATCATTTAAATGATCGATACCAACCATTCTCAGACATCTTCATATTAAAAAAAATCATTAAAAATATCTTATTAGAGGCAAAGGGTTTTTCATACAACTTTCCTAATGCATCCATCAGTTCTTTTGTAGTCTTTTCCTTTGAAACATTAAATAATACCAAAGATGTAAGACACATCCGGATTGTCCCAAGTGCCTTCCTATCCAGCAAATTCCATTCTGTATCTGTCATTGTCAAGGGTTTGTTCACCTTCTCAAACAATGGAATATAAAGATCCTTTTGATAAAGGTAATCTTCCATCTGCATCTTCCAAAGACTGAAATTCTTCCCGTTGAATTTATCAACCCTTGATCTTCCATCATCTGCCATAGCTCCCACTCAAGCTAAAAACTCCCTATGATTCAACACTTCAGCAAACCAAACCAGGCTTTGATACCAATTATTAGGAAATAAGGGATAAAATATGCGGAATAATCCCTCACGAGAAATCGTAGCAAAGAGTAGAAACTAATATGCGAGAAAATATTACAGATCTCAAATAAAAGTGCAGAATAAAAATAACACAACACAAAGAGACAAAGATTTAACATGGTTCACCCAATTTGGGTTACGTCCGCTAAGAATTAATTGCTCATATTTTATTATAAACCACCGCTCTCTCAATAAAATACACATATCTGTTTGGAGCTATGCTCAAAAACTCTACAGGATTCACACACAAATTCAAAACACATCTACAATGTTACATAATACCTACCATATGCACAAAAACCACGTAAGTAGTATTACAATCGCTTAAGTAGTTTTACAAAACCGTAGGTATCAATACCATGGGCCAAAACCGTCCCATAAACCTATGGGTCAAAAATCCTGCCCATATGAGAAAAGCACTTTTCCCGGTATATCACCACATTTTTCAAGGAAAAAAATTCTCAGTAGTTGTGCCTGAACCCCGATGAGACAACTATGGAAACTATACGAAGACTCTTAGTGTACAGTCTTCAACACTTTCTCATATGAAAACAGGCTCCACAACTTAACGAAATATGCTTAGGTGCTCACCCGAAGCATGCGTAAACGACCGAGTTCCTCTTTTTTCACTTACCAAGATGTGGGTTAAAATACTTAACCCTTATAACATGAATATAATAATAGAGTATGGTAGAAGAAACACTTATAATATGGAAATTAATCAACATGAATCATCATAAATAATCCACAGTTGTCCATCATAAACACAAGTCAATTTATGACATAAATCGATGATCCATCCATGCATACATAGTGATCACTAAATTCACTTACATACTCTCTCATACATCCACACAATATCACACATACTCTTTTTTATACAAGGAGTGCAACACCTATTTATATATGGTGGTGACTTTCCCTTCACCGCTTACATGTTTTAATCATGTTAATAAACATTCTAACTATAGTCACGTGTCTTTAAAAACCCTACTTGACCTTTAGTTCATGTTATAAATAGCTCAACTTTATCATGCTTTTTCTATAATTATCTCTTATCTGCACGTCGTCCTTATAATATATTGCATGTGTTTCCTTTATAGTCAAGTGATCTATCCTATTTATGCCTATTTTTAGATGTTCCTTGCCTGTTACACCATCTCTAATTTTTCATATTTTTATCCTTGTCTTTAAAATTGGATAAGTCTTGAAACCCCTATGTATGTGTGAACCCTTTGCGCACTAACTTCCTCTTCTATGTTGTGTACCCTTTCACGCATTGACCTATCTTCATTTCTTGTTTTCATGTGAATACTTCCACATGTCCCTTTGGTCCTTAGTTGTTTTATTTATGCTCATGTGCGACCTCCTACATGAGGTCTTCAACCTCCGCACATGGCTCATATGTAGCCACTTTGTTACTCCTATAGGATATTAAGTTGAGATCTATGTTATAGAATCTTAAACATGGCATGAATCACCAAAATATCGATTGACATGGTTAATGGGAAATACTTTGAGCTATGAAAACCCAAAATGGTGGATATCTTGAAAAATAGAGACTAATGGATCATGATGTGTTTGAGTTAAATTTATTGTTCCATATCGGAGTACATATCAACAAGCTCCGTGAACTTGTTCCATTTTATTTATAGATATGAATCTACAAATATTATTTATTCTATCTAGTAATTTTCTATTAATCCGCTAGTAGTTTACTGATCCTAAATCTTTATACTAATACCTTATACATTAAGGGATTTGAATCCTTGGGTATATAATAATAAAAATGGAAAGAACATTCTACATCCCATTATTATATAAAATAATTTATAAGTTCGAAGATTAGAAAAGATTAAGTCCAATCTAATTAGAATTAATGATGATTCTCCATGGATTCACCTATATAAGCTGCAGCCAGAGTTGCAAAGATTAAAGCTTGAATACCACTTGTAAATAATCCTAGAAACATTACAGGTATAGGAACCACTAAAGGTACCAAAGAAACAGGAACGGCAACTACCAATTCGTCAGCTAATATATTCCCAAAAAGTCGAAAACTAAGTGATAGAGTAATAAAAAATGATCTTAATATAATATTCGTTCAATCAATAAGTAAGTAACATCATTCATCGATATCTATAAATGATACGACCTCTATTCTTATCGTAAGGAGAGTATTCGACCTTGACTCTATCCCCTACATCGATTCGGATACGCCTATATCGAATCTTTCCTGAAACATACGTCAAAATGTCACGATCACTATCCAAATGGACCGTAAACATACCGTTACCCAATGCTTCAGTAACGACACCCTCTTCCGTAATATAGTTTGTATTTACCATAGTGATACTCCTTATGCAATGTACGATGTGTGTTATTATTCTTTATTCAATGATGCAGATATTAGTTTAACATATCAACATAGAATTTGATAAAGTGCCCTATCTTGAACTATCTCGGATCTAGTCGAGAAAGCTACTTGAGGACTCTAGATATATGATATGGTTTCCTATCTATAACTAAAACATATTCAACACCTTTAAGGATGGCATAGGAATATTAGGAAAAGGTTGATAGAAAGGCCAAGATCTTTGTAAGGTTGTTTTTTTCTCACTATGTTTTGTGGAATGTTTATAGTGAGAAATTTGTACTTTATTTTTGAGATAAGTTGGCGGCTCAATCTATACCACATGAATTCTAGAGGTAGATCTAAGAATTCAAAAATAAATGAAAAATCATTGGATATTTGGTAAAATAGAGCACTTCAAGAAGTATTATAAAATGAAAAATAAAAAGAAGCCATTGATGATGCATAATTTTAGAGGAGGAGCATGCATTGATGAAAGAGGATATGTATATCTTACATCTTGATTTCTCATGCATGTAATAATGCATGGTTAGTTGATTCAAGAGCATTGTTTTATATACTCATCACAAGGATTAGTTATGTGAGCATGATATGTGTGATGGCGGTAATGTTTTTAGGGGACAAATCAACCTATAGGATCGTGGGAAGAGGAAGAGTGAAGTTGAATTTCAATTGTGGGGATCAAAACTCTCCCATATTTTTACACATTCTTAGCCTTGTAAAAATTTGGTTTCAATAAGCCGATCAATAATTTTTGTGTGCAATTCACATTTAATGGGGATGTGTGTAATATGGTACACATAGCCATGGCTTTGAAATAGTTACGCACGTGGGAACTTTGTTTAGGTTTGACGAAATATGGTGGCTAGTGCATAAATAATTTGATTTTCTTAAAGGAAACAAATAAATATAGAAAGAAAGAAATGGTTTTAAAAGAGAGAAATGTTTTTCATAAAATGATGGACCATATTGGTGAAAAGGGGATGCATGCATTGCGATCAAAAAAGGTATGGCATCAAGTATTTAATATTATCCCTTGGAATTTGATTTTTGTAAACAATGTGTGTATGTAAAGTATAGTTGAGTAAAGTTTCCCACTTATGTTAATTACACAAATTTGTTTTACAATTTATACACAATTATGTGTTTGACAGGAAAGTTTCCTTCACTTGGTAAGTCATTTTTCTATGTATATTTCATATATGATTACTCTAGGAAGACCTAGATACATTTTCTCATGATGAAGTTTGAGGTATTCAAAACTTTTAATAAGTTCAAAGATGTTGTTGAGAATTAGGATGAGACTAGGATAAGGTTTTTGCATGGACAATGAGGTCATATATTTTTCCAAAGAATTTGATGAATTCTATGAAAATTTTATAATTGTAAGGCAAAATAAGATTCCTTATACTCCAAAATACAATTTAGCTACAAATTACATGAATAAAATATTGATGGATAAGGCTTTGAATATGTTAAATGATGTTATCTTGGAGTAGAAATATTTGGTGATGGTAGTGGCTGCTACCTATTACTTGATTAATAGATCACCCACATCAACATTGGTGGATAAAACTCCTTAAGAAGTTTGGAATGGTAAGAAAAAGTTACTAAGACACTTGTGACTCTTCAATTGTGAAACATATATGCGGTATCCCAAAGGAATAAAAACTAAACTTGACTATAGGTCGATAAGTGCATCTTTATTTGCATGAAAATGGTGTCAAAGGTTATAGTATGTGGAATCCACAAACATAGAAGGATATATTGACTAACCTTTCCTTGAGAGGGCTCGATAGTGATGGTCGTGATAAAATCATCATAAAGGTGTATGAAAGGAGTATCTACCACTTAATAATTGTATCTACAAAGTATAGGATGATAAGGATGAGAGACATGTTCCTTTTGTACATAAAGATGCAATTACATGAAACTTGGTTTTCATTAGTAGAGTCATTTCCATCACATTTCTCCCTATACATATAGATATCATTATCCATGGACCTAGAGGATTGCTCATTGGTATAAGAATAAAAAAATGGAATTACATGGATAGCCATAGGAGTCATGGAGTATAGAATAAAAATCAGGCAACATATGACCAAACCCTAAATGTTAGGAAAGGTTGTGTAAGATCAATATACGAGTTCACCAAATGATTTGACCTAGATTAGAAATGTAATATTGTACTAAATATGAGGATCTTAAATATATATTTAGGTTATATAATTTGAAAATTTTGTACAATCAGATTATTAAATAAATATTTAACATTTAGATCTAAAAATGTCATGCAACCGATTAAGAGACATAGAACTAACTAGGGCATAAGATCAATATAGTAAAACACAAGAATATGAGTGCACTTATAATTTATGATACTTTGTATGTTGATCTGGATATGTAATAGAGTGGAATAAGCTTGAGAAATTTTGAAAGTGATTTTTCTTTGACACGGACTCTCAAATCCCTTGAGGACACTAATAGAAAGTATCGAAACTTGTGTACCACAATTTTATCCAATTTGTATGGTTCTATCATGTGACGATTTATACAATTTAAAATTTTGGAGCCTATGCAATATATATATATATATATATATATATATATATATATATATACATACATACATACATATATATATACAACTTTGTGTGTGATCGTGAGCCCAAAAGATATGTGAAATATTCTAAAATCAAACTTATTTCCTCCAAACCCTAGCTCTCTTAAAATGCCTATAAAAGGGGTCAACATTTTGGGTTGTGATACCCCACACGATCTATGTAGCACTACCCCAAAGAGGCTTAAAACCCACACAGTATCTACCTATTAGAAGTGTAATTATGTTAATGTCACTACATGAGAATGCAACTACAAATTTGGCTTGTGAACACTTGATATTGATATCCTAGATTGGATTGGAATGATTTGACTTGACATTGATCTTCTCTTACCTGGTTTTGAGTGCTTTATACCTATATAGAGGTTTATCCTAATTTTTCTCTAAAATTAGGAAATATTAGGAAAAGTTTCTTGAGAAATGGAAGATAAAGAGCCCTTGAAAGTGTCAGTGAGTAAATGAGTATGTTCAACGTGTATTTGTGTTGTTCTACAAGATATAATTTTACATTAAAGCTACCTATCGAGGGTAATAAAGATAAACATATGATAATTTGACTATTAACACGCATGGGATAGAACTATAGAACATGGGACATAACCATATGAGATTTTTGTCCGACATGTACGGTATTGTTGTCTAAAGGGATAAAATATTAAAAGTGGAAATATAGAAATGTCGACATGGAGGGTAAGATGTCTTGTAAGGAGCGTAATAAATATTCTAGGTTTATAAGTAGTAGAATAGGAGAATGGAAAGTGTTTTCAAGCCTTAGGAGAGAGATTACACATAAGTCATGACTAAAGGATAAGCCAAATTACTAATTTCAAGTTCTAAATTACCAAATTTAGGTGTCTTCACTATATAATTTCCTTGAATTTGGATTCAACAAGAATGTAGAATTAAATGAAACTTGTGATCCGAGGAGAAGATCACAATGAATAATGGATGAGAGTTATAAATTATTTAAGGGAGAGTAAGGATCACATGGGGAAATTTGGCATTCAAATTGTGGCTTACCAAAGATCTAAGGGTCCCAATTCACTTTTCAATTAAGAAAGAGCTCTCCAATGAGAAGTAAATAAAAATTGAGCAAACAAAAGGTCCTACTCATGCAATAATGAGAAATGTATGGAGAAGGAGTGGCATGTGGCATACGTTCACATAAGAGACAATCAAACCACCTCATTTCAAATGCTAGGATTACTTATTGTTTATCAAGGATCATTCAAAGATAATTGGAAGATATTTGAAGAAAGGTAGAGGAACAAAAATTTGCTACAAGGAGAATTTTTATATACACATCAAAAAGTGACATGAAACCCAATCTCAAATTTCTCACAAACTATGCATCAATTCTCCCCAAATTGTTACCAATGTATAACTCTTTGAACAATATTTCCATATCATAGACAATTCTAAAAATGGAGTTCATATAAAAATTGAATGAGAAAAATAATGACCGATAAATACTTTACCAACGGTTAAAAAGTTTCTCCAAATTTTGGTTATTTTTGTTTTCTCGGCTATAATTTTCTAAAAATTATTATTACACCACTTGGCACCACTTTATTGGATGCTCGAATGACACTTGCCACAAGATCTCAATCTTACTCAAACCAATTGAATCATGTGTACATTATTATTGGATAAACAAAGCCTCAAATTCAATTCACTAATAGGGTTCCGTACTTGCACCAATTCCATCCAAGACATATGTCATTGCAGAGATCTTCAATTCATCTTTCCAATGAAATAAATTTCACTAAAAATGGAGTTGCATATCAAAATATTTGAGCCAAACTACTACTTATTTGTGAACAAACAAAACAACACCTCCAAAACATTCTCAAATAGGATTTTACAAGCCCATACATACACAATAACTCATGTATCTTATATTTCAAAAAGCTCTTAAAAATACTCAAAAAGGCATGTTTATATTTTTGAAATAATTGACACCCTAAAATGGAAATACTTGCATGAATTCTAGTCAAGCATATGGTTATGTAGACATTAAACTATGTATTTAGTATTATTACTAAAAGGAACGATAACCAGATCGTGCCAAGCCAAGAACACGAATGCCGATCAAACATCATGATCAATAAGATGAAAGGAATTCCCGAATAACTTTACATAAACCTTTGCAAACAAATGTGCAGCAATATCATATATTATTATGGAACTCAATGAAATACAATGAGAATGGACCTTTCTCATAGAGGAAAGGAATAACAATCTAAGAACCAATCAAGGTCGTAGATCAAGCCATAAATCATGGAAAGAACTAGTCATCAAAGATCTAGTCAAGTCCATAGATTTATGAGAGAACTAGACATCAAGGATCTAGTCAATACCATAGATGTAGGAAAAACTAGTCAATACCATAGATCAAGGAAAGAACTATACGTAACAACTAGATAATATCTCCTAATATCTAAATAAATAAAATAAATATTCACACACATAAGTGGGTGAAGATAAATACAATAAAGGTAAATTATGTACCTAGGTGAACATGTGCTAAGGTAAATACCTACTCTAACACCCCCCCTCAAGTGAAGCTAGGGGCCAAAATAGAAGTGGCATGTCCATAGTATGAGTCCCGCAACTAGGCCTTGATGAGGTACTCATGTACAATATATCCATGAAGAAATCTCGAACCAAAAGAAGGAAAGAATCCTGCTATAAGGAAAGAGAAAGAAGAAGAAGAAGGAAGATGTTCTCACGAACACCCCCAAGAACAACTTCCAAAACCCCAAGCATTCCACACAACTCAAGGTAGCGAGGTGATGCAAAAGGATTCGTAAAGATGTCTACAACCTGCTGCTGAGTTAGAAGGTACTCCAAGCAAAGAACTCCATCCTGAATGTGTTGCCGAATGAAGTGGATGTGTATCTCGATATGCTTGGTCCGCTAGTGCTTAATTGGGTTGCAAGAAATGTGAATTGCACTTTGGTTGTCACACCAAAGTACAATCGGTGAATCTTGTGGGAATCCAAACTCTATCAATAACTAGTGAAGCCAAAGAATATGTTGACTCACTGTAACTATTACCCTGTACTTTGCCTCTCAAGATGAAATTGCATAGCACTTTGCTTTTTGCACGCCAAGAATCGGAGAAGAACCAAGACAAAAATATATCCAAAAGTAGAACACTTATCATCAATAGAACTTGCCCAATCTGAATCTATATACCCAACCAACTGAGTAGAACCCCTAGTGTAGTGTAGGCCAAAGTGGGAAGTGCCATGTAAATAGCGCAAAATCCTTTTAGCAGCCTGCCAATGACTACTATGAGGAGAATGTGCAAATTGAGATACAAGCCCTACTGCAAATGAAATATCAGTGCAGTATGGGTCAAGTACATGAGACTCCCAACCAACTGCCTATACAATGTAGGATCACAAAGTGGTGTGGTACATGTGGATGTAAGAGTAACCCCAGACTGAAAAGGAGATGGACTTGGCTTGCAATCAGCCATATCAAAGCATCGAAGAAGATCATGGGTGTATTTTTGCTGACTCAAATGAATCCCTAAATCTTTTTGAGAAATCTACAAACTAAGAAAATAATGCAATAACCCAAGATCTGTCATGTCAAACTGTGTAGAAAGAGCCTACTAAATACTCTGAATGTGGGAAGAAGAGCTTCCAGTAAGTAACAGATCATCAACATACAAGACAAGTATCACAATATCCTCACCAACATGTTGGAGATACACTGTATGATCAGAGTGGCAATGAACAAAACCAGTAGATAGAAGAAAAGAATCCATCTTCTCATACCAAGCCCGAGGGGCTTGTTTGAGACCATAGAGAGACCTTCGAGCCTACAAACAAGAGAAGAATCCTGAACAAATCTAGCTGGTTGCTCCATGTATATTTCCTCTTGTAGATCTCCATGTAAGAAGGCACTCTTCACGTCCATCTGGTATACAGCCACCCCTGTGATGTAGAAATAGCAAGTACAAGGCATACAGAATCCATCTTGGCAACGGGTGCAAAAGTCTCAGAGTAATCAATACCTTCAACTTGTGAAAAACCCTTTGCAACAAGATGAGCCTTATACTTGTCAATGGACCCATCAACTGCATATTTGGTTTGGTATACCCACTTACACCTAACCATCTTTCTTCCTTTAGGAAGAGATACCAAATCCCAAGTATGATTCTTCATCAAAGAAGAATACTCAACTGTCATCGCATCATCCCACTCCGGTATCCCATGAGCCTTTGAAAAGACTTGATCCTCGAAACTACGACACAAAAGTCCGTAACCTATAGAATGTGCATGATGATGCCTAGTGGGTGGGAGATCCTCTATGAAAGGTGCTACCTCGAAATCGTAATATGAGCCCACTTAGGCATGGTGACAACATCGGTGGGAATAGGATCCTCAATGGCATCTATTTAACCTCCTCATCAATCTCCTCAAAGAAAGGATCCTCAAGAGGAGATGAAGAAGAAGAAGGAATGAAAGAAGATGAAGAATCATGAGGAGTGAAACACTCATCAAACTGAACATGTGTTTGAAAAAGAACATCATGTGTATCAGGATCTAAAAGATGATAAGCTCTCATGTCCTCACAACACCCTACAAAGATCAAGGGTTTACTCTTCTTATCCAAAGCTTTCCTTTTCTTCTTTGGCACAAAGGCCCAAGCATGGCTCCCAAAGACTCGAAAAAATGATACATCGGCTTAGTGTTGGACCAAGCTTCCTCTGGAATCAAATGCTAAGTGCTCTGTGTGGTGTGCGATTACTCAATATAGTTAGCACAATTAACGCTTCTACCCAATAGATAGGAGATATATCTCTAGAATGCATCATACAGCTTAGTCATTTCCTTCAAAATCTATTCTTCCTTTCTACTAATCCATTCTTTGTGGATTATGAGGAACAAAATCAGTGAATAATGCCTTGAGTTTCCAAAAATTTAGAAAACTCATTATCAAGTACTCCCCCATTATCGGTGCAAAGGTTCTTTATGCTACTAGAAGATTGTTTCTCGACCAAAGCCTTGAAGACTTTGAAGTGTGAAAAAACATCATTTTTGTAATTAAGAAAATAAACCCAAGTACGCCTTGAGAAATTATCAATAAATGTAAGTGCATACTTAGCTCCATTGAAAGATGGGGTAGGAAAAACCATCAAGTCACTATGCACAAGCTCAAGTGGTGAAGAAGCTCTCTTAGAAAAATTCTTAGGAAAAGGATCTTGATGTTGTTTCCTAATACACAAACCATGACAAAATCCCTCAAGACAAGAAACTCTAGGAAGACCATCTACCATACCATGTGTGCTCAACTCTTTCAAATATTTGTAATTGAGATGTCCAAATCTTTCATGCCAAAGCTTACTCTCTAAATCTGCATGAGAAACCAATCTTAACCCTATAGAAGAAGTGTCATCAAAACCCTTAAAGTGATATATTCTAGAACTATGATCAATAATACCATGAGCAAATAGTGAATGAGGCTCCAACAAAGTTCGTACTTCTGCTCCCCATGTGGTGTAAAAGTCACTATTTTTCCTTTACTAGAATGACAAATTTGATATACAGAAAGCAAATTTGTAGTGATGTTAGGAACATATAGTGCATCTTGGATACTGCCACCATCAAGTTGTATATCACCTTTTCCCTCAACAAAAAGAAAGGAAGAATCTCCAACCTCAATTTTGGAAGTAGAACTCAAACCTAGAGAAATAAAAGACTCCTTGGAAGAAGTCATGTGATGAGAGGCACCAAAATCTATAACCCAATTTTCTGCAAGTTGTGACTGAGATCTTCCAACAACATTAAGTGCTTTTCCATGCTGATTAGAAGGAGGTAGGGTGGATATAGAAATTTTTGTTTCTTGACTGCATCCTCTAAGGCTTGCATTCACTTATAACACCTATTTTCTTCATGATTACTACCCCACAAAAAGAGCATGAACGGCTAGACTTATTCTTGGATTTAGAAGACTCCTTGGGTTTTGAGTTGTTTTCTTTGGGTTTAGGAGCATTTTGAGATGGAGAAGGTGTGGATTTGGTTTTACTGTTTGGTTTTCCCTTGCCCTTAGGATTAGATGCAACTAATTCCTTTTGAGAGGTGGAAGACTCAAGGTGAGATAATTTGGATTCTTCCCTAGTAAGTCTTTCACAAAATGTTTCTAAGTTAGACATTTTGAAGGTGTCACCTAAGGCATCCATGCTAGAGAAAAAGGTAGAAGCAAAAATTTGGAATGGTCCTCTCAACTTGGATAGAATCAAGTAAACACACTCTTCATCTTTCTTATCTCTTCCACTCCCCTTCAAATGTGTCAACAAATGCTTGAACTTGGTAAGATAGTCTATAATTGTTGGAAAATCTTCAAGATTAAGAGAGGTGATCTCAATTTCAAGTTGCATGGCTCTCATATGATCCACCTTACCAAATAAATCTTCCAATTTCTCCCATATTTTGAAAGGAGAGTCACACTTTTCTAAATGAAATAAAAGACTGTAACTTACATAAGTTCCTATCAAACCCATACACTCATCAAACTTGCACTGGTACTAAAATTTCTCATATTCTCTAGTGAACATTGGTTTTTCTTTAGAATTTAAAGCCCATAATCCGTTCCACTTAATTATTGTTTCCATTCTTGGTTTCCATGTGTGGTAATTATGTGTTGTTAATGGCTCCAACATGATCTAATGTAGAATTAGATAAAGATGTCATCCTCAAAAAATCACCAAAAGAAATGCGATGCAACAAGACCCCCAAACAATGCAATAAGAGCCCCCATTTTGGCACTTTATAATGAGTAATATGACACTTTATAATTATAGTGAGATTCTCAAAATAAATATTTCCAATGGAAAGAGCATAAAAAACATGCACTTTTACAAAAAATGGCACTACCGATCAAAAGATACAAGTTTTTCAATATTATGCTCTACTATTTATTTTAACTGCCACTAAAATAAAATAAAATGCTCTTGCCTTCACCACACAAATAAAAATGAAAGGGGGCTGAAGTTAAGCACCTACTAGTAGGAATCACAAGCTTTAATCCCTCATATGACCATATCATATGACCAGGAGCTAAGGATTTCAATGGGTGTAGTCGATCTTAGGGTTTTCCCACCTTCTGGATCCAATGGTCACCTCTGTTTTGCATAAAACTACATGCAACAACAAAATACAAACAAATCCTGAATATATGAATATTTTAAAAATGCTTGCAAAATGAAACTTACAGACGGATGTCAATAGAAATCTCCTACTCTGATACCATAAAAGGAATGATAACCAGATCGTGCCAAGCCAAGAACATAGATGCTAATCAAACATCACGATCAATAAGATGAAAGCAATTCGCCAGAATAACTTTACATAAACCTTTGCAAACAAATGAGCAGCAATATCATATATTATTATGGAACTCAATGAAATACAATGAGAATGGACCTTGCTTATATAGGAAAGGAATAACAATATAAGAACCAATCAAGGTCATAGATCAAGCCATAAATCATGGAAAGAACTAGTCAAGTCCATAGATTTATGAGAGAACTAGACATCAAGGATCTAGTCAATACCATAGATCTAGGAAAGAACTAGTCAATGCCATAGATCAAGGAAATAACTATACCTAACAACTAGATAATATCTCCTAATATCTAAATAAATAAAAAGAAATATCCACACACATAAGTGGGTGAGGATAAATACAATAAAGGTAAATAATGTACCTAGGTGAACATGAGCTAAAGTAAATACCTACTCTAACAATTACATCACACCTCTAGTTTTTCATTATATGCATGATTCCTAAGCAAGAAAACTAGATATTAACAACACTTTTTTGTTTTACATTAGCATTTCTTTATCTTCCCATGCTTTCATTCTCTACTTTTCTAGAATTATCCCTTTACTTTTAGACATCACACAATATGTTACCCAACTTAGTATTTCCTATTTTATCTTTGGATCTCTCCAGGACATTGCACCCGAGTAAGGGACATGAGTACCTAGGTGCTTTTTTCATTTTCCCTTGATTTTTTATGTTTAAAATGACACATCAATTGTTATCATTTCTAAACTTCTATTTATCGATTTGATTTAGCTTTTAGGGTTGTTAATGACGAAATGAAAGCAAAGGAATCTTATATATACATGACTTACTAACTATTCTAAGGGGTAATAAGGAAGTTTGGGCCGTTGGGCTATTAATTTCTATCTACTACTTGGGAAAAAGGAACACTTAAGGAATGCATTTGGGTTACATTATTCACTGCATAGAAAAGGAAAATTCTGAATTCCATCACACATCATTATCTTGGGGGAAAAGTAGTTGTAGTCATTTATATTGGTGCAAATGGAACAAGGTCAACCTAGCTTCAAAGGACACACACACACACACACACACACCAGAACTACATTGAGTCTAAAATGTAGTGCATTACTCGGTGACTATCACATTGGGGTGACCATCCGAGGTTAGTTCAACTCAAGCATATGCATATTTTATTTCATATGATGTACGCTTGAGCCTTTTTCATGTAGTTAGTGTTTGTTTTGCAGGTATAGATGTGAAAGTAAAACCCTATAGCAAAGTGGATGCAACAGAGAGTGAAGTGAAGGTGATATTATCAGGACCTAAAGAACTATATCCACACTCACTACCAAGACACTAGTTCCTAGTTCAGAAAGTATATTCTCGAGGTAGTTTTTTCCCTTCTAGGTGCTAATGTCCATCATACCTGTAAATCATAGTCTTCTAGACGAAGCACATACAATCCAGATCTAGCCTATTCCATCATCTTTCTAGTTTATATCCAATCTAGGCAAGTTATCAACTAAGTCGCTCTTATCCTCTTGTTACTTGTACTTGTTTTCCATTGCATGTTGTATCTTGTATGTTTTTGATTTATCTCGATCCTATGATTAAGATTTAAATTTGATTAAATTAGGTTAAGTAAGCAATTCACATGACAAGGTGACTTTATGAAAATTTATATTTTTATAGGTAAAATGAATAGCTATAAAACATATCATCGTAATATAATTAGGGTAGCATAATACAAACTTCCATCCTTATTGGACATAATTTGATCATTCAAATTCTATCCAAAAAAATAATTTTGACCTAGTGTGGCGAAAACATATTTTTAGAGTTTCCAAGAGAAGCGTTGATTTGCATCATGATCTATTTGGGTAGTTCACTTCTTTAGGCCCTCCTATAAATTCACATCTTATGTGAAACACCATAACTATATTTTGTATTTCCTCAAGAAATGTTCCTATGTGGGATTTTTTTTTTTTTAACAATTCACTTCTTTAGGATGTCACAGACCTTCCTAAAAATTCATGGCTTCCACAAAGCATTATAGATCTATTTTGTATTTTCTTTAGAAAAATTCCTCTAATAGATTATCCATTTCAACAATTCAATTCCTTAGGATTTTTCACACGTGTATGCAAATTATTTAATTCCACTAAGTGTTGTAGATTTGTTTTGTATTTTCATGAATATCAATTTTCGAGATCATAGTTTGTTTTAACTATTGTTCCGTAAAGCACATAATTTTGTTAATTCATAAAGCCTTAAAAATATTATGATCCTTTTCAAAATAAATTATATGGTATTAAAAATAGATCAAATAAGAAATGATGCTAATATAACTAGAAAATTCTTTACACCTTCCAAATTTGAATACAGGGGATTCCCAAAATTAGGACATTTGGGCTACATCATTAGCTCTAAATTTAGGAAGGGTACCCTTGAATCTACCCAACAATATAAAAACTCCAAAGTAATATAGACCAAGTTCCTCCATAAGCAATAACTCATATATGGCCTATAAATAAACCAAGTCCATCCTATACTCAAAACAAATCCACTTTGAGACAAACTAAAATGGTACTAAATTTCAAAGAGTGCCCTAAATACCCCATTTTAGTCACTGCACTTACTTAAAAGTGGATAAAGTAGTATATATAATATGTAAACACAACATTATTTCCACGTTTATTCAATAAATACATTCACTATAATGGAGAAATATGATCTCTTTTATAACAAAGTGGAGTGTCTAAGAGCATGCAACTGGTAACATCAAATAATTAAGAATTTGAAATTAGAGCCTTAATATGAAGGCCAATCAAAATTGGTCTCATGTTGGATGCAACATTGATATACCCACATTTAATTTTTTGATTTGATCCTAACACAAAGTGAACAATCGGTATTTCTATGTAGATCAAAATTTGGATTGAGGTTTAAATCAATAAGGAAATCATAACACATGAAGTCTTGCTTGAAATTGATGTGAGAAAATAAAATAATGGGTATGTAAGTTTTGATCTTCTAATTTACAATGTGCCCATAATTCTCATCAAAACTAAACTCTATATCATGCATAAGATATTATTTCTTCACTGATCTAATATCAATCTCCAACTTCTCATATATATATGTATACTCTCTTAAACTACATCCTATTGTTATTTAGAGGCTTGGGCTTAGAATCAATAATGTACTCATCATATACACACTTATCTTTGTCATAAAGGGATAACTTATTACTATGCAAAGCAATACCAAAGATTTTTCAAAATGTTGTAATTTTCATGACTATCAATAACATGAACAAATAGGAATTCACTCAATTAAAAATATATTGAATCAAAAATCATACTTACACTTTATTTACCATAGTTCATAGATTTTTCCATAAATTAAATTTTGAATCAAAAATGCATACATGACACAATTTATCATCTTTGGATTGTTGTAATATATCACAAACATGCTTAACCAATATGGAATTGGTAGTTGGAGACTCAATAAAACCAAAATGAAATGAATCATCATATTAATGTATACTCTCCGGTCAAAAAGTGGATTATAAAACACTTTAAATTCCTCAAATAATTGGATGTCATGTACTTTAAAGGTATTATTTTCAATATTGTATTTAATATATTGAGATTCTCAATCATCGTCACTTGTAGAATAACAAAATTATAACATTATTGTTCCCATTCCTATAATCCACTTGAGAACATTGTATTAATTTTACATTTACAAAATTTACACCCAATATCTTCGTTTACAACTTCAAAACAACAATTTTAAAGGACCACGGTCATTCCTTTCATCCAAAAAAATGGGACACACATTGCACTCATCTCCATGATCTCAAACATATAGCTAAACAACATTCTCTTTTTGAAAAAAATTATCAAAATAAAATTTATCACCATTCATAAAACATGTCACAAAATGAAGCAAATAATAAAAGACATCATTTTTTTCCATGTCATCACACTTTAGTCTGTTGATTCTCTTGCAAAAAGATCAATGGACTAAAATTAGTCTCCTCCTAGATAAATATTATCATTAACAATATGGTCTTTATTCAACACACATTTAACAAAACCACAGCTTAACATCTTGAAATATATAAGGGGAAAATTTCAAGCTTAACAAAAAGGATATCACTTTTTAATTCCAATATTAAATTTTACTATAGTGGAGTCCTCATAATAATATGAAACTATGTATACATCATGAGATGCCATGTCACCTGGTTGAATATAAAGATAATTATAAGCATCAAAAAAATAATCACACTTAAAATCAACAAGATAAATATGTGAATCAAACTCATTATCATCTTGAACATCAAAAAAATAAGACTCAACAAATGTGCACTCCTCTTCATTATCCCAAATTAGAATAAGACTCAATAACAAATATCTTAGAACAAGTTAAATTCTCTCAAATTTTAAAGCTAGGTCATCAATATGTACAACAATCAATGGATTTTTCTCTCTCAAATGGTAATTCATCACTATTGAAAGCAATATGATAAAACATCATTGTTTTGTATCTTCACTTGGTCTCAAATGCATGAGATGCATTTTTCCAAACTTTCATGAAAATGAGATTAAAATTTTGAATGTCTTCTTCCTTTTCTCTTTCAATTATTAAAAAGAAATGCAAAAGAAAAGAGAGGTCTATTTTTTCACCATACTAATAAATGAAGAGATGCTTAAATTTTTCCCAATAGTCAATAATTCTATTAGGAAGCTCAAGAAACCATTCGCATGAGTCCTTATCTAAAATTTTAATGAAAATATTGATCACAATGCCTTCATTATACAATTCTAAGTCATCAATTGTGTTAATGAAATATTCTAAATTTTTCTCTCCTTTATTGAACTATTTCCATCAAATTTGGGGAAAGAAGCTAAAAAGGTGAAAATAAAGTACCTTAACAAGTTAATACTTTTTATCAATAAATGAAATCTATGAACCCATTGAGCCACAAAATAACTTATCTAAATAATATAAATTCACAAATCCTATATATTGATTAACAATTGGATGAGCACATGTGTTACCCAAATCTATAACATACTTGAGCAAAGGAAACCATCTTTATATCACAAAAATCCAAACTAACAACACTCAACTATTGAAAAAAATTATTGAACATATTATCTAAATCCACACCAAATCTAAGTCATTGAAAAATTGGAGTTTATTGGAAAATGAGATCAAAAATTCTAAATTATTTTCCCCAAAAACTATAATATAATTGATAGTTGGAAAGAAAAATCTAAATGTAAATGTAATATAACACATTGAACCAAAAAAACAACAATGAGATTCACTACTTCATAATGAAGAATGAAAAGTAGAGATACATTATGGATTGAAGATCTAATTACAGCACTATATGATCTCTTTATGTTTACACCCTTATTAGATTATGTGAAATCTAATATTAGTGAATTAGGTACACTAAAGGATGTAAGGGGAACTATAAGGGGTTATTTTGATTAATCAACTTCTAAAATTAATCATGTAATACTACAACACATTCAATGCTTAGATGATATGTTAAAAACTTTAAAACAAAAAGGTAATGTGTGCAATTTGTTGATTATAGATGATTCTAGGAAGTTTTGGGTATTTACACTTCTGAAAATTGGAGATTGGAGTCCTGGTGATGCTTCATTTCTAGAATTTTGATTGGAAACTAACTTGGCGGGACCGTATAACTCTTTCATGACCAAATATATGGTCTTGACCCTTATGTATGGTCTTGAACCTTTTTTATGGTCTTGAACCTTTTTGGATTCTAGCTTTGTAACTTCCTTAGATTATCACCGCTTAGACATGTCTCATGATGTCAAATCCTAGTTGTCAGTCATGTTGTAAATTTATCTCAACAATATCTCAAACCCTAACCATATATGGGAAACCACCTGTAAAACAAATATTATTTCAGTTAAGGGAACCCCATGTGCACCACCAACATTGGAACTACTCTAAAAGGGCTCAAACCACACATAATTCTCCATCTAACATGTGATATTTAAATGAATGTAACTAGATTTTGTAACCTCTTTGACAAAGGTGCTTGAGTTGATTTTGTCTCTTATTAAAATACTTGGAGAGGGTATGTTTGAGTTCTTGTGGATGAGAGGACTAATACCTTGACCTAGTTAGAAACTTCAAATCTATAGAGAATGTTTCCCAAATGATCATGGATGTGCCTTTACCATATTTAGGAGTTTTGGGTGGCTTTTGCAAGTGTTGGAAGTGAGTACATATCAATGTAGTGTCATGGGATTTCTAGGTTTTGCAAATGAGGTATTATTAGCTTGACTATATAGGGTTTTAAAGGTGATTTATTGAAGAAAGGAAGACCGAGAGGGAGTAAAGTACCCATCGAGAATTTATTATTTAAAGTAAAGATAGAGGATATGCTTGTGTAAAACCATATAGATAGGTCAGACCAAATATAAATTCTTAACCAAATTGTATGGCCTTGACTATGGATTAAAAACATGCTAAATGAAGTTTGCATCATGTTAGAATTACTTTGTATATAGATGTTCTATATTTTACTCTCAAAATGTGTCAACATATCAATGTGCAAGGATAAACAAGCTAGACAAGAGACCTCAAAATGTTCTAATAGGGAATAAAAAGGTTGTGTTTATCTTAGCAAAATTGAATTGTCAAAATTAGTAGTGTTAAAGAGTAAATTACCAAATTTGAGTGTCTACACTTTATAAAAAAAAATATGAAATGATGTCCGTAACAAAAGATACCATAAATATTAAAATAAATAGGGAATACACAACATTAAACACTCAAATTGGCATGATCCTTAGAAATGATAACATTTCTTGGATCTTAAATATTCACCTTGGGGATTTGGTGAAGGGGTGCAAATATGGATCATTGTAGCAAGTGGAATCTCTACAAAAATTGGGATAAATATGAAACTGAAAAATAAGGGAGGTGGTATACCCTCTACTTATTCTAGATTTGTAAGGCCAAGGGGAGAGACTCTATAAAATCTATCATGTAAATAGGTAAATCGTTCAACTCAAGAGAGAAAATATGAACAAAAATGTGACGATAATCATTAAAACCCAATTATTTTTCACTAATGCATTAACTAATAACTTCCATATTCTAGATAGAGATTACAAATGATATATTTAAATATCAGGCCCATGATCCCTCCAACACTTCCTAAAACAAATATAGCATGAAACACACAAAATGAAGTAGATCAAATCACTAATAAAGCACAAAGGTGATTTTCTTGGGATGTTATAATGTTGAGAATGCACCATAAGGTTAAAGAGAACAACCTTGAAATGAATGAAGAGGATCTCAATTGTAGGGATTGGTGCCTTGTTCAATGGACCTATGGAGTTGAAATCAATTTACAACACAATGTAGAGTATTTGAAGAGGGATTTTTGACAAAATTACATATTCCATACAAAAATACAAATAAATAATGGTGAATATTAACCAATCATACATTAATAGTCAACCTTCTAAGTGGATTTAAACTGCAGAGAAGAGAGACACTTAATACACTCAAGTGACAAGAAATTAATGAAAACATTTAATATAGAAATGAAAAGGATTGTACAAATTTGTTCCAATGATCTTATACCAAATTAGAAATCCATGAAAAATCCCCAAATCTCTAGAATTTGATTCTTTCTTTTATTATTCTCCACAAATCAAGATATAGGACCATTATACAAAAAGACCATAATTACTAGAAAACTAATTATTTACACATAAAACACCATGTTGAGACAAGTATTATTCCAATTCACGGGGTAAAATTCAAGGTTGCAAAGATAATCCCCCTTTTTAGAAGTGAATTCACTTCAATTTATAGGGCACTACAAAATTTTCCAAAAATTATAATTTGAGGAAATGTAGAATTAAGTGACACTTGTGAGCTGAGGAGAAGAACATAGTGAAGAACCAATGAGAGAAATTAAATCACCATGCATAAATTACTCAAGGGAGAGTAAAGAGATTTTGAATACAATTGGCATTCAAATTATGACATGAAAATATCATGGGGTCCCAATTCAATTCTCAATTGGGAAAAATCACTACAATTAAAATTAAAGAAAAATTGAGAACACATAAAAGGTCCCACACATGTGCAACACGAAAAATATGGGGAAAAGGGAATGACATATATTGCATTTTCACAAAAAAGCTAACCAAAACACCCCCATGCATATGCCAGGATCACTTATTGTTGATCAAGGATCATTTAGAGACTCTTGAAGTAATTTGGAGAAAGAAGGAGGAAAGAATCCATTTCAAGTGAGAATTTAGTGATGAAACGAGTTTGCGAGAATCAAATCATAAATGAGGCACCACGAAGTAGTCGCACTCCAACGGAATCATGATAGCTCCAACAATTGCAAGAAAGAAATGATCAGTAATGGAAGAACTTGCTCAATAGAAACAAAGCTTGCATAGAGGAAAGACAGTGGAGTGTCTTGGCATGCTCATAAATGAATAGAAAAGGGGTACATATAGGGTGTTGAGTAACCCTAGTGTATGACACACATGAAACCCTAAACCTAACCCTAAACCTAACCCATGTGAGATGACCCTCCAATATGAGAGGAGGACACATAGGATAACTCACACTAACACCCCCCTTCATCGAAGCTGGGGTAGCGGCTATGATGAGTCAAACGGAAGAGGAAGACACTCCTAAACAACTAAGAAAGATGTGTCAATGGGGCCCGGAAAATAAAGGCCTGATAAGGTGCCCATATACAAACACAATCTTCCTAGAAGAAGACGAAGAAAAATGGGTCCCGGCATAAATCCTGATGAGGTACCCATGTACAAAAGAACAAAAAAACATCTAAGGAAAACCCAGTGGGAAAAACATCCACCACAAGAGAACAAAAAAATACTCTCCAATCTAAGAAAGATGTCAAAGATGGGTCATGGCCATAGACTAGCCTGTAAAGGTACCTATGTACAAAGGGGCAATCTCTCGAAAATATGAAAAAGAGAGAAGATGAGGGAGATGAGATGGATGTGGAAGATGCCATGGATGGATCTGAACTCTACAACTCTAAGAAGTCTCCCAGAAGAATGTCGATGATGAGATCCTCTACCTCTGGACTGAAGAAGAGCCATCTGCACCGTATTGTGTGTCTACCCTTAGGAAGGATAGAAAAGATGTGCTGGAAATCTGCCCACTCCACGAAGGAAACCGGCAGAGGCATGAAGAACTCGAGTGTGGTCCACGAAAGTGTGACATGTGTCTGCAAGCGAGAGTGCAAAGAAATCAAAGGTAATGTCATGAGTGTAGAACTGCGAGTATGAAGGGTGAACACTTGTAGAAAGGATTTCCAAATCGATGTGAAGGTAATAAAACATCCCCATGACAGTTAAAATGGATCCACAAACAAGGTTGGATTAATGAAAGTCTCTCGTAAAGTGGAAATGGCAAGAGTCCTGAAGGGGCACTCCTAACAATGAAGACGATGAACTCCTCTCGAAATACTTGTAGATGGATGAAAAACTGTAGTACATCACAAGTGTGCTCTGTGAAAAGATGACTAAGGTCAAGTAGATACTCATCCAATGAGGGGGTTCAAAAGCAAACAAGAGCGATGTCGAGATATGTATGAGTCGTCCCAAGGAAGGTTGAGGAGTGAAATGGGCCTCAAACACTAAAGGTGGAAAAGAGGCGGTTGTGATGATTGTATGACATTGTATAAGAGACTCGCTTTCAATATATGATGAGATGTGGGATATGTCAACACTCTCTGGAATAGTGAGAGAAGGAGGAGAATATTCCTCTATAGTACTCTCGTCATCAAAACTAGGTGCATAATCCTCGTCATCAAAAGTAGAACCAAACGAGTCTATGTCAGTGGAACTGTCATGAAATGAAAAAATAGAGAGACAATCAATCACCGCAACAACAATGGCGGAAGTATGTGAAGGGTCTCCATAGAGGGACTGAAGAATGCTCCAGACGTGGTGGGGTGGATCTAAGTCTTCCACGTGAACCCATTGAGATGTAGAGACATGCATCATCATGTGACCAAAAACACGGTCGCAATTGTTGAGAAAATCATTAAGATGATGATGATCAGTGGGTGTAGGAACTAGCCCAAGCAAGAAGTGAGAAAGACCCTTACAGGCGAAGTAATGTTCCATAGAAGCATGCCAAGCTAAATAGTTCTCTCTCCCACTAAGAATTGGCGGAGGCTGTAAGGTGATCCTACGATGCTCAAGTCTAGAAAGAGTACCTTCCATGATGCGGAATCAAAAAGTGCAAGATGCACAAATGCAAGACGTCGGACTCGGCTGATAATGTGTCTACATGTAATACAACACCTAGGAAAATATAACAACCCCCTGCTTTCGAAACTTTATAGTTTAGTGTGTTGATTACAATAGGGTCCGTGCGTGCGGTTTGAAACACTTGGTAACTCGTTTTGCAATTAGCATAATAACGCGTAAGAGAGGAGACCACAACAATGTTTCGTGGAGCGCAACAAAAAAAGGAGACCATAAACAAGCACAAGCAAAAAACAAAAATGAGGTGAAAGCCAACCATGGTGGTGAGAAAAAATGTCTCACGTCGTAAAAGAAAAACCCCACTGCATCGTGTGCAGACGCACTCACTAGTTGCAAAGCAATAATAAGGGTAAAATACAAGGTTTGGGAACTCAAGGAGTTTAGATAGTCTTCAAAACGCCGGAAAAGAGCTTGGAAGGCAAAGAGGTGCACGAAGTGCCACTGCACACTTGAGCGCATGATTAGTGAAAAAAATTTGACAATAACCCTAAATTTTACTCAGTTTGAAAACGCCCAATTTTGCTATTTTGAGAGCTATTGGAGTTTGTAAAAAGACAATAAAAAAAGGTGATTGAAGGACGATTTTTAAATTACCAGATCGTAAAATAAGAGAGAATCAAATTAATTTGCAATTAATAAAAAAATATATTTAATTAAATTAAATCTAAGTAATTACAAAAATGAATTAAGATCTAAAAAAATAAAATCCTAATTAAGTATTTAAATAAGATCTATTAAATGAAATTTAATTTAGATCTATAAAAGAAGGTGATTTTTTGTTTTAAAAAAGGCTTACCATAAGTATTTGTTTAAAAGCACGCGTATTTAAAAATTGCTATTATTTAAAAAGCTTAGAAAGGAACTTTTTAAAAACTTACTTGTTTGTTAAAAACAAATTTTTAAAAAAACTTACTAAAAGAAAGAGCTTAGAAAAAGAACACGTTTTTAGAAACTTATAGAATTTTATAAATGTGATTTTTGAAGAACCGCTTTTTAAAAAATTTACCAAATAAAAAATACTTACCAGCCGTGAGAGGAAAACGCAGCCGGGAAAGAACAGTCTGTGTAAAAAAATGCATGGTTTGGTGTTGTGAAGGGTCATTTGGACGGCGAGGAGCGACGCTTGGCAGTGCGGGGCGAGGGAACAAGGAGGCCATGGTTACCAAGAAACAAAGCAAAAAAAATGCAAAAAACACGAAGTCCCACTTACCAACTCCTAGATAAAAAACACAAGCCGTGGAAGAAGAACGCCGTCCGTGGGAAAAAGGCAGGGTTGGAGTAAAAAAAAGTGTTTTTTTTTGGTAGCGTACGTGGGAGGACATGGCTGGGTTTGGAGAACAGTTTGAAGGTCCTCCTAAAAAAATACCACAGCAACAGCTCGAAACCATGAACTTGCCAGATGAACTCCAAGCCACAGAAAGAAGACTGTATTCTGCACAATACCAGAAAACAGAAAGCCAAAAAACCACAGAGATCTAAAAAAATTCACTTCTATTTTAAAATTTTATTAAAAAAGAAATAATCTCTATTTTGGCTAAAAAGGGCCAGATTTAGTTGTAGATAGCTAAATGTGGCTGTAAATACCTCAAACCTCGGGAATACCCGCATAAGTACATAACACAGGCACAAAAAACCGACACAACTTTCCAAGAAAGCTTGTTAGAGAGATTAGCAAAAATTCCAAAAATAGTGATCGAAAACTTACATGCAGAGTAAAATAACGAAACAAAGAAGGAGTAATCGCAACTAAAAAATAATGAGTGCACGTTTACCCAATCTCAGCTCTAATACCATGAAAAGAGTTTGTGAGAATCGAATCGGAAACGAGGCACCACGAAGTAGTTGCACTCCAACGGAATCATGATAGCTCCAACGAATTGCAAGAAAGAAATGATCAGTAATGGAAGAACTTGCTCAATAGAAACAAAGCTTGCATAGAGGAAAGACAATGGAGTGTCTTGGCATGCTCATAAATGAATAGAAAGGGGTACATATAGGGTGCTAAGTAACCCTAGTGCATGACACACATGAAACCCTAAACCTAACCCTAAACCTAACCCATGTGAGATGACCCTCCAATATGAGAGGAGGACACATAGGATAACTCACACTAACAAGTGATACAAAGCAAAGGATCCACAAAACTAAATTTGAAACTAATCACAAAATAGGAATTGATTCTCCCCAAAATTAATAATAATGTATAACTCTCTAAAAAATCTTTTGAATTCCATGGATGGTTTGAAAAATGGAGCTGATATGAAAAATTATGAGTAACTTTAAGCCTCGGCACATTTGTCTTAAAATTAATCAAGGGAGAGAAAATATATTTTGAAGACAATTGGCATACAAATTTTGGTGTCCAAAGATCCTAGGGTCCCGTCACTTCTCAATTGGGAAAAAACACTAAAATGAAAATTAAAGAAAATTTTAGAAGACTGAAAGGTCCCACACATGTGGAACACCTGAAAATATGGGGAGAAGGGAATGAAATATATTGCATGTTCACAAAATATCTAACCAAAACACCCCAAGCATATGATAGGATCACTATTGCTGATCAAGGATAATTTAGAGACTCTTTGAAGTAATTCAAGAAAGGAGAAAAGAATTCATTTCAAGTGAGAATTTAGTGATACAGAGCAAAGGAGCCACATAACTAAATATAAAACTAATCACAAAATAGGAATTGATTCTCCCCAAAATTAATAACAATGTATAACTCTCTAAAAAAGCTTTCAAATTTCATGGATGGTTCAAAAATGGATTTGATATGAAAAATTATGAGTAAAATAACGATTGACAATAGCTTTATTCATTATTAAAATTTGCTCCAAATTTTGATTTTTTTTAGTTTTCCAACTATCGTATTCTTGAAATTTTCTCATCACACCACTTGACATTGTTTGATTGGATTCATGGGATGAAACTTGGCACAATATATAAAATCTACCCAAACTAATTGAATCACTTGTACATTATCATGGGAGCAAAAAAAAAGCCACAAATTTCAGTCATTAACAAGTTTTTGAACTTGCACTAATTCTAATGTTGATTTGGCGATGTCTTGCAAAGGCCATAACTTTTGATCCAGGAGTCAAAATTACTCCATTCTTTATGGAAATATCTCATAAATTTCTACATTATGGTAAGTAGTGCTATTCATTTACGGATTTTGTCCCCGACAATTTTCAGAGGCCAAAATCATCCATCTATGGCTCAAAATTGGGTTCAAAGTTTTTTTAGTTTTTAAATAACTAAAAATATTAAATCTTTGTAGAATGAGTCAACTTGAGTTGCAACTCAATAAATAATTTAGTTTAATTACATGTTTTAAGTGCACACATTTGTAGGATCTAGAAATCTAAATTTAGAACTTACTAAGAATAGTAAGTCTTACTAAAAATAACAAGTCAAGTCAAGTTTTGTTTAGAAGTCAAGTTTAATTAGGAGTATTTTGGGATTAGAATAAGAGGGCATCTATTGTAATGCAAATATTAAAGAATAAAGAGGATTGAATGAATTTTATATGAGAATTTGTGAATTTTTCCTATTTTAATTTGGTTGTTATAGTTCATCCCACCAAATTCCATCCAAGACTTATATCATTAAAAATATCTCGATTGATATTTCTAACGCAATAAATTACACTAAAAAAGAAGTCATTGATAAGAAGATATGAGCAAAAACTACTACTTAGTTGTGAACAAACAAAACACTACCTCTAAAACATGCCTAATTCTTATTTGATAAGTCAAAACATACACGATACCCCACATATCTTATATTACAAGAAATCTTTAGAAAATATGTTCAAATGGGTATATTTATATTTTTAAATAATTACTGCATTGAAATTTCAAGGGATTTGAATGACTTTCGATCAAACATTTGGCTGAGTAATAAATTCACCTAAAGCACAATGACTTTGCACAATCATATCTTTTAATTAAGAAAATTAATATCTATTAAACTAGTTGCATTGCATCCTCCTATCATCAACCTATTATAATAGAAATTGTTATCCTTATTACACCTAATTTTATCATTGAAATTCTAACCCAAAGAGTTCTTTCGGCCAATTTCGCAAAAACATGTGTTTTAAAGTTTCTAGGAGAAGTGTTACTCTCTAGCATGATTTATTTTGGCAACTTACTTCCTTAGGATATTTCAACCTCGCTTGTAAATTCATGGTTTCTCGCACAACACTACAACTCTATTTTAAATTTTTCTTGATAATTGTTGATAGGATTCTTCATCAATTTTGTATACTAAGGCATGAATAGAGATAAAATCATGGAATATTGTGAATGCTACGAAAGACTATAAAAGTCATGGAAGACTGTAAAAGCCATGAAATCCTACAAGAAGCCAAATAAAGATCAAACAAAGTACAGATGAACAATACATATTCACCATTACATGAAGTGAATTTTGGACAAATGACATAGTGAAGATACTTATTGTAATTGAATGTGATGGATGAATAGGAATGAATAGAGATATAGGCATGTATGGGTTTAAAGATAGAAAAATATAGAAATGATAACAAATATATGATGTAATGGACGAGAGGAGTCTATGAGGAAAATGTGTAAAACGTATGTAATAGTTCTATTAATTAAATAAAGAGAGATGTTTTGTGAAATGTGTTATTTGATTCCTTTATAGCTTGCATTACACTCGAATGATACTCTCGGATATCCTTGACAAAAGGGTGAACTACTTAACCCTCACAACCACATTAAAGCTTAAGGTCAACATTCCTCACTTGAAGGCATCCACAATTGTAATCCAAAGATGTCAAGCATTACAAATATCATTGAACCTAAATAAATACATCTTCTTTACACCTTTTGGAACATTATTGGGTCATATAATTTGCAAGGAAGGATTACTGATAGACCCATTGAATACATCCACAATTATAACACTACTACCACTAAAAAAACAAAAATATGTGCAGAAAATCTTGGGATATACATGATACCATAGGAAATTTATAAGAAACTACACACCATAAGTGCACCATTGGAGGAATTACTAAAGAAAAAATCAATTAAACAAATAGAATGGACAAAAGAGTGCACACAGATGAATTTTAAACATTGATTTATAAGATAATACATGCCCCTGTCCTCATATTCCCATATTGGAAGGTTCTATTTCATGTCCATGTATATGCTTTAGGGATAGCCATAAGCACATTTTTAGCACAAAAATGGGAAAATACATATCATCCCATAGCCTTTGTCATCCGCAAACCGCCAAACCAAATAAAAACTATTCTACAATAGAAAGAGAAGTATTGGCCATGGTGTATGCATTACAAAAGTTTAGACATTATCTATTAGCCACACCATTCATGGTTTACACTAATCATGAACCTCTCAAATACATACTCAATAGACCGGTGTTAAAAGGCATAGTATGTAGATGGTTGATATTAGTCTAGAATTTAAATTCACTATTTATTTCAATCCAAGGAATTTGAACAATGGAAAAACTACTTATCACACATTAAAACAAGAGACGAAACGAGACCTATTGATGATGAGTTTCCAGGGGCACATTTATTCAAGGTTAAAGCACTCCCTAAGGAACTAGAAGAAATAGCTCGACTACTCACTACAGGAGAGTTTCCCATAGAATACACAAAACAACAAAAGTGCAATCTATTAGCATAGGTCTTCCCATTTACTCTTGTCTAAGGAAAACTTTATAAGAAAGGACAAGATTACATCCTTAGGCAGTAGTTCTAGAGCATGAGAGGAAGAGTATTTTAAGTAAATCCCATGAGGGGATAACATGTGTACACAATGGTGGAGGTTCAACCACAAAGAAAGTAATGATGACATGATTTTGGTGGCCTACCTTATTCCATGATGCACACAAACATGTAATATTTTTGATATTTGTTAGCGGTAGGAAAACTAAATGTAAGGTATGAAATGCCATTAAGACATGTTATTACACTAGCCCCATTTTAAAAATTGGTAATATATTTTATTGTGCCAATTAATCCCACAACAAGACACTCCTGGTAAGATTTATCATCCTAGAAACAAATAATTGATAAGATGGGCATAATAAATGCCAATAAAGGAATGCAATGCAAGCATTATAGCCAAATTTATCTACGCAAATATCATAACAAGATTTGGGTGTCCATTACATATCACAAGTGACCAAGGAAAACACTTTGTGGATGAAAAAATCAAATAACTATTAAAGCATTTCATGATTAATCATAAAAAAATTAATCCTTATCACCCGAGATGAATTCCATAATGGAGGTATTTAACAAAGTCCTAGAAAAATTCATAACAAATATATGTTCCCTATAGAAGGTAGATATGGACTTGAAAATGCCTGCGCCATTATGGGCATACCACATAACATATAAGAGGTTAACAAAGTACTCACCATTCCAAATGGTATATGGATTAGAAGTCACAATACCAATGGAATTTATCCTCCCAATCATTAGAGTAGCAATAGATTTTAGAATGAATGTCGAGCCATCGGTGCATGAGAGACTTATAGAATTAAAAAAATTGGATGAAAAATGTTTCCTACTACATACAATAAAATCCAAGAAAAATGAAAATATAAATCCTGACATGATTAACATTATAATCACATATAATTTGATATATGGGTAAGTGCACCAAGTTGGGGGGCCAAAAGGGAGTCTTAAGTGGATGCATTTTTTTGAAAAATAGAAAACTTCAACTTATACAAGTTTTTTGAAATAGTTACATGCAAAATTGGAAGATGTTATATAAACATGAATCATAGCATTTTGAGTCTAGTTTCTAAGCTACTAAATTTTATTGAAAATGGATAAGTTTAAGTGGGTCAAATAACTAAAATACCAACAAGTGCTCCTATTTTTGTTAAAAAATATAACATAGTGAATTTTGTGCCCCCCCCATTTTTTTAGCACCATTTAGTAGTTTTGAAAACCCTTTCGTAGAAAGATAGTTAGGAGCATCTAGTTTGTGCTAGAATTTTTTTAGATTTTTTTAGCAAGTATTTATTTTTTATGATTTTTCTAATACGAAGTTTTTGTTTCTAAAAATAATGGAGTTCCAACCGTGCCCCCTAACTACCTCAATTTTTGAATATGTATAGAATTTGGCCTAGTTTGTGCTAGTATTAAAAAAATTCAATTTCAATGAGCCAAAAAATAGATAAACAATGAACTATAGACATATTTAAACTTCAAAAATAGCTATAAAAATGCATAGTCAAAAATAAATAATATGGAAACCTTATATTAGTTAGAAAATTTGAAAAATATATTTTTAGAGAGAAGAAACTCTGCTCTACATCATGGTATAATTTTTTAAAACAAATCGATTGTTTTATGTTGATTTATCATGGAGGAAGTGGAATTTTTACATTTTCTTACAAAAACATTGTTTGTTATGTTTGTGCAGATCCATGTCTCGAGCTTGGGATCCAACCGGATCCCAAGCCTTGAGGCATGGCTTAGAAAAAGTAAAAAATCAAAATGCGTACGCGGTATAACGCAGACACACTATAACACGTATGATTTCTTTATAGTATAAACATTGATATGCTTTTAGCATGCTTTCATTTATTATTATTTATATTTTATTATTTCTTATACTTTAAATTTATTTTTGTAAATATAAGAGATTAAGATCACTCTGTACCTTATGGAATTAGTCTCATAGCTCCATGAGTCACGGTTTAGGGATAGTTTTTATAGTATAATATGGTCGAAGCATAAGTAAGTTTCGAGGATTTCAGCATTCAACATAAAGCTTTTAGTGTTTAACTTCTACAATCCAAACCCTAAACCCTAGGCCATAAACCTAAACCCTAAACCTTGAACCATGATCCTTAGCCCTAAAACCTAAACCATAAACCCTAAGCCCTAATCCCTAAATGTTAAACATTCAGCCCTTACCCATGAGTCCTAAACCCTAAGCCTTAAGCCCTAAACCTTGGGCCCTAAGCCCTAAACCCTAAACCATGAACCATGAACCATGAACCATGAACCATGAACTATGAGCCATAAATGCTAAACCCTAAACCTTGACCCCTAAACCCTAATTCTTAAACATTGAATCCTAAACCCTAAACCCTAAAACCTAAACCCTGAGCCCTAAACCATAAACCCTAAACATTAATCCCTAAACATTAAATCCTAAACCATAAACCATAAACCATAAACCCTAAACCCTAAACCCTGAACCCATAAACCATAAACCCTAATCCCTAAACACTAAATCCTAAACCCTAAACCATAAACCTTAAACCCTAAACCCTTAACCCCGATCCATAAACCCTAACCATAAACACTAAAACTTAAACCCTAAATCCTAAACCATAACCACCGAACCTTGAACCTTGAACCCTAAACTTTAAACCTTGAACCATGAGCCCTAAACCCTAAACCCTGAACCATATTTCATCAATATTTCCTAGTACTAGAACCATCATTGAGTCTCGCATATATGTAACTACCTTGTTTATGAGAGGTGGGACAAGTAACTAAATGGATATGACATCTACCTTATTCCTCAGAATAACAAATTACACATCTCTTCCAAACTTGTTTCTCCCCACATATATTTGCACTCTTGAACGTAAATTTATTCACACTTTAGAACAAATTTCACATTTCTCATATTCCCATGCATGGTATTATACAAGCCAGATGACCCATTGGAAGCTGGAAAAAATAACCATCACAACACAAAAACTAATCCTAAACGAAATGAAAGAAACATAGAGAATATACCAATGCAGAGGTGTAGGATCATAACTAAATTTCTTGCAGTATCCTCTCCTCTAGAGAAATACAAAGTTCTTCTGCTATTGGAATGGATAGTAAATTTTACATAACTTCTTGAAGTGTTCAAAATAAGCATAGAAACAGGGGAATGGATAAGAACACGGGTTTTATCAATCACCTAGTAAATCTTTCTTATTTTGTTATAAATGGGTGTCACCTAGCCTACGACTTAGTGACCTTCCATTCATTGATAATTCCTTATATGATAAACCCATGGATGTTTTCAAAAGTTCCTTCAAAAATATAGGGTTAGTCATCAATCTTAGTGAAGGGTGTGATGTGATTTACAAAAAACTTGAAATTCATATAGATTTAGAGGTCATAACACGCATTTACAAATATCTCTATCATTATAAATGGAAGCCAAGTAACTAAATTTCTTGCAGATCCTCTCCTCTAGAGAAATACAAAGTTCTTCTCGCTATTGGAATGGATAGTAAATTTGTGAGAACTTCAAGTGTTCAAAATAAGCATAAAAACAGGGAATGGATAAGAACACGGGTTTTATCAATCACCTAGTAAATCTTTATTATTTAGTTATAAATGGGTGTCACCTAGCCTACGACTTAGTGACCTTCCATTCACTAATAATTCCTTATATGATAAACCCATGGATGTTTTCAAAAGTGCCTTCAAAAATATAGGGTTAGTCATCAATCTTAGTGAAGGGTGTGATGTGATTTACAAAAAACTTGAAATTCATATAGATTTAGAGGTCATAACACGCATTTACAAATATCTCTATCATTATAAATGGAAGCCAAGTAACGGTGTCTCTTTTTATCCAAGGATCGAGGACTACTAGGGTCTATGAAAGGATTGGACATTCAGGAATCTCAAATTTCCCTCCTTCAAAGTATCAAAAGATGAAAGACATCAAATTTTGATAACTCTCTTTGAATGTTCTCCTAAGAATTTGATGAACCCTTTTCAATTGAATACTTTTTTCAATTACTAATAAGAATGGTTAAGACACGTAACATTACACCGAGTGAAATATTTCCCATGCAATGGGCAAAAGAATATATTTGTATTGGGTAATATTTCTTTGTATTGAATTATTCTTAGATATCTGGCATTTCCCTCCTTCAAAATATCAATAGATGAAAGGCATCAAATTGTGATGACTCTCTTTGAATGTTCTACCTACGAAGCAAATGAACCCTTTTTATTTGAATACTCTATCAATACTAATAAGAATGGGTAAGACATAAAACATTACAGTGAGTGAATAGGTGAGCCTAAACCTTGAGTGAATAGGTAACCCTTTTATTTGAATACTCTATCAATACTAATAAGAAAGGGTAAGACACAAAACATTACAGTGAGTGAATAGGTGAGCCTAAACCTTGAGCCCTAAACCCCAATCCTTAAACCATGAGCCCCGCACCCTTAACCATGTGCCCTAAACCCTTAACCCTAACCCTTAAACCATAAATTTTAATCCCTAAACCATAAACCATAAACCCCAAACCTTTAATCCTAAAGCCCGAACCATAAAACCTAAACCATAAACCCTAAGCCCTATACCATAAACATGTATCCCTAAACCATAAACCTTAAACCCACAACAATCAACCCTCGACCCTAAATTATACACCCTAAACCCTAAACCCTAAATCCCAAACCCTTAACCCTAAATCCTAAACCCTAAACCCTATTTTTACTACCTAGAACCCTAAGTCCTAAACCTTAAGCCCTAAACCATAAACCTTAAACCCTAAACCCTAAACACTAAACCTAAACCCTAAACCATGAGCGCTAAACCCTAAACCTTAAACCCTAAACCCTAATCCCTCAACCCTAAGCCCTCAACCCTTAACCTCAACCTCAACCCCGAGCCCTAAACCCTAAACCCTAAACCTTGATCCCTAAACCCTAAACCCTAAGACCTAAGCCAAAACCCTAAAACTTGAACCCTCACCCTAAACCCTAAACCCTAACCCCTAAACCCTTAGCCCTGAACCATAAACCCTAAATCCTAAACCTTGAGCCCTAAACCCTAAACCCCAAACCCCGAGCCAAAAAACTAAACCTTAAATACTAAATCCTAAACCCTTACCCCTAAACCCTAAACCCTGAGCCTTGAGCCCTAAACCCTAAACCCTAAACCCTAAATCCCAAACCCTAAATATTGATCCCTAAAACCTAAACCTAAAACCTTAAATTATAAATATTAAACCCTAAACCCTAAACTATGAAACCTAAACCCTAAACCCTGAGCCCGAAACCCTAAACCCTAAATACTAAACCCTAAACCCTAAATCCTAAACCCTAAATACTAAACCTTAAACCTTAAGCCCTAAACCCCGAACCACAAAACCTTAACCCTAATACCTAAACCTCAAACCCGAGCCCTAAACCCTAAACCTATAGACCCAAACCCCAAACCCAAAACCATGAGCTCAACCATAAACTCTAAACCCCAAACCCTAAGCCAAAAACCTAAACCCTAAACCATAAACATTAAATCATATACCCTAAACCCTTAACCCTAAACCTTAAACCCTCAACCCTCAAACCCTAAGCCCCGAGCCCTAAACCCTAAACCATAAACCCTAAAACCCAAATACTAAGGCCTAAAACCTAAACTTTAAACCCTAAACCCTAAACACATAATCTCTAAACCCTAAACCTTAAATTCTAAACCCTCAACCCCTAACCTTGATCCATAAACCCTAAACCATAAACCGTGAAACCTAAACCATGAGCCCTAAACCCTAAACCCTAAAACTTGAACCATGAGCCCTAAAACTAAGCACTAAACCCTAAACCCTAAACTTTGAGTCCTAAACCCTAAGCCTTAAACCCTAAACCCTGAAACCTAAATCATAAACCCTGACCCAAATGAAAGTCCTAATAAGATCATTTAGTGTGTTTTAGTGTGTAGGGAATAGTGTCTAAGGTGATCAATCAACTCATTTAGTTTTAATGAGAGACTACTTCCTCTGAAGGCCTAAAGTGAGGATCTCATTTTAGTAAGAAGTAGACAAACATCATAGAGTTGATTCATGGTCACTAAAGTGAATTATGGACCAAATTTCAAAATTAGTACCAATTCAAGTAGTGGTAGGGCCAAAATCCAATCTAGAAGGTCAAAAAACCTATAAAACAACTATATGTTTTCACAAAACAAAGACTGACTACAATATATATGGCTTGAAAGTTTTAAGTCATTGTTGAAATTCTAAAAATGAATAAGTACTAACTAGATTAGATTTTGAAAAACTATCTTCTAGATTATAATCTGTCAGAGCTACGGACCACTTCCATTAGGTGCAGAGTGACCCTAACTTCTTATATTTACTAAAATAAATTTAAAGTATAATATTTTAGAAATAATAAAAGAAATATATGCTTAACATTTATTTTAGTAAATATGGCTCCTCTAGGCCATCCTACACTTCATAGAGTTCAAAACGCATGCATTTTTCATGGCACTTGAAACACGTACGCATTTTAGGTTCGAAAATTCCTGAGCCTAGGACAACATAACGCAATCGTGTTTCATTCATTTTTGGTTTTTGTCCACTTTTTGGCCCCCCAACTTGGTGCACTTAGTCATATGAGACAAAGTGATACTATATGATAGAAAATGGAAGAGGCCAAGGAAATTGAAAATTAGATGGTTATGTTCATATATAGTCAAAACCATTTTACCATCTGGAGCAATAAAACTATAAAAACTACAAGATAAATAGATACCAGGTCATGTGAATCGAGTGCAGCTGAATAAATATCATACCGTGGAATGAAACAAATAAAATAATATCTAAAAAATTGAAAAAAATGGAAAAAAAAAAGAGAAAAACAAGAAACTTTGTCTTCTATGAAAACCAAAAATTCAACGGAGTTAACGAGGAGTGTGAAACCCTGTAAGGGAACGTTCTCTAGACCAAAAATTTTAAAGGAGGAAAGAAAGAAGAAATAAAAATGAAGGGATAAACCATGGAATAATCTGCATAACAAAGAAAAATAACAACCCATGAAAAAAAATCCACATAAGAAAGAAGGATACGAAAACCACACAAAAATTGGTCAAGAAAAGAAGGACCAAAAACCTATGGAAGAAATCCGTGGAAGAAAAGAAGGAAAAATCACTAAGAAACCCGCATAAGGAATAAAATACATAAAATAAACCAAGGAGAAAATACAAAGCCGTGAAACAAAAGGAAGTAGGAAAATCTGTAGAAGAAGGAGGACGAAACCTATGGAAGGAGAAAATAGACAAAACAAAGTCAATGACATCCGCAAGTAAAACAATTCAAAAATACATCCATGATAAAAGAAATAAAAATGACAAGGTGAAATAAAATATATAAAAGGAAAAGACCAAAAAACTCATACTTGTAAAAATAAAGTCGCCAACGAGAAAAAAATTGGAAAAAAATTAGAGCTAGGGAAAAAATAGAAGCAATAAGGGAAAATGGCTACCCCCACATTATTCCATAATTTGACCTCCCAAAGAAAAAAATCCCAAAACAAACATTAAAATCAATGCTCCCATACCCAAGAAGGTCCTTCTCCCATGTCTCCTTCAAATTCATGCATACACACGATACCCAAAAATATATCCACTCCACCATCTTTGAATATGTCCATACCGGTTAGAACTTAACCACCAATTACTTCTTCAAAAGAACACAAATATATGAAGAATGGAATATATGGAGAATGTAAAGATAATCGTGGAATTAAAATTATATTCCTGAGTAGGGCCCCATACTTCTCAATGGATCACAATGACGTTAGGGTTCTTCTCAATTAGTTACACAACAAAATGTTGAACTTGGATCAACCAACCACATCAACACAACAAGAATGGAGAGGGTAACAATACTATGGGTGAAATGACATTCAATACTGTGAAAGAAGAATATTCTAATGCAACAAGCCACATGACTAATGGGAATCATAATTAACAAAAGAGGGGTGTGTATTGGTGAATTCAAGAACAACAATCTAAGGCATGTTGCCAAATCCATTTGCTTAAAAATTTATCATACAAATTGAGAATATGGTTCCCATGCCATAAATACCACTGTAGCCCTAGAAATGATAATGAGGCATTATGAATATAAACTCTACAAGGTAATCATGATGGAATTCCAAGAAAATACAAGGAAAATCAAAGAGGTTAAACATACTTTTTGTTATGTTTAGCAATGTATTTCATATGTACCCTACTAGGAAAAACAAAACAAGTACAATGGGATCCAAATACACCCATAGCAGAGTAAATTTTGGAGCATATGAACACTCTGTCTCAATTAGAACAAATTACTTCACTAATTGGTTGGACCAAGAATATTAGAAAAATATCTCTGCCGGCTCTTCCAGTGGAATTTTGGGAGGACGAAGTCCTTTTTGGCATAGCAGCTTCAATGGGGGAGCTAATATCCTTGGAACCTGCAACAAAAGCCAGAAGCAGGCTTGTAAGAGCACGACTATGTGTTAGCATGGAGGTGGGGGCTGTTCTCCCAAAGAATATCATTCTTTCTTCTCCCACGGGCCGTGTTGTGCAGAACATCATCCCTGAAGACCACGGTTTGGTCTGTCCCAAATGTTGGAAGGTCAACTTCCAAGCCAAACTATGCAAGTGCTCCGCGGAGACAGTGGATGAAATAGACAGGAAAAACAGCAGAGAGGAGGTGCGGATCTTCGAAGGAGAGATCCCTGACACATTACGCACAGGAAATTGCAACGATGGCGGAACTAACCAGTCCGATATGGCTCTACTCGCGGCTTCACACGGCGACCTCTCTGCACGCGTGGGACAGGCTGCTACGGCGTGGAAGACGCGGGAAATTCCATTCAAAACTGGTCACGAGTCAAACAAGGTAGATAGTGAATCTTCCGAATGGGAGACTGGGTCAGAAACAGATTTAATTACGGCAGATTTGGAGACTGCCACGCGGGAAGTGAACCGACATAGTAAATCTATGAAAGCTCATAAACAAAGACCTTTAAATGCGGATTTGAACCGTTGCAGAAGGAAGATGGACAGTAAAAGTGAGGCGAGGGTTTCAAATTCTGTTTTAAATGGTAATTTAGAGGAGGTTCTCGACGTGGATGACGAAAACATGGCGGGCTGGAGCACTGTTTGTAGAAAATCTTTCCGCGGTTTTCGTGGTGGGGGTGCGCGCCGGGGCACTTAGGCTGGTTGTTTTTGTTCCCATCGGCGCTGTTCTTTTGCTGTTCTCTTGCTGGGCTTTGCAGGTTTTAGTGCTGTCTTTAGTAGGTTCTATTCCTGCTTGCGCCCTTGTTGTTTTTGACCTTTTGATATTTTGCTCACTTGGGCACATCTGGCTTCTGAGTCATCTTTGTACAAGGGTATAGTCCCTTTCAAAAAACTATTTGCCAATAATAAAAAAATATAGGGTTTCTAAATAAAATAGTGGGAAAATATGAAAAAGTGGTTGTCTTTATCATAGATATTGATTACGCATTCCTATGAACCTTCATCCCATGTATTGCTCATGTTCCCCACTCCCATATGAAGCATTAAATGAACTTGTGGTAACTACAATCCAAGCTATAAGAAATCTACCCTGTGGAAGCCAATACCACCAAGCATTGATGATATAATTGTAGAAACAAAGGAGGAATATAGAAAGAAACATCCTAAGGATTTCACATAAGATTCTCGAGGGGTTGGATGAGTCATCTAAACCACTAACAAGGCAAGAAAAGGGAAGAAGAATGTACAAGACAAAACATTTCCAAACATTTACAAAAGGAAAAACCTGAAGGCTAAACAAAAACATCTCCATAAGCCCCAAATAAGAGATAAAAGACTAGGATATCCAAACAAGTGGTCATGGAACAACATATGAGTGAAGAACAAGAATATTTGGGTGAAGATCCAATGGAAACCACAAAATCAAACAATGAAGGACCCCACAAGTAAAAACACCTCCCCACATACAAAACAAGAAGAAGACATGGACATAATTCACAGAGAGAAATTAAATCATTGGAGGGATCTCAACTTACAAGTTCAAATTATAAGTTTTACAAAATATGCCTTGACCACATGGGTATAACATAGGTCACACAACAATTTGAATCTTGTTCTCAAACCCACCAAATTGTTATGGTAGAGGCAATACTTCATTATCTAAAAATATTTTCATTGGTACTTGAAAATATAATCCACCTACTTCCGCACTCCTTACTAAAATAAATACAAATACAATTAGATGAGAAAATCATACTAGAAGGGTTTGAGGAAGAAATTTTTTTGTTATAATTTTCTCATTCGTTTCAAATTAATGATCTTAGCTACTAAAGAAATCTAAACAACTCAGAATATGGAGAGTTTAAGGTACCTCAAACATGTGATATAGATGAATGGGTACAAAAGTGAATGATCCTCGTTGTAATCGGGTAACCTACAAATAAGAATGACTAAAAAGGGGATAGATTAGATAATATATGTGGGGGATTCTGACAAATCCGGTTCCAATAAGTGTTACCTTAATTTTGTGGATGTCAAGCCCCGTTTGATAAGAGAAAGTGAAGTAAATGATAGACAATTTGATAGCATGCAAAAAGCGGAGGAGGGGAAGGGTAGATAATGAAGGGTAAGTGGCTGAAGAAAAATGGATAAAATGATAAGGCGAGGAAAGATGCCCCAAAAAAAAAGGATCGCAATAACAATAAAATATATGGTGGTGATTATGATATCACGTGGGTATGGGAGACAAGGCGGTCTCAATGGAGATGGTGGCAATGCTCTATGGGCCAATGAGTGGGTGAAAATCACTGCAAAATGGAGAGAATCCAATGGGAAACCTCTCGAATGGATGTGATCTAGGATGACCAATGGGTCATAGGAAAACATCAAACCATGCACAACTAAATGTGAAAATAATGTGAAATCCGTCGTATACGAGGAATCAAGCAAAAAGGGACGAGGATGAAAAAATGGTGCCTTAGCACAGGACACGAAAAATGGCCAAAAAGGAAAAGTGAAAATGGGTGTTGAAATAATATGCCCTAAGGGGAGTAAGTATGGCTGCAAAAAGGAAAATAGGGAAATGAATGGTGAAATAAAATTCCCCAAGGGGGAATAAGTATGGCCACAAGGGTGGACTTTATGCACAGATTGGAGGGGATTGCAAAATAAAATGCCCAAAGAGGGAGTAAATATGGCCACAAAGGTGGACTTTGAGGGTAGAAATGGATAGAGTGAATGTTGAATTAAATGCTAGAAGGAAAAAAATAAATATGGCCACAAATGTGGACTTCAAGATGATAAGGGGATGATTCAAAATATTGAAATAAAATGCCCTAAAGGGAGAATATAGATGGCCACAAAAGTGGACTTTGAGAGAAAATCCTAGGAGAGGTCACAAAAGGGAAAAAAGAATCCAAAACAAGGGCTACTCACTAGAGTAGGTATGTACCTTAGCTCATGTTCACCTAGGTACTTTATTTACCTTTATTGTATTTATCCTCACCCACTTATGTGTGTGGATATTTCTTTTATCTTATTTAGATATTAAGAGATATTATCTAGGTGTTAGGTATAGTTCTTTCCTTGATCTATGGTATTGACTAGATTCTTGATGTCTAGTTCTCTCTTAAATCTATGGTCTTGACTAGTTATTTCCTTGATTTATGGCTTGATCTATGACCTTGATTGGTTCTTAGATTGTTATTCCTTGCCTATTTAAGCAAGGCCCATTCTCAATGTATTGCATTGAGTTCCATAATAATATATGATATTGTTGCTCATTTATTTGCAAAGGTTTTATGTAAAGCTATTCTGGCGAATTACTTTCATCTTATTGATCATGGTGTTTGATTAGCATCTGTGTTCTTGGCTTAGTACAATCTAGTTATCATTTATTTCATGGTATCAGAGTTGGAGATTTTTGTTGACATCCGTCTATAAGTTTTATTTTGCAAATAAATTCATTGTATATTCATATATTTGGGATTTGGTCATATTTTGTTGCTACATGCATTTTTATGTAAAACGGATGCTTCCATTGGATTTGGAAGGTGGGAAAACCCTAAGATTGACTATAAACTCGACCATTTCTGGAGGTAATCATTTTTCTGGGTTTTTTGCATTGTTGCGGGAGGAGTACACTTCCGCCTCAGGATTCGTGCCATGAAAAAAAAAAATCGCGGGATTATTTTTTTTTATTGGGGTCATTGATCTTTCCTTTTTTGGCAGGGGTCCACGGATGATGTGCATGGTTTTTGCTATTTCGGGAAAATCTGCAAGTTGTTATTTTCGGAAAATAAAGGTCATTGTCTACACAATCTAAAAATAGTAATTTTTACCATAAGAGGCAGCTTGGATGTGACTTTCTCAAAAATACGCAACACACCCCAGAATAGTAAGTTGTGCAAACACCCATTAAAATCCTTAGCCCTTGGTCATATGGTATGGTCATATGAGGGCTTAAAGCTTGTGAAGGTGCTTAGCTTCAGCCCCTTTAATTTTATTTGTGTGGTGAAGGCCACAACAATTTATTTAGTTTTAGTGGCAACTAAAATAAATAACAAAGCAAAATATTAAAAAGCTTGTATCTTTTGATCAGTAACTCGGTTTTGAGTGCCATTTTTTGTAAAAGTGTTTGTTTTTTCATGCTCTTTCCATTGGAGTTATTTATTTTGAGACTTGCACTATAATTATAAAGTGTCAAATATGGAGGAGTGTTGTAATCAATTGTGGATGCAATTTCAGCTGAGCCCGACGTCCTAAATTTTTGGGAGTTGCAATTTGTACCTATCATGGATTTTGAGAATGATATGCTTTTCTCTTAAGTATGTGGACTTCAAGAGGATATTGTAAAATTTGTGGAAGAAAATAGATCGCTCAAGAAACAAAATTCTCTTCTACAATCACTCATTCACAATAAGGATACAATAATACACTCCCTGCAAAACAAGCTTGCTAGCCTATAAAGCATCACCATCATATTATGGACAGCCATATCCATGCTCTTAGTCCACTTGTAGATGTTTCTCTTATACCCACTGACATTGATCTGTCAGTTTTTGAGCTTGAACTTGCTTTTGATGCTTCTAAACCTGTGAGGCTTATTACTGCATGCTCTTCCACATTTGTGCCTATTACAGTACCACATGTTGTGCATCCTACTTCTGCTCAGCTGCATAGATTTTTTAAGAAGCATACCACTGCATTTAATTCTCGCATGCTTCGTTCTATGGGTCTCACTAGAGGAGTCATTGGAAAACATTCACAGGGTATTGTTTCCTCTATTCCACATGTTAAGTGGAATTCTCGTCATGACATTGGTTTTGAGCAGATACTTCATTGGGATCACACATTGACAAAGCTCCTTTTTTCTCAACTCTTTCTGAGGATCATGAGCAACACATGAGTTATGCACCTTTACTTAGGCTTGAGAAACTGAGATTTCAGTTTGTCGACATGATCAACCTAACACACATTTTGATGTTCTTTTACATGCACCCATTGTGCATTTTACACCAAGTCATATGTAGGCATCTTCTTCATCCATCCGTGTTGATTTGGGTGGATATCTGATCACTCATGGCGGTGACATAGGAATTCATTGAGAGGACTCTACAGCATGGCTTCTCCAACATTCACCTTTTTCTCCACTTTCTATACCTTCTGCATTGTGATGCTTCTTGTTTTGAGCATTTTTCTTTAGCAGGTGTAGTGTATCTCTCTTGTTTGTTGAGAGATTTTGTATCTATATTTTTGACACTTTTGGCATGTTGACAGTCTCTCTTGTGGGGGAGCTATTCTGGTGGAGCCCAGTGTTAGTTTGTTAGTGTTTGAGTAGTTGTTTTGACAACTCATACATATTTGTAGCGTCACTCCACCCATTCATCGTATGGGAGGGTGTGGTGTTAATCCTGCTTCTTTGGGTTTTGTGTCCTTGCCTTATTACCTTGGCTTTTCTTGGATCGTGACACTCTGGAGTTTGTGTCCTTGCCTTGTTACTTTGGTTATTATTCTTGGATCGTGGCACACCTATTTACAGCAATTGATCGGAATATGTTTGGTGTTTTTTTGCACTTTCGACATCACTTCGTTGACAGTCTCCTTGGGTGGAGCTATTCTGGTGAAACCTAGTGTCAATTGTTTTTGAGTTTTATGATCGAGCGGTGGATTCGACCACAAATTGCACACCAAACTTCTTTAGTATTGTATGAGTTTTTTGAGCCAAGCTTCTTGGGATGCCTTGAGTAGGTCTTTACTCTCTTTACTTTGTTATTCTTGGTTTTGGGTACCTTGCAAAGTGTCCTTTTTTCCCAGTTATTGTACATGAGTACCTCATCAAGCCTAGTTGTCGGGACTCATACTGTGGACATGCCACATCTATTTTTTCCCCTAGCTTCACTTGAGGGGGTGTTAGAGTAGGTATTTACCTTAGTTCATGTTCACCTAGGTACTTTATTTACCTTTATTGTATTTATCCTCACCCACGTATGTGTGTGGATATTTCTTTTATCTTATTTATATATTAGGAAATATGATCTAGTTGTTAGGTATAGTTCTTTCCTTGATCTATGGTATTGACTAGTTCTTTCCTTGATCTATGGTATTGACTAGATCCTTGATGTCTAGTTCTCTCCTAAATCTATGGTCTTGACTAGTTCTTTGATGACTAGTTATTTCCTTGATTTATGGCTTGATCTACGACCTTGATTGGTTCTTAGATTGTTATTCCTTACCTATTTAAGTAAGGCCCATCCTCAATGTATTGCATTGAGTTCCATAATAATCTATGATATTGTTGCTCATTTGTTTGCAAAGGTTTTATGTAAAGCTATTCTGGTGAATTTCTTTCATCTTATTGATCATGGTGTTTGATTAGATCTGTGTTTTGGCTTGGTACGATCTGGTTAGTGTTCCTTTCATGAAAATAAAAGAGGTCACATCGACATAAGTTCTATCAAACCCATACACCCATCAAATTTGCACCGTACTTGAAATTTCCCAGGGTCACCCATCCTAGCACTACTCGGGGTTGGCGCGCTTAACTACCTCGCTCTGATACCATGAAAGGAACGATAACCGGTCGTGACCAAGCCAAGAACACAAATGCTAATCAAACACCACGATCAATGAGATGAAATTAATTCATGATCAATGAGTGGTGTTTGATTAGCATCTGTGTTCTTGGCTTAGTATGATTTGGTTATCGTTCCTTTCAGCTACTACCAAGGCAAGTCGACGCCAAAAAGGTCAATCGACAACGACTCAAGAGGGTCGATGGTGACTAGTTGTCGCATCTATATAAGCCTCGAAAGTTGGCCTACGATGCTCATTTTCAAGTGCATAATTGACAAGAGAGATCAGAGTGATTAAAGAGAAAATTGAGAAATGGAGGCGCGGGAGCAGTGAGGAAATGTCAAAGGGTGTGGAGGATGGTGAGTAACAAAACCCAAACTTGTTTTTAGGTTAATTTTATGTTTTATTTTTTTGCATTTTTTAATAAAAAGTGAATGACACCAACGGTGGTCGGCGAAATCCAGATAGGTTGACGTTGAATGGGCCCTTAGGCATTTTGATCGACCCTAAACACATCGATTGGACCTAGGTTGGCATCGATTAAAGTTGATTGGATTTTTGATGATTAAAATGGATTTTGGATGAATATTTAATGAATTTTGAATGGATTTGGATTGAGGATCTGATGTATGTATGTTTTATTGGTGATTTTTTGGCAAGAAAATTTATCGAGGACAAATTGGTGGTTATCTTGCTAACGCTTTATGGGAGTATACGTCCCTCTACTTAGTTGGTGTAGCTAGCGTACGTGCATGTGCGAGTAAATTTTGAGTTTTATCCTGGTGGCCTTTCGGCCGGGGATCTAATAGGGGCACTCCACCGACCACCATGGAAAATGCTTGTAGGTATCTGCAAGGGAAGAATTTTCTACGAAGGCAAGAAAGGGGAGTGAGAATATTTAGAAAGGAGAAACTAATGTTAAGTAAAAAAATTAGAGACTTGCACACACCAAATGCCAAATTTTCATTACAAACACTTGAATTTCTTAAGAAAACAAATTTGCAAAATAGTAATAAGACTAAATAGAGCTTAATGAACACAAAGTACCAATAAACTCCTCAATAAAAGAGGCTAAAATTCCTTCTTCCTTTATTGAAGCTCAAGTAGAATTTATACATAGTGTAGGGAGTAGAAGACATTTTTAGTAGGATAAATGGAAGAAAATTTCTATCTCTTGCTCTCTTCACAAGGATATCTCTCTCATGAATTCACAAAAACAGCTCCAACATCTAAGAAGCAAAATTTAGAAGAATTTTTGAAGAAAAAATTAAGAAGACCCTCAAATGAGGAGCTTGCTACAATTTATAGAAGAGGAGGCAACTCTTCATCTTCCCGGTGACTTTTTGAATACCTTAATATGACTTAAGACTGTTCATATTCCACTTTAAATATTTAAGTCCCTTTTATAATAGCAAGGTGACTTAAAGTTACATTATATTTCTAAAGTCACTTAAGTCATATTAAAAAGTGCAACCCTCAACACAAAAATATAACATTAAAGAGAGAGAATGTCACATGAGAAGAGAAGAGAGAGAGAGAGAGAGAAGAGGAAGAAGAAGAAGAAGAAGAATTATGTTGAAGGATGAGTTGTTGTGGTGGATTTGGCTCTGCTCTTTGACTGCTCTCCACTTCGTGATCCTGAGAAGGCTTCTATCTTTCCAAGATCTTATTTGAAATAGGCCATTGTTGGTTCTACTTTGTTGGCATGAGTGATGCGAATGCGGCACAAGGTTTTGGTCCATCCATCTGTCACAGTGTTAATTTCCTTGCACTTCCCAAACCATGATGAATGATTTTCTATGATAAGTGCAATGGAGGCTCGAATCTCTAAGAAGAAGTTGAGAGTATCCATGGTGAAGTATAATGGGTTTCCCACTCCTTTCGTGACATATTCCTTGAAAGGGTCATTCACTTCATCAACAGTTGTGTGTTCTCTCATTGTAGGTACTCCAAGTCTCTGAAATTTCTGATTTATACTATCCTGCAGCTTGTATGTTTGTTCTTATTTCTCCTCTAGCTCTGAAAGCTCGATTGATTGCTTCAAATATGATTTCCAAGGCCCTCGCCCATACACGTGTCAAGTCTTTTGCAGGAGTTTCAAAAACCTTCTTATCAATCAACTCCTGACGATGGGTGTTTCTCATCTCACTCACTACTAGTCCCAGAGGTTCCCAGTAATCTCTTTCTTTCTCCACATCCTCTTTGAGTGCTCACGTTCTATTGGTCATTACACACATGTACACAAATAGCTTGACTGCCTCTTGGAGTTTTGACTTCCTTTTCGAGATTGAGTCAATCCATTCATTGTTTTCTTGCCCTTACATCGTGAGCTCATGCGTTCTTCTGATGGATTCTAGATCGAAGCTACTGATGGGTGCCACTTTCTCAATAGGAAGTTTTGTAGTGCTTGGTTCCACCAGGTGTTGCACATAAGATGAAAGAGTTTGTACATATTCCTCTAGTACCTCAATCTTCTCTTTATATTCTTTATTCCTTGCCACCATGTGAGTAGAATATTGTTGATATATGTGCAAATATCCCTCATGAGTAGCTGGTCCCAATTGGATCATGCTCATCTCATAGTTAGCTAGTGTCATCTCATCCACTGGCTTGATTACCTTTGGTTGAGCTACTTCGATGTATTGATTACTTGTCTCCCCACTATAGAATCTTGATGCTATCTATGTAAACTTTCTTGACCTTTTTCCTTTAGCCAATAAGACAATCATTGATAGATTGGGGGTTTTACTTGTTACATAATGCGAGTGTCAAGGATGACCATTTCCCGCATCCACAAAAACATCTCACCGATTCAAGTTCAATGATGGGTGCACCAACCATTATTTTTTTTGGTGGAGGAGGAAAGTCCTAAATGAGAGGGGCGTTGGTGTCAACAATAGGAAAGACCTCTTGTAGTGGTTTGAAGACTGGATCATGAGTCATATACTCCTTGTTTTCCTATGCATATGTTGCTGGATTTTCTATTTACATTACTAAGATCATGTCTTCCTCCTGTGGCAATGCCAATGAACCTTCTCCTACCCTGACTTTCTTGGGTGTCTTCTCGCGGGGAGAAATTTCTAATTCCATGGCCTTCCTTTTTGAACTCGCTTCAGAGTGTTTAGAACTGGGAGTCACCTTCACCACTTTTGAATATGAATGATGTGAAGTTTGCTTTTGTCTTGGAGAAATTACTTGTGATTGGATGATCATAGTATTCTTCTTCTGAAACCATTTCCTCATTCTCCTCACCACCTTTTCAGTCCACTCTAGTATATCTCCTGATTCGTGAACATGTCGAGTTGATTTGGGTCATTGGGGACATCTTAATTGATGCATACTCAAGATCGTACATCTCTGTCCCATCATCATGCAAGATGTCTTCATACTAAGAGAAATTGAATTTCTTCATCTCACTGATTGTCATCCTCATGTGGTCCTTTTCACGTACTTCGAACTCGTCAATACAGTTGGCCCAAAGAATCCTCGACTTGTGGCTCATCTTGCAGCTTTTGGGACATAAAAAGATTCAGGATCTTCTCAAATGTCAAAATTGGGCCCTGCAATGTAGGAATACAAATTCGATGTGTGAAAGTGGCCTCCGGTGTGGGATGCATTGTTCAAGCTTTTGCACATGAACATCCCTAGAGATATAGGGAATGAAATCAATTTCTTTCTCCTGCTTCTAATCTTGGTATTCACTTGAGTGATCTGTCTATAGATATCAAACAATACAATCTAGTCATTGAGGTACTTAGGTAATTTCAATGGAGCTTGGTCGAAGCTAGTGACTCATATGTAGGAGAAGGTTGAGAATTGTATGAAGTATGAGTTGTATTCCTTAATTAGGGATGCCACTTTTGGTGACATCCTAGCTTTGAGATCCCCTTCTAATCTTTGGACCACGTACATAATGAACACATCATTCATGCAAGTGAAATTCATGTTTCTCTCTTCCATTACCAACTGTGGAAGTTTCTCGAATGCAAGTACCTTGGCAACAATGTTCTGCGTGAGAGCTAATCCTTTGAATGATCTCGAGCTTGCAAGGAGATAGACTAGGTAAGAATTCATGTGGAAATTATTTGTCGTGGGCACTTGGAGTAGTTGCAGATGGATATTTTTGTTGATGATCTACCCCCAGTCAATTCTCTATTTTCCTTTTGTCAATGTCAGGATGAAAAGGCCCATCCAGTCTTGGAAGTCTCTCGTGTTTGCTTTGCCCATAACTCTATTGAGGAGAGTGATGACATCAAAATACCCTTCTCGAACTCACACCTTGGAAGATTCTTAGGCATCCTAGAGGGATTTCTTCCTATTTTCAACCATGAGTCAAGCGCTACTCCTTGGACATATGAATCCCTTATTTCCCAATCATGTATAGCCCTTTTCTTTGATATGACGACCATACTAGGGGATGTCAGTATCCATAGAGAGAGTGAAATGATCCTAAGGATGATGACCTCCATCATTGCACCATTGTCATCTTTGATGGTTCATGTCTTGGGCTTGTAGTGGAAATAGTAGGCTAGGACTAACTTGAGACTCTGCACAGACACTAGGTGTCCTGCAGCGGAAAACAAGCCACTTGTGAATATCTAGTATTCATTCCTCTTTCAACCCTTAGAGGCCATGGGAGTCTTAAGGTCATTCAGGTCCATGTGTAAGGCATCATTTTCTTCCATGTCATACTCGCATGCGAAGGGTCATGGTCGGCTTCCAATTCCCGCTTCACTTTGACTTCATGTTTAGTCCGAAAGAACAACTTATTATTTTTAGTAAGTGTGAAAAATCATGTCCCTATCTTCAACTAGATGTTATGGCTTTGTTTTCCTCTTTTCCCCACATTTCTTGTTCCTCTTGGATCAACTTTTTATTTTTAGCAAGTGCTCATGGGCCCACTTACTATGTTTAGTAAGTGCCAAAAAATGTTTGTTCTAGTTAATTGTCCATGTCTCCTTCGCAGTTCTTCTCATTTGATGACTTTCCCGAAATAGCAATCTGTATGTATTAGACCTATTATTTTTGGAAATTTGGCTTCGGAAATCGATTAACGTGCAACAAAAAAATTTTGATGGTTTTTTTCCCGATATCGTCCCTCTGAAACTTTTGGCTCTACCCGTTCAAAACTCTAAGAGATTTTAAAATTTTAATTTTCAGACTGCAATGCTTGTGGATCGCAAAGAACCATTAATGGACCTAACAATTACAGTCCTGGTTTTATCCTCTGTTTGCAAAGAAAATTATAAATTTGATATGAGTTTTTCTTCTGATGCTTCACGTGTAATTCTACTTCGTTTCACCCAATGGTTTGATGGGAAATTGAATTTTTTCTTCGTTGAGCCAGAAGTGGGATTTCTTCATTATGGATGCTCTGTTGCACGAGAGGAGAGTTTGAAGGTGTCTTCTTGATGGCCTTGGGTAGAGGAATGAAAATCAAAATATAGCTTGTTGTTTCATGCATCCATTTGAGATATTTTGTGAACTTCTCGTTTGATGGCCATGGAGTTTTCTCTGTTTTCTCCTGTTATCCATATTTTGCCACCCGAAAAAATATTAGATCAGTCCACGACCACCGCATGTAAAGAGCCCGAGAAATCACATTCGGATCCTACAAACAAGTTATAGGGAGACTCTACAATGGAAGTGGCAGGGCCTACGAAAGATCAAACAAACCTGTATATGAGAGTTCAGAAAATGGCTCTGTCGAGTGAATCTGGGCCTTAAATCCATTCTACAGATTTCGTAGGCTTAGAAATCAAAAAGTAGAGCCGGGGCGGAAGAGGTAGTGTCAAAGAGGCCAAATCTTCACGAGATAACAAAATGGCGAAGGTTCAAGGTCTTCGGGCTCTGGAACAGTTCAGAACGAGTCCAAAATCGACTAAGTATGGAGGAGCCAGCGGATGCTGCCAAGTGTCCAAGTGGTGCATCTCAAAAGTCGAATCCAAAAAGGGAGGCTCGAACAAGCGTCAAGCCACTACATGTCCCAGTCTCAAATTAGAGGCAGAGTCAAAGCTAAAATTCAAATGGCGGACAGGGTGGGCCTCAAAAAAGGCTAAGTATAGAAGCACCGCGAAAACCGCCACATGTTCGAATGGCGCACTTTCAAAGATTAAAATCAAAGGGTAAACCCAAACAAGTGCTTGGGCTTCCACACATCCAAAGCCCAAAAAAATTTCACAACCGTTAAAAGAGTCTTCAACTAGGCGAAGGTGCCAGTGTCGGCTCAGCTCAGTAATTCTAAAATGGGAGCCCAAGGTGGAGACTCAAATGAGCGTCGGCTTGCCACGTAGCACAAGGTCCAAAAAGGTAAAAGAGAGGTCATTGAAAATTCCAAAGACCTGCAGAGGCTTCCAAGTGTCAACCCGATGCTCCTTCAAAGGCAAACCTTGATCGGGCTGCTAAGCGAGTGTGGAGCCTCCATGCATCTAGTCTCAAAAAGAGGATAGAGTAAGGTTGAATAGTCAATGCATGGTGGTAGGTCGGCAGAGAGTTCCAAGTGTCCAGATGGCACTAACTCAAGGGTCAAATAAAGAGAGGGTTTCGGACAAAGTCCCGTGATCACCGTGTCCCCTGGTCGAAATATGACCCCGCCGAGCAAAAGACTTATCCAAAAACACAAAATTGAGTAGGCCGGGTGGAGGAAGCACGAGTCACCCCTATGTCATTCTAAGAGAAAAATACAAAGGCTGCCCTCAAACAAGCACTAGCCCCCATGTGTCCCATATTAAAAAAGGGGGCCCGTTTTTCAAACCGGTTTTCCCCCTTTTGTATGGACTGATGCAAATTTCTAAGGGGCATATCTTTTGACTCGGGGCTCCAAATCTAGCAAATCGACACCATTGGAAAGATTTCGGCCTCATTTATGCCATGGAGATCTGATACTTTAAGTTTGGAGAGGTTAGGTCAGTGAAAAATGGAGAAGCCTCTTCAGGGCCATTAATGTAGGATCTATTTTTCCCCAACAACCAGATCGGATTTAATCGATCCGTCGTTTCCTCCTTCTTTGAGTTTGCGAAATAAGAAATTGATGCAGTCAAGATAGATTTGGGGGCAAATTTTATGGGAGGCATTAATAGTGGTGGTTGAGCTTCGGACTATTTTTTCCCGCTTCTCTCTCTTTCTCCCCTCTGTGTTGAATCTATAAAAGTAGGGTTGAAACTCATTGTAAAGGGTTGGACATTATTTTTGTTTTTACAGTTCCCCTTTTCTTTTGGTAAAGTAATTCTTGGAGTTCAGACCTTCCATTTAAATTGAAATACATTTCCTACCTTCTGGTTTTTTGTAATGCATTGTATCAATCTGCAGAGCAATAAAACATGTTTGTGATTGATTTTAGATCCTTTCTTGTCTCCTTTTCTCTCAATTGGTCTTTCATTATAAATCACGGTTATTTTTGCTTGGTTATTGTATGCATTTTGTTGGTTTGTTTCTATCAACAAAACTAATGTTCATCACGGTGCATCACCTCGTAGCTTAGTTTTGATTTCTTGTATTCCTTTTATCCTTGTCTCCTTGGTAAAACTTAGATTAGGTTTAGGAATAGGTCCTCTACAAGTTTCCACGCATTCACCTAAACAGAGGAATAAGAACCAACCTTTAATGGAGATATTTCCCATTTGTAAAGTCCCACACTTTGGGAAAACTCAATGTTATGTGAAACACACCAAATGAAGACCTAATAGGGTTCAATGCTAAGCTAGCACAACACACAATCGAACTAGATCTAGTTGCTAAGCCCATCGGGAAAAAAAGCAGAGGGCGACCAATCCACACATTGAACCTCTAATGAAGAAAGAGATGAACAAGATGTTAGATGCAAGTATCATATTTCCAATCAAACACTCAAGTCAAGGTTACAAACTTAGTCCCAGTTAGGAAGAATAATGTAGAGATTAGGTTATGTGTAGACTTTCGAGACTTAAATAGAGCATTACTTAAGAACCACTACCCACTCCCCTCAATGGAGTAGATCTTGCAAGTGGTGACTGGATCGGAAGAGATTCTCTCTCTAGATGGCTACTTAGGTACAACTAGATAATGGTAAAGGAAGATGATCGGTTCAAAATAGCTTTCACCACCAAATGGGGCACCTATGCCTATAGAAAAATGACATTTTGATTTTCTAATGCCGAGCCACTTTTCAAAGGGAAATGGATATGGCATTTAAAGGACTCGATTAACAAAATAGTACTGATCTATCTGGATGACATTACTATGTTCTCCAAAATGTAGTAGACCACCTTTTTCACCTAAGACAAGTGTTTCAAAGGTGTAGGAGATTCGGGGTATCATTGAACCCTAAAAAATGCATATTCTTGGCCCATGAGGGTAGGCTTCTAGGTCATATTGTGTCAAAGGAAGGTTTGGCAATTGAACTATAGAGAGTTTAAGCAATAAGAGCATTACCATTGCGAAGCCATAAGAAAGCTCTTCAAATCTTCTTATGAAAAATCAATTTTTCCGCATGTTTGTACCAAACTTTCTTACCCTTACAAACCAATAACGTTGATGTTGAAGAAGAGCTTGACATTTAGGTCGATAGTTGAAGGAAAGGAAAGTTTTGAGGCCATCAAAGAAGCTATATCACAAGCCCCAACCCTCGTAAATCTAGATTTCTCTAAGGATTTCATACTATATGCCTTTGGTGGCAGTGACACAATTTCTACAATCCTAGTACAGTAAAACAAAGAGGATATAAAGAAACCAATTGCTTTCTTCATCCAAGGTTTGGAAGATTATGAAGTGAGATACTCTTTCATCGAAAAGTAAGTCCTAGTAGTGATCAGAGGGTTAAAGAAGTTTAAGCATCTGGTTTCAAACAATAAAATCCAACTGTTAGTCTCCCATGTAGGAGTTAAAGACTTCCTTCTCAACAAGGATTTGAATGAAAAATGTGCAAGATGGATCACTCGTGTCATGGAGTATGACATTGAGATCAAGGTTACTAAGTTGGTTCGTGGGAAGGGATTGTGTGAACAACTAGCCTCGAGTCAACAAGATGAAGCAAGCGGTAAAGAGGAAGTTGTTTTTGTTCTACAAAATAGTCAAGAGGAAGAAAATGATGATGTACCCACTCCTTGTTAGACTCGAGTATTATGCACTTCCTACAAACAGGCATTGTGTCCTCCAGAAATGAGTAAAACAAAAAGGAGACACTTCAGACTACATGCCATCCCATACGTGCTTATTGATGGCGTCTTGTTCAAAAGGGACATCAATGGCATCCTGTTAAGATGCATTGGGACATATCAGATTGAGAGAGTGTTACAAGAGTTCCATGATGAAGTAGCTAGAGGCCATTTTTCTCCATGAGTGATAGCACTCAAGATCATGAAGGTGGGTTATTATTTTCCCATGGTGTTTAGTGACTGCTATGCATGGATCAAAAAGTGCAAGAACTGTGCATTATTCTGAGGCAAAGAAAGGCTAACAACACTTCCATTGTGCCCAATTTCAGTTGACCATCCATTCATGCAATGGGGATTGGACTTCGTTGGGGTCATCAATCCAAATTTGAGCCAAGGTCACAAATGGATTATGATAAAGCAACAGACTATTTCACCAAGTGGACTAAGGCATTGGCACTCAAAGAAGCTAACGAGTCTAGCATACTAGATTTCTATGAAGGAATAGTAACCATATTTGGAGTGCCACCACCATTATATCGAGACAATACATTGGCATTCATAAGTTCCAAAATCACATAATACGCTGTTAGGAACAGGATTTACTTGAGCACTTCATCAAACTATTACCCTCAAGGTAATCGCCAAGCTGAGTCCACAAACAAGAACCTGCTAAGGATTATCAGAAGAACTCTTGATGAAAATCGGAGGACTTGGCACACGAAACTCAAATCAGCCTTATGGGTTGATAGGACAACACCCAAGAGGTCTACAGGAAGCTCTCCATTCAAACTTTTCTATGGGAAAGAAGCATTGTTGCCTCTATCACTTGAGTTTCCAGCATTAGAACTCATGAAACAACTAGAGATGTCTGACTTTGAACCAATGGAGGCCAGGTATGCAAAACTGATGGAATTGGAAGAAACCAGAGAGCATGCACTTCACACAATGGAGAAGGATCAGGTCTCAATCAAGATATGCTTTGATAAGAAAGCAAAAATAAGGAATTTCAAGAAGGATACCTAGTTTTGAAATGGGATGCAGATCGGGAAAATCCAGGAAAACACTCCAAATTTGATGCCATCTGAGTGGCCCTTACATGATCACAAAATGCAAGAGTAACAATGCCTTCTAGCTGACTAAATTGGATGGTGAAAAATTACATATCCCAATAAATGGGATCCACCTCAAACATTGCTATTGAATGGGAAGTTTCCACCCCTGTAAATATTAGCATAGGATTTTCATTTCCCTAAGTGTGTATGCACGTTGCTTTATTGTAGTGTAGTTTTGTTTCCCTATGTGTTATGGCACAAGTTCTATGTTACTCCAGGTTGCATCATTACACGGTCCAACATGCCTTTAGGTGGATATGTTATTCCTTTCACCATTCACAACAGGGAAAATCATATTAGCTTTGTAATAGTTGCCATCTTCGAAGAAAATAAATGGAGAGCAACTAAAAGTTGTCTTGAAACTTGATCTATTCGAGGACAAAGCGAAAGCCCCAGTGTCAAATTAAATTTCTACTCTCGAAACCCTTGTCTTAGGTTTTCTTATGAAAATTGAGACTGTAAATGGTTGAGATCATGGATCAAAGGCAAGATCAATACCAGGCCATCATTCTCAACTCTGTTCCTAATACACATAACAAGGTAATGGTCCTCTCATCTAGCGAGTAAATACCCCTGCAAGTCACCGCTGATCATATCCATATTTTGCCCCAAGGTAAAATATTGGATCGATCCACAACCCCGCAGAAAGAACCTAATAAATCACGTTTGGATCCTACAAACAGGTTGTAGGGAGACTCTACAATGGTGGCGGGGCCTGTGAAAGATCAAATGACCCTACGCAGGAGAATTTAGAAAATGGCTATGTCAAGTGAATCTAGGCCTTAAATCCATTCTACAGATTTCATGCAGGCTTGGAAATGGAATAGCAGAGTCGGGGCAAGAAGAGGTAGTGTCAAAGAGGTCGAGCTTCATAGAGAAAGAAACAACGAAGGTTCGAGGTCTTCGGGATCTCGCAGAGTCCGAACAAATCTAAAATTGACTAAGCATGGAGGAACTAGCAGACACTACCAAGTGTCCAAGCGGAACATCTCCAAAGTCAAATCCAAAAAGGAGGCTTGAACAAGTGTCAGGTACATCGTGTGTACCAGTCCCAAATCGAGGGTAGAGTCAAAGCTAAAATTCAAAACGGTGGACGGGGTGGGCCTCAAAAAAGGCTAAGTATAGAAGCGCTGCGGAAACCACCACTTGTTCGAACGGTGCACCTCCAAAGATTAAAATCAAAGGGTAGACCCAAATAAGTGTTAGGATTCCACGCATCCAGAGCCCCAAAAAGTTACACGACCGTTGAAAGAGTCTTCGACTAGGTAGAAGGTGTCAAGTGTCGGCTCAGTGTAATTCCAAAATGGTAGCCCAAGGCGGAGATTCAAATGATTGTCAGCTCACCTCGTAGACCGAGGTCCGAAAAGGTAAAAGAGAGGTCATTGAAAAATCCAAAGACCTACGCAAGCTTCCAAGTTTCAGCCCGACGCTCCTTGAAAGGCAAACCTTGATTGGAATTTTAAGTGAGCACAGAGCCTCCACACGTCCAGGTCTCAAAATTTGGATAGAGTCAGGTTGAATAGTCAATGCATGGTGGTAGAGCTGGTGGAGAATGTCAAGTGTCTAGATGGCACTAACTCAAGGGTCAAATAAAGATAGGGTTTCCAGGACAAAGCGCTAGACCACTGTGTGTCCCCTGTTAAGAAATATGACCCCTCCAAGCAAAGGACTTAGCCAAAAACATAAAAATTGAGCAGTCGACGGAGGAAGCCATGTGTCAGCCCTGCGCCATTCCAAGAGAAAAATATAGAGGCCACCCTCAAATAATCACCAGCCCTCCACATGTCCCATATTAAAAAAAGAGGCCTGTTTTTCAAACTGATTTTCTCGCCCTTTTGTATGGACCCAATACAAATTTTGAAGGGGCATATCTTTCGACACGGGGCTCAAAATCCAGCAAATCTAACACCATTGGAAATATCTCGACCTCCTCTACACCATGGAGATATGAAACTTTAAGTTTGGAGAGGTTAGGTGGGAGAAAATGGAGAAATTTCTAAAGGGCCATTAATGTAGGATCTATTTTGCCCCAACAACCAGATCGGATTCGATCTGATCCGTTGTTTCCTCCTTTGAGGTTACGAATAAGAAATTGATGTAGTCAAGATAGATTTGGGGGCAGATTTTTTGAGAGACATTAATATTGGTGGTTGAGCTTTAGACTATTTTTTTCCCGCTTCTCTCTTTCTCCCCTTTGTGTTGAATCTATAAAAGTAGGGTCAAAACTCATTGTAAAGGGTTGGACATTCTTTTTGTTTTTACAAGCTCCCCTTTTCTTCTAGCAAAGGAATTCGTGGAGTTCAGACCTTCCATTTAAATTGAAATACATTTCTTGCCTTCTGGTTTTTGTAATGCATTGTATCAATCTGCAGAGCAATAAAACATGTTTGTGATTGATTTTAGATCCTTTCTTGTCTCCTTTTCTCTCATCTAGTCTTTCATTATAAATCTAGTTATTTGTGCTTGATTATTGTATGCATTTTGTTGGTTTGTGTCTATCAACAAAACTAATGTTCATCATTCCTTCGGTGCATCACCTTGTAGCTTAGTTTTGATTTCTTGTATTCCTTTTATCCTTGTCTCCTTGGTAAAACTTAGATTAGGTTTAGGAATAGGTCCTCTACAAGTTTCCACGCATGCACCTAAATAGAGGAATAAGAACCAACCTTTAATCTAGAGATTTTTCCCATTTGTAAAGTCCCACACTTTGGGGAAAACTCAATGTTATGTGAATCACACCAAATGACTCTTGCCTTAGAAAAGCAGATCTGACAACTCATTTGGGGGTGTTGTGATTTTCCATTAATATATCCTTTGTGTTATGTGCTTCTCCTTCTGTGTTTGCTCCAATTTTCCTTCTAGGGCATGCATGCTTTTGTGGAGTGAAGGGAAGTTCCTTTTTGTAGGTTTGGTTTGGGTTTCAGCAATGGTGGTGAGAAGTTGCAGAGGAAGAATGGAGAAAATTTGTGCACGAGAGTGGAAGGCAATTTGGAAGCATCGAAGCGCATGATTAGATTTTTGAATTTTTGAAATCATGGAAGGAGAAGCTAGGAAAAATTTTCATGACTTTATGTCCCTAACCTTAGGGACATGAGGGACATCAAATTCCATGGTGGTTAAGAGGATGACATGTGGCGGCGATCCAACGATAGGGAATGGATGTGAGAAAAGCTACTTTAAAGCATTGGGGGCTGAAAGTCGGTCACGTGGGTGACCAAAAGACTCCCCGTAGGGGCTGGAAACATTTTTCCATGCTTGATTTCCCTGACCTCATAGATGTGAGGGACATCGATTTCCACAAAGGTCCCGGATCTACCATGTGGCACTTGATCCGAGCGGCGAGGGATTGGATGCTCCAAAATGCACCCGGGGGTTGAAAGTCAAGTCAAGAGGTCACATGAGAATCCCAGAGGTCACAAGGGGTCTAAGCACATTTTTCCAAGGTTTTTACCTAACCTCATGGGTTTCAGGGACATGAAATCCCACCAAGATCTTAGTGCCGACACATGTCTTCCCGAAAATTGATTAACTCCTGAACTGCCTTTGAGAGGGCAACTTGGGATGATGATAACTTGAGCTCCCGGTGGAATTTCTTGGTGAAATTTTATATGATCATGACTTTAAATGGAATTTTTAATCCAATGGTGGGGGTATCATGACTTGATTCAACCATTTTTTTCCTTAAAAGTGGAATTTTGATTTGAGACTCCACCTATGCCTAAGAAAAATTGCCTACAAATCTTATGCGCCAAGGTGTTGTGAAAAATATGATTTCACCATCATGTAAGTCTCGGAATCCTATTTTTGAAGATGTTTTTTTACTTCTAACTCCATCTAGAGCTCCTAGAATCTTCTTCGAAGCCCAATAGTTGTTTTACACTTTGGTGTACTACCTAGGGTTGTGAAGCCTGTTTTTACTTAGACCATTCCACGTCTTTCAAAACTTCCCCAAACATTCCAAAATAATTTCCATGATGTTATAAGGTCTTAAATTCACCTCCATGTTGAATTTGGCCCTTTCGTTCCACTCCGGAGGGTTGATCCAGTCCTAGGAAGGCCAACAATAGCCTTTCCCAATACTGCTAGAAGATAACATCTTTTCAAAATTCCTTAAAATCACCTAAGGGGAATGAATAAAATTTCCTAAATCACCTAGGGGACAAATTTTACATCAAATAGGGGGTGACCAGAGTGACGAATATGACCTGGGGTGCCTAGGAATGATAAAACATGAAAATTTCAACACAAGGGTATAGTTTTCATGCTTAGAAACTTCCATTTCCTGTTGCACATTTGCATGACAACATGATTGCGAGTCGTGAGACGTTATACTTGAGAAAATGAGTGTCATCTATATATGAGCAGATCAGAGGGGATGTGACAAATGTTGAGTGAGATCATCTTTTCAAAGTGGTATTAGGTGGATTCATGCATTATCAGAGGATCCCATGAGATGCGGGATTGATGAATGCATTTGTAGAGAGGTGGGATCGACAGACTGGTACATTCTGGTTTAGGACATGGGAGATGACTATCACCCTAGAGGATGTGTATCATATCCTTTGGTTTCCTATTTGGGGAGTAGATAGTCCCCATCATAGGTGACAACGAAATTAGAAGTATTGACATGACTATTTGGAGCCGATGCAACTCATATTATATTTTCTTCAGGGGTGTTTTCATATGAGCTGAGATACGAGGCAAGTGTACCTCATAGCCATTTGATTCACTTAGTTATGATGGTTGTGTCTTGTTATGCATTGTTGGACTCGGAAGAAGCATGGTTTCTATGGGCATTGGCTGGTGTGGTTACAGATATAGTGGATCACCGACAGCATTTTCTTTCAGGAATTCCTTGTACCATGAGTTATTGATGTACAGGGTAGGTAGGAGATCAGGATTGGACATAGGCTTCTTGCTTCATTGTTGTTCTTACGAGCACAGCATGGCGATCTGGCCACCAGGGTATCCATAGGTCACTAGAGACGATATAGAGCTGGCAGTAAGATTTTTGATATGGAGGGACGATCACACCTTTGGAGACAGGGGAGAGAGGAGCAGGTGGTATGTGAATCGACTTCATAGATGGATATAGATCAAATCGAGATGATGGCCATACGATATTTTCCCATATGGCCAAAGGCAGTATGTAGAGTTTTGTGGTATGAGGTAGATGAGGTGGGTATAGGGGAGATGATCGGAGATTATCGAGGTCGTATGCTTTAACCGAGTGCGATGACATTTTGGATCCATCCAAATGGTACCTGGGGATCTTATTTTGTATAGGAGGGAGTAACTAGACGTATATTTGTCATCTCTTGACATGGAAAATCCATTTTAGGAGGCAGAAATGCCTTGGTATGATGATGATGATGTAGGATTTGGACTGGGATTTACTAATTGGATGAAATCTTCTTGGGCGATCGTGTGGTCAGAGAGGGAGGAGATGAGGAGGTAGAGGAGATGGAGATTGGTGTAGATGCAGCCCAAGAGGTGGTAATACTGAGAGAACTGTAGAAATGGCACGATTACATGTAGAGCTAGATCGGATGAGGTTGAGATAGACATTTTGATCCAGTAGAGGAATGTAGTTACACAGACAAGGATCGATACTATAGGCGAGAGGGAGGCCTATAGGGTCCATTTTGGAGATCTTACTACAATACTAGTTGTTGAGGCTATTGGTGGTGGATAGGAATCACCTCATGAAGGAGGAGAGATGGCACCACCTGGTATGATTTCGGTAGATAGATACAGATCATTAGCCACGAGGCTAAGTATTATAAGGGGATGGTGATTGAGAAGTTGTCAAAGATACTATGATATTGGGAGCATCTACAGAGGTAAGCAATACCTAGAGCTAGGCCATTTGGGAGCACAAATGAGGGTGGCTTAACCACATCAAGGAGATGGCGGGGTGGAGGTGATGAGGCCAATAGAAAGACAGAGGGACTTGTCTCGCAGGGAGCAATATTTGAGACTATCGATGTGAAATTCCTAGTTTTACTGATATCTCTACTCTAAGAGAGGACTCTTAGAGGTCGATGATGAAATGATACACTTGATTTTGACTATATATACATATGATATGATTTTTTCATGGTTTAGCATGTGTGTATTTTTATGTGTGATGTTGATCACTTGATTTATGATGGCATGATGTTGATTACTTGATTTATGATGGCGTGATGTGGATATGTGCTCATGATGGTAAAAGAATGTAACTATATTTTACTTGATGATGATGTTTAATATGTTTTACTTCAATTTACATTTGATGATGATGGTGAAATAAATGTATGGTTAGATGGTTGGTTTGTAATGTATGATAGATAATACACACAGATGATGATATTAGATGTAAATGATGATAGTAATATGTTTTGTATTGATGACGATGAATGTATATGTATGGATAGTATGTGATGTTAAGAAAAAGGATAACTTGAAAATAAATGTGATGAGTGATGATTAAAAATATAATAGGTAAGAATAAGTAAATAGGTGTGAAAGATGTGGTTGCGATAAACATTGCAGATAAAGAAGGATGTGCTCATGATAAAAGAGATATAAGATAAGAGTAGATATATTTGTATTAAAGAAGGGATAAAAGATAGTTGTGAAAAGATGGTTTATAATAAAACATAACTTAACGATGGCGACCCATGGGTATGAACAATACTACATCATATCAAGGAGCGTATAAGGAAAATATGCCTCCAATCACATTAGAGGTAAATAAGAGGGGGATCCCGGTAACACAAGGCACATGTAACTAAAACATGATGTTAGCATATAACCAACAATAGTTAGTTATACCAAAGATCATGAGAAAAAAAAGGATGGAATAAACTCATAAACCTAATGTCAACATGACAAAGGGATTTGTGATGCAACTTGTACATGGGAAGAGGGTTCTCCATGAGTGGTGTTCCCTAAATCTATGCCCCAACTTTGGGAAGGGAAAGAGAAAACTGATCAATGTGGGAAATTTGCTAGAAGAAAGATGATCAATACGGGAAGCCTTCGATGCCATAATACAAAAGAGTAGTCATCCTTCGAGGGTATGGTATACTTTATACATATATGATATAGATGACAAGAATGATATACATGATAGCTGTCCTTTGAGGGATCAGTCTATTTATTTAATTTGATTTGATTTTCTCTTTTATATATATATATATGAACAGTTGTCCTTTGAGGGAGTAGTATGTTTTTAATAGCTTTGATTTTGATAAGAGCATCCATGAATTTTGAATTTTACATGGGGAAGAGCTAGGAATATCTAGGTAGACCACTTAGAAGGGGATAATGAATGTACAAGAGACACCAAAGTGAGCTTTTTGCATGGTTTCAAGAGGTAAACAAGGGGGTAATGGATGTAATGATCATGAAGTTATCACCAAGAAGGAGAACCTATCCATAAGGAAAATGCTATGGGCAGAGCCATGGTGCCCATATTTAAGGTCATATCTAGGAAAGTGACAATAGACCACATAGTTCCAAATCATTACAATGATAGATGGAAGAGGCTAATGATGGAGGGATGATCTAAAGATATGACTAAGTGCTCATTGGTAGTGTGCTAATAATAGAATGGTCATAAGTGCAATGCGTTAAGAGGTTCCACTTCCGTTTTACCATTAAGGGAGGCCAAATGATAGGCTCCTGACCCATACTTATGTGTGATAATGTATGGCCCAATCTAGTTGGGAGAAAACTTTCCATGTTAGCTCCTCTCTAGAGTAGTAACAATTTGATTTTCCTTAAGGACGAGGTCACCGACATTAAATTCACTTTCTTTGAGGTGATTATTGTAAGCATGCTTGATGCGCTCTTAATAAACATGATGATGTTCAAGAGCGAGGAGGGGGCATTCATCTAACAATTCAAGCTTTGTTAAATGCTCCTGGTGGTAATATTCATTAGAGATGAAGTCGCGAAGAGACACACGCAAGGATAGAATTTAAACTTTGAGAGGAAGGATGGCTTCAAAGACGTACATGAGAGGAAAGGGAGTAGCTCCTGTGGAAGTGAAGATGTTAGTCTGATAAGCCCAAAGAGAAAAGGGGATATGGACAAGATTTGACCAAGATAAATTTGGTTTTAGGTTGGTTAATATAAGTCATATGAAGATCGAAGATATACACAAGTACGAAAGTAATGGTCACTAGAGTGATATTAGGGTGAGATTATACGGCCATAATGGTGGACTTTAGATAAAGCCATGGTGCTCCCAAGGGAAACACAAATATGGCCATAGAGGTGGTCATAGGAGAAGAAGATGACGGATATATTGGCTGACAAAATCAGATGAGATGAGCTAGATAAGACAAGACGATGTCATGTATGGAAAGGAACTAATTTGGAAATAGATCAATCCTAGAGTGAAGTCCCCCTAGCATCAAGAGAGCCATGGGGATAGGATGCATGGATGAGGAAGAATATGTGAAAGGATCAACGAGAAGGGGGATGCTTCCCGGCCACAGAGATGTGGATGAGCTAGTGGATGTCGGAAGAGATGAAATGGGGTCTCTAGAAGGGATGTTGGTGATAGATGGTCGGGGATCACAGGGGTGGTGTAGCAAGGCAAACAATATCAATGAATAAGGGAGGTATGTCTCTAGGAGTTTTGGGCCTCAAAATATCAGCTAATTACAAGAAGGCGCAAGGTGTGTGGGACCTATGAAGAAGGGTGTGTAAGGTGAAGGTGCATAGGGTAGGGTTCTAGCAAGGTTTAGCGAGAACAAACGGACGTGCGTGTAAGACAAGATGGGTTTTGGTACTTATCCATATTCGGAGTTCTAGACAACACACAAGGAAAGCGTGACCCATCTAGCATGTGGAGTGGATAAGGTGTCAACCTAACAGCTATAGGATCAAGAATGGAATATTCCATGCATGTGATGGAAGGATCCGAAAGACATCATTGCAAAGAGTGGAGAGCTCGGATCAAAGGAGGCATGATCCATGAGAGGACATCTTAGACACTTGGCAACTGATCCATTACCTCATAAGGCATGGTGGTGAAGGAAAAAAGCTATTTATAGAGATACTCGGGTAGTAGAGAGGGAGTAGAGTAGCAGTGGTGATGGAAGATAGGTGAAGCTCTTGAAAATACTATGGAGGATTCTATGGTTGGGATTAGAGGAAATATAGGAGTGATGGCATATTTAGAGGGATGGGTTTGTGTTTATCCTTGTAATATGAAGGACGTAGTTTTATTTCTAATGCATGACCTTGCTCTGCATTATTATATTGGTCTTTATGGCCTTAATGAATGTAATGTGGTTATTGAACTCATGAATATGAATATAAGGTCCCTAGTACATTTCTAGTATATATATATGAATATGAATATAAGGTCCATGGTATATATATATATATGTTTTTCTTAGGCATCAACCCTAGTACATTTCCTCTATGTTATGAATTAGCTTTTTATTTTGTTAGATACTTCTCTTTTATGGATGCATTGATATGATAACTCATCCTAGGCTCTTAGAATGAACGCATGGTTCTTTTCCATTCTTTTACACTTAATTATCTATCATAGATGATGTATTCTTACACAACTCACATAAAGGAGGGGCTCGATGCCCACGCATGCCTCGGGTGAGTTCCCAGCCCATTGGGTGATAGGTTGGCATGCATGGGATTAGACTATTGTTCTAAGGGTATAAAAATGACTACATCTTGGTTCCGTTTCTGGGACCTCTTTTCAAAGTTGTTATGAGAAATGGCATACATCTTGGTCCCTGTGATGCATGATGACAGAATGTCTGACCTTGGAAAGTGTTGAAGCATGGTTCAAAAGCACGAGAGGACAAGTTTTCTCAAAGATTTAGCACTAGACCTGATTTCGATGCACGTAGATGGGTAGAAGAGAACCTATACCATGAGTTGTATGAGACATTCTTCTGTTGTTTTCTAGTAGAACTATATGAATGGCTTTCAACATATGCATCCAAATCGAGTTGGTACTACAGATCATGTGTATGGACCCAAGATTATTACCAGAGGCTACATGATGTAGATCTGACTTGGACGCGTGTTGTCGATTACTTGTGGAAAGGAGTGTTGACCAGTTATGCTCTATAATATTATATTTCTACGTATTCTTTCCTAGAAGTTGTTGAGTTTGAGTTTCTGAGGGAGCCCAGAGGATCATTTTTACGTGTTATCCCTTTGGCTGTGAAGATCTTGATCATTACCTTAAGTTTAGAGACATTTTCTATGGTGGCTAAGCTGTTTTGAGCTATGGTGAGGAATATAGGGTGGAGGAAGATGGTAGACATTGCGGTTGAAAAGGAAAGGGAGGAGAGATGACTCAAGTATAGCAAAACTTGTGAAAGGGAGATGACTAGACAACCCAAGGTTGTAATTTTGATGGATCTATGGAGGTGCATGTTACGGGATGGAGTTGAGGTTCACGCAGAGATGTGGAACTGGAGTAGTCTATCTTTACCCCATCTTGGCAAGTGTGGGAGAGAATCCTTCAAATTCGATGAGAGTTTTTGCATGGAGAAAGGAGAGCCATTGGCCCACACATTTGAATCCACATGACGACCAACCCCTAGTGCTTGGTTTTCTAGATCAAGGAGAAGTATTGCTAACCCGGTTGGTATCGGTGGGAGTAATTGATCTCCACCCAAGAGATATAATTTCTCATTCGAACATCCATGTCTATGCAAACAATTCCAGATTTGGGGAATTTTTGGACAAGGTGCATGTTGATCAGAGAAAACACTTAGTTGAAATTGCACTCAGAGTTCACGCGGAAGAATGGCACAGGAGCAAAAGCGCAAAGTATCAGGAAGGCATCACACACGGAGATGTAGGGTAAGACTCTCAAGGACTTGGCCAATTTTGGAGATCAGGTCTATTCTTAGAAGATTGGCGTGCGGAGTACACAAAGCGATGCTGAGATTTGTGCGCCACTCTTCGTGGGGATTTTGGAAGGGCATGTCAACTCACTCTTGCATGGACACAAGTTAAGCATAGATCCATCACTTCAATTAACTATCAAGCAATCTATAGATAGCATACTTACATGTATGGCTATAATTGTAAAAAGGTGCGTGGTTGTTATTAGCATGCGACCTATTTTCTGGTAGAGTTAAGTGGTGAAGGGTTAGTTCCCCACCCTATATATATGTGTAATGAACTACATAGGAATATAGACAGATATAGAGAGACATACATAGAGAACAGATGGAACCACATGCGACTGGATGATTGTAACAGATCCATGTGCGCATGCCTGGTATTGTATGAATTTTTGTATTGTTGGTTCAATGAATAGATAAAGGAAATTGACAAAATCAAGTGTGTGATGTATTTTATTAATGCATGTTATTACTTTTATGATGATTTACCTTTAGAATATATAGATCTAGTTGGAGTTAAATGGGGAATGGATGGATTAGTTCCTAAAATATATGTTTACTATTTTATCATACCACCATTCTGCTACTGCAACTATTAAGAGGGACCTGGTACCTTTGTGCGCTTCGAATGAGCACTCGGCCCTAGGCTGAGTGATGTGCCAGCGTGACTAGGTGTTACTAACAATTCTAGGCTGCATCATTGGTTCCGTTCTGGGACCTCTTTTTCAGTTGTTTCAGAATGGTTCGCGATGAAGACATACTGGTTAACCTTGGCAAGCGTTGAAGAATGGATTCAGGATTTGGAGGAAGAATATGCATGGAGGTTTGACACTGGATCTAGATTTAGCGCATGTACTTGGGTAGAGCAGAATTTGTATGATAATTTATATGAAAGCTTCTTTGCTATCTTTCCAGTAGAATTATACGAATGGTTGACTGCATATGCATCTAAGTGGAATTGGAGGTATCGCACGCTTGTTTGGACACAGGAGGAATTTCAAACACTATATGATGCTGACCTAAGCTAGACTCGCGCGGTAGATACCTGGTTTCATGGTGTCCTAAATAGCTATATTTTGGAGTATTCAATTTTGACTTATTCATGCCCGGAGGTAGCAGAGTTCCAGTTTCTATAGTATCCTAGAGGGACATATTTGTAAGGTATTCTGCTAGAAATCAAAATACTAATGGTAACATTGAACTTGGAAGCTAAACCCATGGAGAGCTAAAGAATCTCCACGCGCGGGGGTAGGAATAGGATTGGTGAAAGATGGCAGACCTAGCGGTAGCACGGTAGAGGGAAGAAAGGTGGCTGAAGTATGATGAGGCACGTGAGAGGGAATTATGCAAGAGGCAAGAAATTGTAGAATGGATGGTGTTGTGGAGAGAGATGGCTCGTGAAGGATTTGAGGCTCATAAGGAGGAAGAAGAGCAAGAGCATTAGGAACTCACCCATCTAGGGAAGCATGAAAGAGAACCCTCTTCAGCCTCACTTGGAAGTGCACCAGTAGATATGACCTGGGCCGTAGGTGTGCATCTAAGCCAACCTGTTGACCTAGCCGTTGCACTTGGTTTTCATGTATCTAGTATAGCAGGTAAAAGTAGTTTTTCAGTAAGTGAAAGCACAGAAATAGGGTAGGCAGTAAGTACACCAATGGTAGCATAAACAGCTTCATTATTCTTGGGGGTACGTTATCAGGCTCATCATCTGCATAGAATGTGAGTGTGTCGAGTGTGGGAATCACCTCTGGAGTTGGGACCACTTCCCAGATTTGTAGGGGTCCATTTTTGGAAGCCCAGATAGCAGCTATGGTGAAACAATTAGAGAAATTATCGGCAAACTCAGCTCATGAAACACACTCAGGGATCTGGTGTACAAATTGTGAAGTGGAAGGGCACACTAAGGATAGTTGCCCTCGTAGAACTGTACGTTCATTGTTATTAGACTGTGAGATTTTCCATTTGAACCATGATGCTAGTCACTACCCCCTCCTACAATGTGTGATCAGGAAGAATGTATCCTCCTTCTATAAAATTTGTAGGTCCACGACCCATGATACTGAGGACTGTAGATTGATTGGCCAGATCCATGATGCCATTGATATTGGGGTCAGACAGGTGAGTGTGGCTAATAATTCTAAAGGGAAGAATGAGCATCAGGATAGGGAGTATAATAAAACCCGCTATGACAGGAATGACGGACGGTTTGAAGGTGCTCGCGAAAGGGGACAAGGATATAGAGGCAGATATGGAGGATGAGGCCGAGGTGGAGGAAGGAGTGAATTCCCTCAAGGAACTTGCTATACATGTGGCTCACTTGACCATTATAGGTGTGAATGCCCACAGAATATTTCCTGTTCATTTTGTGGAAAGGGGCATAGTTATGAAGAGTTCCCGGACTTGTATGAGCATCTCAAGCACAAGCAAGAAAATAAGGGCATGGGGATGGTTAGAATCTAGCACATGATAGAGAATCAGTGGATGCCAAAGTTAACACTAGAACCTGAGGTGGTAATAGTCAAGATAACCATATGAACTAAGGCGGCACGCGCAAGAGAGATGTTGCAACAGAAGCCGACAATCACTAGGGAGGAAGTTTTGCATGCTAGATATCTAGATCTAGCTCATCAAAAAGAAGTCTATCAGGACACAATGGAGGTCCTTAGGAGCCTTCAAGGTGAGATACAAGGTTTAAAAGAGCAGTCTCGAAATTGGAGCACAAGGATACAAAACAAGCCCCGTCGGATATTGACAACATCAGAGAGGTATGTAGAATGTTGCACCAGGAGAATATTATTCCTTTATTAGGAAATTGGTTGAAAGGAAATACTCTGCTGCGCAAGGACTAAGACTAGAAGACAAATACTCCATGTGAATCTCCCTCCTGATAGCATTGATTACGACAAGGAGATCACTTTGAATGTTGTTGTGGACAGGTGGATGCTGAGCAATATTCTGATTGACACATGTGCAGAAGTAAATGTACTTACATTGGATGCGAGGGAACAAATGGGGAGACCCCCATTGTAGCCATCATCTAATGTATTGTTCATGGCAAAAAGAACAAAAGCTACTCCCATAAGAGTTTTGAAGGATGAATCTATCACTATACAAGGGGCCAAGTTCACGGGGAGACTTTGAAGTGCTAGTGCTTTGCGAGCGAATAGTTTCCACTTTGCTTGGGCGCCCTTGGTGTTATGCGAACAATGCTGATTTGAGGTTTAACAAAGGGTATATCAGCTTCGAGAATAAGGAGGAAAGGGTCATAATACCCTTGGCATATGGGAAATTCGTGCCACATGTGGAACCTTTAAGCGAAGAGCTCTTGAACAAAATCTATGTACGCGTTATTCAGGACCCAGAGGTCAATGATCCATCTAAGGAAGGAATCCTTCATTGGGAAGATTCGCAGTCAATCAGTGATACTACAAGTATTGCTTGTGATAATTGGGCTCATGGCACTTGTGAACTAGTAGGGCACGAAGTTAAGTGCGTGGTTACTGGAAAGATGGGGCTCTCGCTCTGTTTGATGTATAGGTCACGCAATACCCACTATACCATATCGAAGATTTGGCCGAGATTATTACGAGCCATATAAACAAATTGGGTTGATGAACTTAAATGATGCACTATGTTGTCATATACTTTGGGCGGGATGGCCACGCACTGGTGGGTAGTCCACAGGGATAATCTCTTGGAATGGGAAATGATTGGGACCGCCTTATCAACTAGGTTTTCAAGGAGTAATGCACCTACAAACATATGCCCTTATCATGGTGATCAACCTACTCAACATCATATCCAGCAGTGTGAGAGACTCTGGACAGTAGCCAAGAAGCATTACCGCCTTCACTTTGGGTGCATCGGTTTTATTCTACTCTAAAAGGTTACGCGCGTGCTTGGTATGTCTATGTTGAATTACATCGCGACACTAGCGGCAACTAGAAAACTTTGACTGCAGGGATGATCCAAACGTTTGACTTCTTTTCATCTACACCACCAGTGAATATAGCTTTAAGTTTTATCAAGCACTTAACCATAGGAGACAGTGGGAAAGCGGAAGAACTTGTTCAGGAATTATTTGGTGAGACAGAGACAGGGGCACACTTTGTAGATGAAGAAGATGATATCATATTACTTGAGCGTGCTTCTTTGGAGAAAGATAAGGGGAAGATGGTATACATAATTGATGAGGAGGAAGTTGAGAACTTGGACGTGGATCATTCACATGGAACACGTGAAGTGTTATCCAGTGGATGTAGATGCGTGCGCATATCACGAACCTATGAAGACAACAAAGGTTAATATAGGCACAGAAGCTGAACCTAAGGAAGTGATAATTAGGGATTACTGGTCATAATCAGAAGTAGAAAAGATCATCGAGTTACTTCACAATTATGAGGACTTATTCCCGAGAGGATACCATGAACTTAAAGGCATGCATATATCACTCGGAGAAATGAAGATAAAGCTCAAGGAAGGTGTGCGCCCTGTTAGGAAGCGGCCATATCGGATGAATCCCAATTTGCGTGAGAAAGTAAAGGAGGAGATTGACAAGATGCTGAAATTCGGGATCATTCGACCACTGGATGAATCAGAATGGGTCAGTCCTATGGTGATAAGTATCAAAAAGGATGGTAGGATTCGCATTTGTGTTGATTATAGGGAGTTAAATGCAGCATGTGTTACAGATCCCTTTCCTATGCCATTCACGGAGGAAATATTAGGAGTGGCTAGGCGCAAAATATATTCATTTACGAGATGAGTTTTCGGGGTATCATCGAGTTAGGATTGCCTGGAAGATCAAGAGAAGACCACCTTCACTATTGAATGGGGAAGCTTTGCTTATACTGTGATGCCCTTTGGATTGAAGAATGCACCTACTGTATTTTCTAGGATAGTGGTACAAGCCTTTAAGGATTTTATTCATGACTTTTTACAGGTCTATCTTGATGATTGGACCATTTATGGGCTAATTAAGGATCATTGTGACAATCTACGCTTAATGTTTGAAAGATGTCGACAATTGAGTATATCATTAAATATCAAGAAGTACATCTTTGCTACTCCATTTGGCACACTTTTAGGACAAATCATCTACAAGGAAGGGTTGTTGGTTGATCCAGCTAAAGTTGCCGTCATCATTGGCTTGAAAGTGTCGGCCAATCAACGCAAGGTGCGTGGATTTTTGGGTCATACAGGGTATTACGAAAGTTTATAAAAGGGTATGTAAAATTTTCCACGCCCTTGGAACAATTACTCCAATGAAAAGGTACATTCTACTGGGGGAGTCACAACAGCGCACGTTTGAGATATTGAAGCAAAGACTTACTACCGCGCCTATCTTGCATTTTCCTTCATGGGATAAACCTTTTCATGTTCATGTGGATGCTTCTGGCACAACCATTGGTGTTGTCCTAGCTCAACCAGGAAAAGGTATCGTTGATCACCCCATTTGCTTTACTAATAGAAAGTTGACCCCTACGAAATAGAATTATACCACTACGAGCGCGAGGCTTTGTCTATCATCTATGCCTTGCAAAAATTTCGTTAGTATTTGTTGGCTACACCATTTTTATTTTATACGATCACATGGCATTAAAATATTTGGTGAACAAACCCGTTTTACTGGGGCTCATATGTCGATGGGTACTCTTATTTCAAGAGTTTGACTTTACGGTTGTGGTAAAACCAGGCAAAAGCAATTCTGGACCAGATCACTTGTCTCGAATTCAATCCGAGGAAGAAGCACAAACAATAGAAGAGACCATGCCTGATGCATAGATGTATAGGTTACAACATGCGCCATCAGAATTAGAGGACATTGTTGTCTTTCTGAGAACCGGTATGGCGCCCAAAGGCATGAAATCTTTAGAGAAGAAGCAACTTGCTATTCGCGCGGCACCATTCATATTAATTAGTGGTGATTTGTACAAGCTAGGCCGAGATGAGGTGTTACGTTGTTGTGTCTTGGAGCATGAACGCAAGGACATAATGGAAGAAGCACATGGTGGTATTGTAGGTGGCCATTATGTAGGTGATTGATAGTGCACAAGATCCTACTTGTTGGGTTGTGGTGGGAAACATTGTATAAGGATTGTAAAGAGTATTGTAAGACATGTGACCATTGTCAACATCTTGGTCACCTAGGATAAAGGGATGAGATGCCCCTACGACCAATAATGAGTGTGGAAGCCTTTGTGAAATGGGAAATTGACTTTGTCGGGCCTAATTCCCCAACCGCGTAGTAGGGCCCGGTCGTGCTATATCATCACTTGTGCAGATTATCTTACGATGGGCAAAGTAGCACCTACAAAGGACTGTACAATGGCTACAAATGAGAACGGTTGTTATGGGAGAATGTCCTCACAAGGTATGGTTGTTCTTTAAGTTTAACAAGTGATAGGGGCACACATTTTTTAAATGAGACAATACGAATTATATTAGATGAGTTTATGGTTGCCCACCATAAAACTACACCCTATCACCCTCAGGAAAATGGAATTGTTGAGGCATTTAACAAGATCTTGAGCCACACATTGACCAAGATTTGTGATGTTGGGAGGAAATATTGGGATGATAAAGTATCATTTGTTCTTTGGGCTTATAGAACAACATATAAAAGATTGACCAAAGCCACACCTTTTCAATTAGTATTTGGTGCGGAAGCTGTTCTGCCTCTAGAATTTATGTTACCTTCTTTGCGCATTACACGCGTTGGAGGTCTAGCTAATGCACAGGCATTAGAAGAATGGATTGCGAAGATGGTTCAGCTAGATGAGCACCGCGCCATCGCATGATGGAGTCAGAAACAGGAGAAAGCGTAACAAAAGGCATGGCATGATCTGGCACATCAGGGATAAGAAACTTGCGGTGGGACAACTGGTACTTCTATATGACTCCAAGTTTTTGCACCATCTAGGAAAGCTCAAGGTGCATTGGTTGGGGCCATATGTTATCACTCATATACTTGAGTCAGGTGCTTGCCAGTTGGAAACAATTAATGGCACGCGGTTTCCTGGTTACTTTAACAGGAGTAGGCTGAAGCCCTACTATAAATAAGTCTTCTTCTGTTTGTAATAAGGCAGTATTACCGAGATACATTAGGTTTCCCTTTACGCATTTCCTTAATGTATTTATTTCATCGTCGCTATGCTTTGTCAATTTTAGCTCTTTTTTTGTAATAAGCACACTTGCATGCATGAAACTAACTACAATATGAAGCATGTTGATGCGCAGAGGACTGCACATCCTTTTCATGTGGGGTGGATTGTTGGTAACTCTCAAGGATATGTTGTGAAGATATCATGTTGTGGGTGTTGAAAGAAGGTTGCTAAGGGTAACTGACAAAAGATTGCTTCTCAGGATAAGAAAGAATGAATATGGATAAGGGAAAGTATAACGCGAGGTAAGCGGCGGCCATGGTAATTACCAGGAGATCATGCAGTGATGAGGTACTCGAGCACGAAGGTGCACGCTGAAGAGAAGTCCATGACAAAGGGTAAAGAGGCACACTAGAAGGTTATAGCTTTGGCGCGAAAATATACCACGCGGAAATGATAAAAACAGGTCATAAATGAGGAGAATTTGGTAGGTGGAGGAGAAATTAATGTAGCAAAAAGTAGAAATCTATATAAGGATGGGATGTGATTTCATTTTTACCCTTACGACTATGAGAATTCGATAGAGAGCCTATACGTGAAGAGCATAAAGCTAAATGATTCGAGGTGTGACATAAGTGAACCAATGCGGAGAAGAGAGTTGTGAATTAGAAGGGCTTGGATCCCTTAGAAGAAGGGTTTGAAAAAGCCGAATAACACAACAGAGTTAGGGTGTGCAAGTTTGTAATTACAAATTAGGGCATAGAGGAATCGGGTTAGGGTTTGAAGAAAATCACTCAAAACACACAACAGCTGACCTACAAAACAAAACCCTGTAAGAAAATGGCACCAAAGAAGAAAGCAGCACCGATAAAAGAAAAGAAGAAGGTGGTGGTGGAAGAAGAAGAGGAGATGGCCCCAGAGAGTAATTTATTCGAAATGCAATACCCTGAAGAAGTTATTGTGGGGCAGGAATGGAATACCCACATACAACAGAGTAAGATAAGTGAATACAATCACCGAACCAGTGAAAACTAGAAGAAGTTAGATGACCTGCTCACCACTCGAACAAACAGGCATGCACTGAAGACGGCATGCCAATATATGATGATGCCAGAGAAAAGCTACTCAAGGGAAATGGTGTTTACCAGCTTTATGAGCTTCCATACTTTGGAAAGTATGCACCTTTATACAGATTGCTTTGATGAGCCGAGTCCATGAGGACTTCTTCTACTTCACAGGATGGAGGATAAGACTGACACCTATCCTCATTGCCACAGTTACTAGATTACGGGAAATGGGTGAAGACATTAAGACCGACTTAGCGGACAAAAGTGCCATTTTGGAAACACATAAGGTGTTGGGCTACTGAAAAAGAACCGCACAAGGATGGACATTGACAGATTGAAAAATTGTCCAATAGTACAGGCAGCAGCACATCTAACCACAAAGTTGAATGACCAAGAGCATTGGTCACAAGTCAATTCTATGTGGTTGCACTTGGCCTCCTAAGCACATGTCCGAGGGAACCACTTATAACATCGTGTAATGAAATTACTTGTATAATTTAGATTAAGAATTGTAATGTACAATATAACACCAAATAACACAATATTTTAGCTAATTATCTCAATATGCAATTAGAATAGCTTCGCCACTTTGAGGGGCAACCTCGAAACCATATAATAAGACTCAAATGCTCAAATGATAATGAAATACTACCTATAATACTTTATATATACTATTCATATCTTATGGCCATCACCAGGCCGGCCTTTATTAAGCATGAGAAAGTATAAATGATATAATAAAATGATATGGTAAGCCACAAGTCGGCTACTCATATCCTAATACAAGCAATACGTTAAGGGTGTAGCATGCCCTTCCCCTTTAAACAAATGTTGTCCTCAATGTTGAATAATCCCGGATGTTGCTCCGAGAAAACCTTCATCCTCCCAGTGGCGTCTTACGTGCTCGATTCTTCCACTTGGTCAAATATTCCTTAATGTCTCTAGTTCTCACCTCTTAAATACGTGTTTGTAGAATCTTCTCGGCTCCAAAATGATTCTTCCTTCCTCATCAAGTTCTAGTAACTCTATCTAGGCTTCAAATTTTTGTCCAAGAACCTTCTTCAAGCATGAAACATGGAATACTAGGTGTATGTGTGAAGATGGAGGCAACTCTAGTTTATAAGCAACACTATCGGTTTTACGTAGAACCTAATAAGGGCCATAATATTTAGGAGCAAGTTTGTTTTCCTTTTTCTGCATTGCTTTAGGAACATCTATTTGTAAGGCTAGAGACGTCTTTGAAAACCCAAATCACCAATTTCAAAATGTCTTTCACTACGGTGTTGATCTACTTGTTGTTTCATCTGTTTTGTGCTAATGCTAAATTCTCCTTCAAACTAGCCAAAACATGTTGTTCATGTTGAATGTGTTCCTCAACATCTCGACCTTAGTTCGCACCCTAAAGGAGGAAGTGATAGAAGGTGGATGGTAACCATATAATGCTAAAAATGGGGTCATTTGAGAAGAGGTATGAAAAGATGTGTTATACCACCATTCGCGATGGTAGCCATTTAATCCACCTTTCCCGCTTATTTGATACAAAACAACGTAAATATCCCTCTAAGCATTTGTTGACCACTTATGTTTTCCCATCAGTTTGAGGATGATAAGATGAGTTGAGCTAGCTTAGTACCCAAACATGAAAATAATTCCGTCCAAAAATTACTTGTGAAAATAGGATCACGATCACTTACAATTATCTTTGGGGTTCCATGTAGCCTTTGAACTGTCTCCAAAAAATAGCTGCGACTGTACTGGCTGCAAATGGATGTGATAGGGCACAAAATGGGCATATTTTGTGAGCCTATCCACAATCATGAAAATAACATTCTTACCCTCTGAACAAGGCAATCCGGTGATGAAATCCATGGAGACCTCCTCCCATCTCTGGCTAGGAATTGGTAAGGGTTGCAGCAGATGCACAGTGTCTTAATGATTTCCCCTTTATTCTATTGGCACACTAAACACTCACGATACAAACTTTTGTACATCCCCCTTAAGTCCTTCCCAAAAGACTCTTTTTATTCTATGATATGTCTTGAAAAGCCGAGTGTCCTCCAACAGGTGAGGCATGTAGCTCTGCAAGAATCTTATGCTTCAACTTAGAATCTTTACTCAAGTATAACCTATCCTTGTACCATAGGGCATTACCTTTCCACTCAAATTTGTTAGATGTCATAGATCCTTGTTTGATATTACAGTATTAGAGATTGTGTATCCTTATCTTGATTCCATTCCAATCTTGCTTCATCCACCCAATCGGCCGTCAACATGGACATTCCACATAGTAAGGCATCTGCGGATGTATCCCTTCTAGACAATGCATCAGCTACTACATTTTCTTTACCCTTTTTGTATATGATTTCAAAATCATAACCCAACATTTTTTACCCACTTTTGTTGTTCCTCGAGATAATAATTTTTGCTCAAAAAGTATTTGAGACTATCATGATCAGTTTTACCTTGAAGTGTCTACCCATGAGATAGGGCCTCCATTGCTTGACCGCTTGAAGAATAGCCATCATTTCTTTCTCATAGATAGGTTTGAGTAGATCTTTTCCTTTGAATTGGTGACTCTCAAATGCAATTGGTCTTCTTTCTGCATTAGAACTGCTCCCAATCCACGATCTGAAGCGTCACATTCAACAATGAAGGTTTTGAGAAGTTGGAAGTAGCCAAAGCTGGGTGCTTACACATGGCTTCCTTCAAAAATCAAAGGATTTAGTGGCTATGTCACATCCAACAAGGCATCCTTCTTTAGCAATGCAGGTGAGTGGGGTTCTTTATTCTACCATATCCCCGCACAAATCTTCGTAGTACCTTATTAGTCCTAGGAACCCACAAATATTTTTGACATTTTGGGCCTTGGCCATTCCACCATAGCTTTGATCTTCGAGGATCAACTTTGACGCCTTCATGGGATACAATATGACCCAAGTACTCTACCTCTTATACACCAAAAGAACATTTGGATGGCTTTGCATATAGAGTATGTTTCTCCTTCTTTTCACCCCCAAGCTAACTTCCAACACATTATTTACATGTTGTAAGTGTTCTTCCCATGTCTTACCGTAGTAATCAATATGTCATCAAAGAAAACTAATACAAATTTCCTTAAAAACAGCCAAAAAAATAGTGTTCATCAAGCTTTGAAAGGTTGAGGGCACATTTGTAAGACCAAAAGGCATTACCAAAAACTCATAATGGCCCTCATGAGTCCTGAAGTACATCTTTATGAACATCTTCCTCTTTATCCTAATTTGATGGTACCACGAACGAAGATCTAATTTTTGAAATAAACACACCATGTAATTCATCACCGGATTGCCTTGTTTAGAGGGTAAGAATGTTATTTTCATGATTTTGGATAGGCTCACAAAATATGCCCATTTTGTGCTCTCGATACCACTTGTAATGAAATTACTTATATAATTTAGATTAAGAGCAACAATATAACACCAAATAACACAATATTTCGAATAATTATCTCAATATGTAATTAGAATAGCTTCGCCACTTCGAGGGGGCAACCTCAAAACCATATAATAAGACTCAAATGCTCAAATGATAATGAAATACTACCTATAGTCCCCTATATATACTATTCATATGTTATGGCCATTACCAAGGCTGACCTATTAAGCATGAGAAAGTATAAATGATATAATAAAATGATATGGTAAGCCACAAGTCGGCTACTCATATCCTAATACAAGCAATAGGTTAAGGGTGTAGCACATCACCGTATTCATTTTAGAGTGGATAGTCGAGGAAGCGCGTGAAGGAAGTAAGATAAGTTTTGGTTGTATCTTACTGAGTTTAGTCTTCATGGAGATCGGGGTACACGATAGCCCAAAAGAGAACATATGGGAATACCCCATGAATCATAAGTCTCCAGCTAAGTGATTCAACAAATATCTTTGCAAAGGGTCAATGACAGAGGAAGTTAAGGAGCGCGTTAAGAAGTGGTATGATAGGCTCTGCATGGCATTTGGAGAAGAATGGTGCATACCCAAGGATTTACCCTCGGTCCTGGGAAAGCAAGTACAATTTGTAGTTTACCAGCATTTTTGTATTGTGCGCTTCCCAATGATAGATGGGTCGTGGAGCCCCTGGTGCAAACTACCATATGCATTCCCGCACAGTACTTCTAAGTTGCTAGTTCATCGGTTCACCAACACACTGAGGTTGGTATTTAATGCGACAAGGTATCTTTGTGAGTATCACACCCTAAGAAAAACTTATGGATATCCAGGGAGGAATGCATACAACGAGAATAACATCTCAGAGATTTTAAGCACTAAGCTAGAGACAATGGCCATCATGGATATCAGGGCCACGCTAATATACCTCCAATTGAAGCCTAAAATGGAGAACAACAAGTACATGGAGAATGAATTCATGCTTCCGGGGTTGCGAAGGAAAGCATATTATGGAGAACATTATGGCACCTAGGCCTTCTGCGCCCAGTAAGATGAGGAGGAGGAGGATGAAGACCCAAGATAGTGGTGGCCTAGTGCGGAGAAGGAAGCAACCATCTGGCTTGGAGGGGAAGCGCACGATAACTTCCCAAGGAGAAGGAGCTACGAGGAGGAGCAGGGCACACAGAGATTTAAGAAGGTGTTTAAGCACACAAGGGCGCAAGGAGGAACCCAAAGCAGTAAAGGAGCCATAGGAGAAGAAACAAAGAAAGATTAGGATGAGTGAGGAAATGGAGGAATCTGAGGGGAGGGTGCCCTCATCTCCAACTAGGAAGGAGCCTCAACATGATGAGGAGAAGATGGAAGGAGAAGAAGGTCAATCAGAGGCTACACAGGACAAGGGTAGGGATACATCTAGTATTCCCAACCTTGATGCAGCTATCCCAAGAGGACCCCGATCCTGTCGAACAGGGGAGGACGCCAAGGCACATGCCATGGGATACATAGAAGACCCAAAGCTGATCATTCATGCTCGGTTCTAGAGTACCATCAAGTAGAAGGATTTATTTGGATGGGCACTCATGGACGAGGACAAGGTGACTCTGCACACAAGGAAGCAGCTCTCATGGTCTATGCACACACACATGGATGAGCCCGAATTTGATGTAGGTGAAGAATCATGCGTGTCACAGTGGTTGAAGAAGGCACCTGAAACGTGCCACATGACAATCAAACTAACAATGATGTCAGATGAGCAGGTGAGCAATGCTCTAGTAAAAGTATCCTTCGAAGTAGCACGAAGAAACATAGATAAATCTGCTACCATCAAGGCGCTGACAGAAAGATTAAAGGCCAAGGATGTGGAGATAGCGTGCCTAGTCTAAGAAAAGGACTTGATCAAAAGAAAGTATGACACTTTTGTTAGTATGGCAAAGGAAATTGGAGATGATGTTCTAAAGGTATGCCCAAATCTGGAATCTTGGGTACCAAAAGAATTTCCTTCTGCAATGCACTATGTGAAAACAATGATAACATTAGTGTTAGAAGATGAAAAGGCACGTGTCTCCCCATAGCCCAAGGACTCTCGGGGAAAAGACAGAAAAGGCACAGGTTGTAGTAGCTAGGAAAATTGCTACTTATGAAGGTCTACTGCAAGCCACCCGTGATGAATTGAAGAAGGCCGATCATGCACTGACCATATGCACAGCCCCAGAAGCGTTGATCACGGTGAAAACCTTGGAGGAATAAAATGAGGTTCATAAAGTGATGAAGGATGCTTCCTTAGGCCGCGTTGAACGCCTAGCCCTGGTAAAATAGAAGTGTGAGGCACTAGCTACGGCACAGGCACCACATAAGGAGAGGTTGGAGGAGCTAGGAAAGCTCATTGCTCAGAGGATGGATGTACTAGAAGGGGTGCAAACCTCTATGTCAAGCGTAATGCTTGTAATACAAAATGAGCAAGGAAAACTCTCCATGGAAGAGCTGCGAGTCCATCATTGCGAGACATGCTTTGAAAATAGCAGAGCAACGCTAACATGGGGAGAACACGGAAGCAAATATCAAAGAAGAATATCCAAAGTTGATGCTTTAGGATGAGATGGAGGGGCCTGAGGCCTAAACAATTTTGTTAGCTGTGTATATCTTCTTCAGAATTCTTATTCAAGATTCTTTTTCAACATTCTTTATTCTTTATTTATCCATTTTATGTATAAGTTTTGAGCATCGCCATTGTCGGGGCGACAATGAGATTAGTCTGTGGTAATGTTGATCAGAGAAAACACTTAGTTGAAATTACACTCAGTAGTCATGTATGGAAGAATGGCACAGAGCAAAAGCGTGAAGTATTAAGACCTTTGCGCGCTTGGTGAGCGCTCAACCTAGGTGAGTGATGTGCAAAGCATGACTAGGTGTTACTAATAATTCTAGGCTGCATTAGTGCAAGTACACAAGGTTTGGGCATCGCATCCGAAAGAGGCTTAGGGCACATGACTGGAAGTGGGATAATATAACAAACCATCAAACGCACGCAAATTCGGGGACATTGGGAACACTAGGCATGACCATTCGTGCCATTTTTGGCTTCAAGAGGTGGATCCAATGGTATAGGAGCTAGAGGACCTGGTGGAACTAGTGGATCTAGAGGATCTTGTGGGTCAGGAGGAACAGGACCTAGTGGATCCAGTGGATTTGATGGAGGAGAAAACATCAAAGGGAACTAAGGCTTTGGATTAGGAGGACAAGGGTCACAACCACCTCCACAAGTATTCTTTGAGATGTCTTTTCATTTACCAGACTACATGGGTATTGAAGATGTCGCAGAGCATGTCCATATGTGTGAATTACTATGACATGCGAAAGGGATCACTACTCTAGAGCAAAAGGCAAGTCAATTTATAATGGCATTCTAAGGGCATGTGCATAGTTGGTATCGAAAGTATGACCCCCATCAAACGGTGGTAGACTCAATTCATTAAAGAACACATTCCTAAAGCAGAGTTCCATATCCCTAAATTTGAGTAAAAGAGCATCAGCGCTCTAAAGGAGATCCAACAAGGAATGACAGAGAGTGTGTGGGAATATGACATGCGGTTCAAAACTATCATATGACATTCACCCTTCTCAACATGCTTAATGGTTTGTTGGAGGATTGATAATGCCATTGTAATGACACTGTCACACAAGACTTTCATAGACCCATGCGAGGCCTTGGAAGCTACCTTGCGACCGAGGTTATTATGAGAGTTGATCTTGTGTTAGCCCCTTTCTCGGAGGCTCAAATTTCTATAATGGCCAAGTAGTTTGAGAAGTTGTTTACAAATTTAGCACATGATGTTCATAGTAGGATTTTGTGTACAGACTGTGAAGTGGAAGGGCATGCAAAGGATAGTTGCCCTTAGAATTTAGTACGTACCATAGCGGTAGACTATGAGATTTACCATGGGGATCATGATGCAAATAGGTTTCCTCTACTACAACGCGTAATCTGTAAGAATGTTTCTTGTTATTGTAAGATATGTACCTCTATGACCCATTATACCAAGGATTGTTGGCTGATTGACCAGATTCATGATGTTATTGATCTTAGTGTGTGCCAAACTAGTCTTGCAAGTAGTTCCAAGGATGATGATGTCACTATGAAGGGCACATAGATGGAGGGGTGTGTGGAAGAGGTATTCGCAGAGGATTTTTTGGTCACAAGAAACCACGATGGAGGACGAAGTGAATTCCCACGAGGAACTTGTTATAACGTGCGTCTGCGAGCATTACAAGCGTGAGTGTCCTGATCTGTTGCAATGCTCATGGTGCATAAAGAAACATAAGTACGAAGAGTGTCTAGAGCGTCATGAGCAAATGAACCAAAGCACTAGAAAGACAAAGGTTTTGGGATGGTGATTATAAAGAAAGCCAACCCTCGGTGGATGCAAAGAGTGGTGTGTGAGTCGATTAGAAATTTTTTGGTAATAATGTGAGTAGAGATTGTGCACACAAGGGATATTCTAAGACAAAAACTGGTTATTAGGGAAGAAGTAGTACATGGGAAGTATCTAGATCCTACTCATTAGAAGGAGGTGTATCAAGAGACTATGGATGTGATTCGAAGTTTGTAAGGGGAGATCCAATGTCTAAGGGAGAAATCAAAGAATTTAGAGCAAAGAAAGAATACCAAGACTCCAAAGGAGGACCTGGATGAAGTCAATGAAGTATATAGGATGTTAAGGCAAGAGAATATTATTCCCTACTAGGAGAATGGCTGAGGGAGAAGGTACCACGCACCGAAGCAGAGCATTACAGTAGGTTATACATGCAAACCTTCCTCCTCACAACCTTGACTATGATAATGAGATTACATTGAATGCAGTTATTGATGGGTGGCTTCTAAGAAATATCCTCATCAACACAAGAGCAGAGGTCAATGTTCTTACCTTGGATGCATGGCATCAAATGGGAAGACCCACATTACAATCCTCTTTGAATGTGTTATATATGGAAAAAAAGCCAAAGGTAATGCCCATTACAGTCTTGAAAGATGTGATTATTACCATCCAAGGGGTTAAGTTCACTTGGGACTTTGAAGTCTTAGCGCTTGCTGAGGTGGATAATTTCCCAACATTACTTGGGCATCCTTGGTGTTATAAGAACAATGCCGACCTATGGTTTAACAAGTGATATATCAGCTTCGAGAACAATAAAGAAAGGGTGATTATCCCTTTAATAGATAGGAATTCAGCACCCTATACTGAGCCCTTAGGAGAGGAAGTCCTCAACAGAATCTATGTGTGCTCCATTAGAGATCCTAAGATAATGCATCCCACGGAGGGAGTTATCCAGTTTGAAAATGCTCAGTCATTGAGTGATACCACTAGCATGGCATGTGACAATTGGGCGCATGGAACTTATGAGTTAATTGTGTGACAGTTGAGAGGATCTGTAACAAGGGTAACAAAGGCATGTGTGGTGAAGCACCTAGGAGGGAAGAAGTTTCCAAGTTACTTTGGAGGAGCATACCCTGAAATTTTCTTGTGAGAAATGGAGGCTTAGTGGAAGAATGAGGACGAGAGAAGGGGAATGTTTAGTTATAACCTACTCGGAACTATATCACACTTTGGTGGGCTAGTCATCGAGAGAACCTCCTAAAGTGGCATGATGTATGAGTTGTATTTTCTATAAGGTTCTTTAAGATCAATGCACCCACTATGATCCAAGACTACAATGGTAAAGAGGTCGCCTCACTTTATGTCCAAGCATGTGAAAATTCCTGGATGGGAAGTGTAGAAGTGTTACCACCTTCATTATAGGTGCATGAGTTGTATTCCACCTTACAAGGTTGTGCGTGTGCATGGTATATTCATTCGGAGATACATCGTCAGACGATTGTAATTGGCGAGTTTCTTGTTGATCTCATTTGAGCTTTCGAGTATAGGAGTACAAAGCCATCAGTGGATAAGGCATTACAAGTAATCAAGCACCTTATGATGGGAGATAGTGCTAGGGTAGAAGATAGGCTACTGCAGTTGATGGGTGAGCCTTATTTGGAGATGCTCCTCAATGAAGAAGAATCAGAGAAAGTACACTTTGAGTGCTTATGCATGGAAAAAGAAAAAGAAAAAATGGTCTATGTGGTAGATGGTGAAGAAATGGAAAGTTTAGATGTTAACCATTCTGAAGGTATGCATGAATTCATAAATAGTGTTGATGAGTGAGCGTGCACCTACCATCAACCCTTGAAAACAAAGAAGGTCAACATTGGGATAGAGAAAAAACTTAAGGAAGCTATCATTGGGGACTATTGGTTGGAAAAGGAAGTTTCAAAGGTCATTGATCTATTGCGTGAGTTCCAGGATTTGTTCCTCAGTACAGTACCATGAACTCAAAGGCATCCACCATTCCTTGGGGAAATGAAGAACAAGTTGAAGGAAGGTGTGTGCCCGATCCAGAAGAGTCCTTATCAGATGAATCTGAATTTACACATATGGGTCAAGGAGGAAATAGAAAAGATGATAGCATCTGGTATCATTGAGGTTGTGGAGGAATCAAAATAGATAAGCCCAATGGTCATCAGTATCAAGAAGGATGGAATAATAAGGATCTGTGTGGACTACAGGGACCTAAATGCAGTATGTGTCATCGATCCTTTCCCAACCCCTTTACTAAAGAAATTTTGGAGGGAGTGGCCACGCGCAAGGTCTACTCTTTCATGAATGGGTTCTCAGGGTATCACCAAGTTTGGATTGCAAAGGAAGACCAGATAAAGACAACTTTTTCCACTGAATGGGGAATTTCATCCTACAAGGTTATGCCTTTTAGATTGAAGAATTTGCATGTTGTGTTCTCACGCATCATGGTACAAGCATTTCAGGACTTCATCCATAAATTTCAAGTATACCTAGATGATTGGGCTGTATATGGGTTGGTAAAAGACCACCGTGACAATTTGAGGCTAATGTTTGAGAGATGTCGGCAATTAAGGATATCCCTCAACATTAAGAAATGTGTCTTTGCTACTCCATTTGGAACAATGTTAGGACATATTATATGTAAAGAAGGCTTACTAGTGGATCCCGCCAAAGTTACAGTTATTGTGGGATTACGGGAGCCTACTAGTCAAAGTGTAGTGCGCGGATTCCTTGGACATACGGGGTACTACAGAAATTCATCAAGGGGTATGCCAAGATCGTCGTGCCCTTGGAGGAACTGCTAAGATACAAGAGTACCTTTCATTAGGGAGAGGTGCAACAGAATGCATTTGACACTTTGAAGGATAGGCTTGTCACGGTGCCCATATTACGTTTTCCTTCTTGGGATAAGCCTTTACATGTGCATGTTGATGCCTCAGAACAACTATGGGAGCAATACTAACACAACCTTGGTGAGGGAATTATTGATCATCCCTTGTGTTTTGTAAGTATAAAGTTGACACCAACAGAACAAAATTACACAACTATTGAGCGCGAAGCATTTTCCATGATCTATGCGCTGCACAAGTTTAGCAAGATACTATTGGAAACACCCTTTATATTCTATACAGACCACATGGCGTTGAAATACTTGGTGAACAAGCCCGTTTTGTAAGGGCGCATATGTCGTTAGGTCCTATTATTCCAAGAGTTTGAGTTCACGGTGGTTGTAAAACTAGGAAAGAGCAATTCAGGACATGACCACTTATCAAGGATTAACTCAAGGGAGGAAGAGCAAAGCATTGAGGATGCCATGTCAGACACGCAACTATTTAGCTTAACGTGGGCCCTTAGACTCAAAAGATATCGCAGTATTCTTGAAAACTGGTGTGGCATTGGACGGGATGAAGAATCTAGAGAGGAAGTAGTTAGCAATATGCACCGCACCCTACATGTTGATTAGTGGAGATCTATATAAGTTAGGACGTGATAAGGTTTTGTGCCAATGCATATTAGAACATGAACAAATGGCAATTATGGATTAAGCGCATGGTGGGATTACAGGAGGACACTATGTAGGGAATGCTACCGCATGGAAGATTCTACTGGAAGGGATTTGGTGAGAAACCATCTACCAGAATGTATTGAGTTTTACAAGGCCTGTGACCATTGCCAAAACCTTGGAAAACCTGAGAAGAGGGATGAAATGACCTTGCGACTAATAGCCAGCATTGAACCATTTGAATGGGCAATTAACTTTGTAGGGCCAATTTCACCAGCCGCGCGAAGGAATGGTTCACAGTATATCATTACTTACACTGATTACACCGCACAATGGGCGAGGGTAGCACCTATAAAGGATTGCACTACAGTGAAAACTGCTAGATTTTTATGGGAGAACATTATCAAAGCCGAAATCAGTTTGTCCTTTAAGCTTAAAAAGTGATAGAGGTACACATTTCCTAAATGAAACAGTCGATTCTATTATCGAATTTATGGTGGCCCATCATAATACTTGAGCCTTATCACCCTTGAGCGAATGGAACTACTGAGGCATTTAACAAAATACTAAGTCACATGTTGACCAAGATCTGTGACGTCGGAAGACAAGATTGGGATAACAAAGTATCACCATTTTATGGGCATATAGGACAACCTACAAAAGGTTGAACAAGGCCGCACCATTTTAATTAGTGTTTGGCATAGAGGTTGTTTTTCTAGTTGAATTCATGTTACCATCGCTACGTATAACGCACGCAGAGATAAACCGATGAACAAGCGTTGGAAGAGAGGATTGATAAGTTGATGTAGTTAGATGAAAGGTGATCACTTGCTAGATGGATTCATAAGATAGAAAAAAAGACAAAAGGCATGTTATGGTCGTCATATCAAAAACAAGCATTTGAGGTTAGGAAAATGGTGTTGTTATATGATTCCAAGTATTTGCACCATCCTGGGAAGTTGAAAGTCCATTGGTTGGGACCTTACATCTTCTCATACATCCTTGATCCAAGAGCTTATCGATTACAAGTGCTAGATGGGATGAGATTACCCGGTCATTTCAATGGGAGAAGGTTGCAGCCCTACTATAAATAAGTCTTCTTGGTGTTTGTAAATAAGCGATATTGTCGATTAGCTTAGGATTTCACTTTATGCTTTTTTTTCTTGTGTTTCCCTTTCTTGTTGTTGTTTTCCTTCTTTTGTTTCATTTTGCACCTTATGTGCCAGTAACCACATTATTTTCTAAAGTTGTGTATGTGTAGAGGACAACGCATCTTTTTAGTGTGGGTGGAGTAGTGAAAAGTAAAGTATAACCCAAAGAGTAAAAGTTGAGTGGCCCAATAGAAGGAATCATGTAAGATTGAGGAAGTGCATGGGGAAACGGTGGATAATGAATTATGGTGTCAAGAAGGCTAAACAAAGAACACATATAAAGGATGAAGAGCGCAAGAACAACATAAGGTAAGTGAGGGCGAAAATCAAGTAAAGGAGACGAAGAATTTCCTTCGACATTGTAGACGTGCGGGTAAGAGTCTTCAATCGATTGGATTTTTGCACATCATAAGGTTAAAGGTTTTCACGCAGGATTGGGCACGTGGGTAAGGGCACTTAAATTCAACCTAGTGGAAAAATCCGCATTTAATGTTAAGTATGGTGGTAGGTGGTATAGCATTTATTGCTAGAAGGAGAAAAAACTATAAATATGAGGTCATGCAAGTCATTATTTTACCTTGCTATTACGAAGTTGAAGCGCTCTTGCGAACTAGGGCATTCAGAGAGATTTGTATGAAAGGAAGAAGAATCCTAGAAATCTAAGTGCATGACCAGAGTAGATCTGTAGACCAGAGTGGAAGGAGTACATGGGCATGGGGAGAATTAGTTTGTAGTGCGTCATCTTGTGGAAGGTTTTCCTAGTTAGGGTTTGGCAGCTAGGGCATGGCAAGAGAAGGATTTCTTTGTAGAGTTAAGCCTTAGAATTGAGCAAAGTAGTAGAGCAAAGCAAAGAGTTTTAAATTTTAACCTGACAAGAAGAATGGCACCAAAGAAGGTGATTGTTTCACTAAAGAAATGAAAGGCTAAAGACAAAGGAAAAAAAACTACTACCTTCTCTATCTCCAATGAGGAATGGTATGCAAAAATACAGTAACGAGATGGAATTTTTCTATGAAATGAGTGGGTATCACACTTGAGACAAATGGTCATGAGTGATTACAACCATCGCACAAGCACTACAGAGAAAGAAATAACACTAGAGTTGGTTCGTCCAACTAACAAGAGGACATCGATGGAATGCCAATATATAGCAATGAGGTGAAGGTAAAGCTAGAAAAGGTAGGGCTATTGCAACTGTATGAGTTGCCTTATTTTGGCAAGCCCAAGCGGCTATATCAGTGGTTGATGTCACGCATACATGAAGACCATTTCTACTTTGTAGGCCGCAAGATGTGCATAACACCTCAGTTGATATCCAAATTCATTGGCCTGAATTGTGAAGGAGAATCCATAGATGACGATTTGAGTGATAAGGAGGCCATCAAGGAAATAGTAGCAACTTATGACTACAAAAAGGGTTCACGGTACTTTGACATCACAAAAATTCCAGACCTTGTTATGAGGATGGCCACACACTTGGTCACCAAGCTTAATGATCAATAAATATGGACACAGTGAACAAGGCATTGTTTAATGTATGCCAGAAAAATCTCAGAAGGGACCATCTATAACTTTTCTCGCCTTTATTGTGGATGAAATAATAAGCGAGGGCACGGGAAGGAGAAAAGATCTTATTCGGCAACGTCATCCTCACTATCATCTTCTCGGAGATTGGAGTACCAGATGGGCTAGAAAATTTCATTTTGGAGTATCTAGAAGAGAAACCCTCGCCTGCGAAAATGTTCAAGAAGTATACTTATGAAACCATGATGGTCACTCACAAGGCGCGCCTAGAGAAGTGGTATAAACGAATGTGTGATGCATTCAGGGGCAGAGTGGAGGATCCCAGTAGTTGCTTGTGCTTGTGGATGGAGAGGAAAGAGTTCTGATTTTTCAACATTTCTGCATTGGCATGTTTACATTGACAAATGGGACTAAGAGCCCATTGTGCAAGCTACCCTTCTCCTTCACCGCGTAATACTTCCAAGCAGAGGTCAACCGGTTCAAGGAGGAAAAACTACCAACGTTCGACCTTAGTGAAGTGGACCAAGACCATTGTGAGCTACACCGAAAGCTCGTATACCCTAAGAAGAACGCATATGTGGAGAAGTATGTATCCCACAAAGTACAAATGATGAAGTGATAATGCTTCCGAACGCCGAAGGGCTACAACAAGGGTATATCTATGCATAAGGCCTAAGTTTGAGAAAGGCACCTATCTAGGAGAGTGATTTCTCCATTCTAGAAGACCCCATAGGTTGGAAAAATGCCGCGCCAAAGAAGAGGGAAAGAGAAGAGGTGTAGGAGAAGAAGGCACCAAGTGTACAAACCGCACAATCGGTGGGCGCGCCGGAAGTAATCGCGAAGCCTAGCACTTACGCACGCAGAAAGAAGTCCCTAGTCAAGGCAAAGACCCTAGAAGAAGAGGTGTCGAGCATGAAGATCCCCTCACACATGAAGAATCACCAAGGAAGACATCACCTATTAAGGAGAAGGAGAAATAAGAATCTCCTATAATGGAATCACCAGTTAGGAAGAAGCAGAAGGTGGCAAAAGAAGCAAACTTGGAGGAAACAGAGATTCTAGAAGCCTACATTGGTGATAGGGATGATGATGAGCCTGAAGGAGGTCAAGACCATCGATATATGATATACATGACTCGAGGAGGAGGAAGATGAAGAGAAGAATGATGAGGAGGAAGCAGAGGATCAAGGCAAGGGGGTGAGCGAAGAGGTAAGCACCAAAAATCGGGAACCCCAAGCCTCACCAAGGAACAAGTGGAAAAATCCATAGAGAGAGAAGTGGCGGGCATCATTAAGGATTTGGTGGAATAGGATTTAGAGCAGAGCATGGATGAAATTTTGAAGGAAATGGAAGAAGAAAGCGTTGTGAAAGAATATGACAAAGATGGGTGGGAATCCTAACTCGCGTAAGCTTCCCAAAGGCTACGCAAATAGGTGGGATGGGATACATCAATGATCCAATCAAGGTCTACGCATGTGCTTATAAAGTAATGTACCAATGGAACAACTCCTGGTTATGTCTTTGTTTGATGAAGGCACATATCCCTAAACCAGAAGATGCTATCTTGGGCATTCGAGTCCCACATGGATGAGCCTAAGTTCGAAGTAAGTCAAGGAGCGTTGATGAAGGTGTCATAGAAAAAAGGAGTAAATCCTTGGTGAATGCTCAACAATTGTTAGATGAATAGGTCTGCAACGCACTCAACAAAGTTTCAGTTGAGGTTGAGGCCAGACTGTTCGGAAGGAATGATAGAGTGAGATTCCTGGAGGAGGAGTTGGAGAAGGAAAAGATGAAGCTCGTTGAGAAGAGAAAGTACTTGAAGCAAGAAGATCTTATCAGTGTGTAGTTAAGGTGTGAAATGAAAGAGGATAAAGCAAGGGTACGCGAGCTACACACGAAAACTGAAATGATTATAGGTGTTATTTTTTTAAAGCATCCTGATCTAGCGCCACCCGAGAAAAAATATGAATCAACTTTGCATTGTGTGGAGGATTTGACCCGCATCCTAATGATGGAAAGGTGGCAACTTGCCTTAGAGACTACAGAAGAGGTGATGGCATGCTAAGAGAAAGAAAAGATGATGGAGGTTGTCGAGATTGTTGCTTGATATACTAAACTCCTTGCAGAGGTAAAATCCACCGCAGAAGTCATAGAATTTGCATATGACAACTGCACTGAAAGAGATAGAGTGGAAACCATCCTAGTCACCACACATGAAATGGAACTTAAGGATTTTCAAGAAAAGAATAAGGGGAATAGATGTTGATCTCAGGGAAAATCTAGAGCGAGAAATAGGGAAGGATTTCCCTCTCCTCCTTCAAAATTAAGCATTTTTCTCCTTCACTCTCCCCATTCTTTCATTCTTTCTCCCAATTCTTCATTCCTTCATTATTTTCCCCTATTCAGAGCCCGTCATTCTTTATTCATTGAAGATAAGTGTTTCCAAGGATAGAGAACAGGCATAGTGTGGGGTGATGTTGGGCCTCAAAATATCGGCTAAGTCCAAGAAGGTGTGAGGGCGCGCATGACCTATATGAAGAAGGGCGTGCAAGGTGAAGGTGTGCAAGGCGAGAGTTCTAGTAGGGTTTAGCAAAACACATGGTGTGTGCATGTAAGACAAGATGGGTTTTGGGACTTAGCCATATTTAGAGTTCCAGATAGCACATGAGGAAAGCGTGACCCGTCTAGCATGCGGAGTGGATAAGGTGCCACTGGCACTGTAGGATCAAGAATGGAATATTCCATGCATGTAATGGAAGGATCCAAAAAGACATCATTACAAAGAGTGGAGAGCTCAGATCAAAGAAAGTATGATCCATGGGAGGACATCTTGAATACTTGGCAAATGGTCTATTACCTCAGAAGGCATGGAGGTGAAGGAAAAAAGCTATATATAGAGATGCTCGGGTAGTAGAGAGGAGTAGAAGTAGCAGTGGTGATGGAAGAGAGGTGAAGCTCTAAAAAATATTATGGAGGATTATATGGTTGAGATTAGAGGAAATATAGGAGTGATGGCATATTTAGAGGGATGGGTCTGTGTTTATCCTTGTAATATGAAGGACGTAGTTTAGTTTCTAATGCATGACCTTGCTCTGCATTATTATATTGGTCTGTTATGGCCTCAATGAATGTAATGTGGTTATTGAACTTGTGAATATGAATATAAGGTCCTGTTCTAATATATATATGTTGTTCGTAGGCATCAACCCTAGTACATTTCCTTTATGTTATGAATTAGTTATGTATTATATTAGATACTTCTCATTTGTGGATGCCTTGATACGATAACTCATCTTAGGCTCTTAGAGTGAACGCATGGTTCTTTTCCATTCTTTTACACTTAAGTATATGTCATAGATGATGTATTCTTACACAACTCACATAAAGGAAGGTTTTGGCACCCGTGCGTGCCTCGGTGAGTGCTCAACACCACTGGGTGATAGGCCAACACACATGGGATTAGACTGTTGTTCTAAGGGTATAAAAATGACTACAAGGAGGGATGGTATGTGAATGAGTGGTAAGAATGGGGGATGTGGATAAAGGAGAATACCTAGTGACTCCTATGGATGGGGAGGTAGAAATGGGAGTTGAATTGGTCATAGGTGAGATGGTAGATGGAGAAGGATTATCCTCGAGGAGGTCATCTCTCTCAATAAGATTGTGGATGACAGTCTAAAGGGCCCTACAACGTTTAGTTTCATGACTCGGGGTGTGATGATAAGTGCATATGCGGTGGGGATCAAAACATGATGGATTAAAATTGTTCGAGTCAAAGGCCTTGATAGGCGGAAGTGTGATGGTAGAAATTTGGAGTAAATATTCGAAGGACTTCCGCATAAGATTTGATGGATGTGTTAGGAGAGGTCTTATGAGATGATGTGGATGTCGCGGATGAGGGTGGATTGTTTTGAGGTCTTGGTGTTTTGGTTTTAGTTTTGATGGTGATTGATGTCTTAGAAGAAGAAGGGTTGGATGGTTTTGGCTTAGATTGGTTGGTAGGCTGGAAGTGTTATTGATAAAGGAGTTGGTCTTCGAGGGAATCAGATTGTTTAGATTTTTATTGGTTGATTGATCATGATAAAGGAGGTGGTCCTAGGATGGATGGATGCGGCCCCAAAATGGAGGATGTAGATTTGGTCTTGGTTGGAGGAATGTCTATCTTTTTGTGGGGGTGCACAAGGGATCGTTGTGGAAGGGTTTCAAGGTTCTTAGATTTGGATTTTTGAGGAGTACCCTTGGCAGGAATGACAATAATTTCAACTGGGGATCTGAAGGTTGTGTTATGGCTGATGGAGGAAGTAATTTTTGCATGATTTGGTCTAAGGAAGGTGAGGATTGGTCTGATGTAGAAGGGTATGATTGTGTGGATGAGAGGGGAGGGTCACCTATAGTTTCGCAAGTTGAAGTTCTCTCCAATATTCTTTGAATGATGAAAGTGATGTGGAAGAAGAGGGAGATGATGGAGATGTGGTCACGATGGTTGATGTGGTGGGTGTGGGTAGAAGCACGGAAAGAGGAACCGATATTGATTCTAAGGATGGTATGATGGGTAAAGGTGGAATAGATGTAGGTAAGGTGGTCGAATCTAATGAAGTGGATGAGGTAGATGCTGGTGTGGAATCAATGATAGGTGTGGATGTGGAAAGAGAGAGAGGTGTTTGGATGATGTGATTGATGAGGTCTATGTGAGAGGGAGATGGCGTAGGTTGTGTAGAAATGAGGGGTTTTGTGCTTGTCTTAGGTGTTTCAAAAGGCATTGTGGGTTTGTTTATGGATTGAGAAGGTGTGATAGGTGTGAGAGTAGATGTAGATGTGGGAATGGTAGATGTTGGGGAATTAGGTGTGGAAGATGTGGGCATGGGTAAAGAAATATGTGATAATGATGTCAAGGTATACATGGGTGGATTTTTTGATGTGGTAGATATAAGTGTAGTGATGGGTGTGCTTGGGATAGATGTGGATAATGGGCTAGTTATGGTAAGTTGGGGTAAGATAGGTGTGGATGAAGAGGCGGGCACAGATCAAGGCCAATGAGGATGTGGTAAGGGTAGGACTGGATGTAGATGTGAGAGAAGCGGTAGAAGTTAAGGTGGTTGGTAGGGAAATTATGGATATGGTTGATGTGGGGATAACTTTTGAAGGAGCCATAGGCACAATATCTAGGATGGGAATAGATGATGAGGTAGATGAGATAGATGTGGGGGGAGGTGTTTGGTGTATGGTGTTGATTGAAAATGGGTTAAATTTGTTTGGTGTGGCTAGTGAAAATGGATTTGTTGGTGGTGGATTAGGAAAGGGTTGTCTGAAGATGTCAAGTGGTGAAGATTGGATTAGTTGTTGGGAAGTAGGAATATGATAAGGTGATTGGGATTGGATGGGAAGATCTGATACATGAATAATGGGAATGTCAATAGATTGGATAGACATGGTGATGTCGAATGAATCAGGGATGGTACAAGGTGATGGGGATGGAATAGGATGTATGGACGGATACGATCGAGAGATGGTGGATCTACGAATAGGAAGTCATGGATGGGGATAGAAGGAGGCTTAGAAGCAACCAAGGGTTTGGTCATGGTAGATTTTTGTTGAGAACCATTTGAGGTAAAGTTTTGTTCCATTTTAGATCAAACAATTCAAGCAAATAATTTTTTTATGTTTTTGATGAAGAAAGTGTGAAAAATAAAGGGAATGGATAACAAGGTACCTAGGAGAAGGAAATATATGTTTGGTTTTAGGTTGTTATGGTTGGGGATTCCTTGATATACCCAAAGTTATGTGATTCATGATTCTATACAAAGTTTCTAATTTGACCGAGAACACCATGGTGACTTTCTGTTGGGTGATGAAATCCCAATTAGTACACCTGGTAGGATGATGTCTACATGTGTGATTTGGATGCATGAGTTTTGGTTGTGTTTGATAGAATGTGAGATGTAGCAAGTTAAACCTTTACTTAAGTTATGTGATCAAACAGGATGCAGAAAAGAAAGGTTCTTTTAAACCAAATCCATATGTGATCTTTCGATGAGGACACACACAAGAAAAGGAAATACAATGCAAAAAGGATAAAATAGGGGAAAATGAGGAATACATGTAGAACATTTTTCCTTTTTATCTAAAATTTAAGCGAAGAGCGATCCAAGCAAATTAATACGAAGCAAGCAAAAATCGAAGCCTTGTCTTTGCAGTGTTAGTAGAAGATGAAAGAAACGAAAATAGAAATAAATGCAAGTGATCACCTAAAGGGTGGTCCCATCGAGCGTGCTAAAATGTTATAATTTTCTTGTTTGATTCAAATTAATGATGTTAGCTACTAAAGAAATCTAAACAACTCAAAAAATGGAGGGTTTAAGGTACCTCAAATGTGTGATATGGATGAACGAGTGCAAAAGTGAATGATCCTTGTTGTAACTGGATAACTTACAAATGATAATGACTAAAAAGGGGATGGATTAAATAATATATGTGGGGTTTCCCAACAAATCCAGATCTAAGAAGTGTTACCTTCCTTTTGCGGATGCCAACCCCTGTTTGATAAGAGAAATCAAAGTAAATGATAGACAATCTAATAGCATGTAGAAACTGAAGGAATACAAAATTTGAAAGTGATAAATATTGATCTAAGTACTAATTTAAATGATTAAAATGAAAATTAAATTATACCTAGTCGTCGAAATGACCCAGGACTACGAGAGGCAAGTCGATGATGACCTGAGTGAGTGGATTTGGATAACAATGTAAATATGTAGACTGTAGAGACTGAATGTAAATTGAATGTAACAGAGGCCTCGAATGTTGGGGATGACTCGTAGAAGAATTTCGGGACAGAAAGGTAGATAAAATGGTAGAAAATAGTGATGTAGATGGAATGGTTGACGAAACAGAACCACAGTTGATGACGATCGGGGTGGGGCGATGGCGACCAAGGTGGGATGATGACATCGCAGTAGGGTAGAACAAGGATGAGAGTAGATGGACTAAAAAAGTAACCTGCAAGTAAGGAAACTAGAAGAGAAGGCTGATAATGGAGCCCTGAGTGTTGTTGAAGATGATCTGGTCCTATAAAACATTAGCTCTAACAAGATAGTGATAGAAATAACATAAGATAACACAAGAAAGCAATGTAAACCTCATGAAGTTAAGCAGTTGATAAAAACAATCCTCCAAGGACTATAAAAAGGTTGGCACGATTCTTTGAGATGCTATGGTTCAAAAATGGATTCACAAAATGCAAGAAAATCAAGTGTTGTCGTGCTGTGTGTTTGTGTGTCTCTTTTTGGAAAGGAAAACTCAGTCTTATAGGGTGAATGGTGACTGGGTTGGGTCACTTTGCCGACTACAGGGAAACTTTCCCCAATGGGGTTGATTTTGTGATTTAGTCGGGATTTTGGTTTTTAAGGATGGGAAAAGCACTTTAAATCTTGTAGGTGGGAAGAGGTTGTTTAGGGATGTGTCATGGGTAGTTAGGGGATAAATATAGGTAGGATAAAAGCTAGAAAAAGCATAGGGATGTAGATTTAGGATAAAAGCATCTTAAAAGGAAAGTCCATTAGGGCTAGTGGATATTAATTAATTAATTAATCAATGTTAATTAATGAAGATTAAAGGTGGTGGGCATTTAATTAAATTAAGGGGATGAATTAAATAAAGGGGTTCCGGATAGAACCATGGTGGAATATGCACATGCGAGAAGACAAGGGTAGAGATACTGAATTTAGGTGTCTACAACTTCAACAATTAAGAAAAAGAAAAAGAAAAATCCAAGGATATAAGCCACATAAAAGAAATACAGAACTATTGGATATGACAACAAAAGAAAACAAAATGAAAGAAAAAGAAAGGAAATAAGGGGAAAGCGGGAGAAGCCAAGAAGACAAATAAAGAGGAAGAAAAGAAAAATGCAAAGGAAGAAGAAAAGAAAAGAAAGAATGAAAAGGAAAAAACTAGAAAAGAGGAAGAAGAGAAAAAAGACGAAGGAAGAGGAAAATTAAATTAAATTAAAAGAACAAGAAGAAAGAAAGAAAAAGTAAGAAAAATAAAAGAATGAACAAGAAGAAGAAGAAAGAAAGAGAAAGAAGGGGATAAACAAAAAGAAACAAAGGAGAGAAAGAAAAAAAGAAGCCGAGGATAAGGAAAAAGAAGCATAGGAGAGAAAGAACAAAGAAGAGGATAAGGAAAAAGAAGCGAGAGGAGAGAAAGAAGAACGAAGAAGAGGATGCAAAAAAAGTAGAGGAGAGAAAAAGAAAGAAGAGGAGGAGAATAATAACAAATAAGAGGAGGAGAAGAAGAAATAAGAAAATGAGAGAAAGAAAGAACAAGAGGAGAAGAAGAAGAAACAAGAGGAGGAGAAAAGAAACAATAAGAAGAGGAAAAATAGAAAAGAGAAGAAGAGGAAAAATAGAAAAGAGAAGAAGAAGAAAAAAGAAAACAAGAGGAGGATAGTAAGAAGAAAGAGGAGAAGGAGAAAAAGAAGGAAGAGGAGAACAAAAAAGAGGAGGAAGATAAAGAGAGAGTTCTTCTATACCTTCATGATGCCTTAGAAGGATTTTCAAACACATGGGAAGAAGGATCTTCAAACATAACTCGGTTGAGCTAAATGGACATGATACGGGTTATGTTGATAGCTCGGCTGAGCTTATAATACATCGAATATTTTACTCCAAATTATCTCAATCGAGCTAAATGAAATTGACATGTATGGAGCTTGGGATATTTGCAAAAGGCTCAAGCTAGGGCTCAATTCAGGTCACCAAGGCATGCTAAATAGTTTGGGTGGTTGGAAGAAGAGCTCGTAGCTCGGTGTTAAGGAAGGAGAGATCCCCAAGCACATCGAGCTATGGTTTGATTGAAGAGCTCAAGTATGGATGAAGAGTTCGATGTTATGGGCCGAGCTAAGGAGTTGGATGACTCAATAGGGAAATGACTCACCCGTCCAAGTGAGTCAACATGATGATGTAAACAAGCTCATTGAATTTAGGGAGAATGGAACATGGCACTCACTATGGCTCGGTGGCGGTGTTGAGTACACAAGTAGGAACTCAATCATCAACTCGATGCATAGCTCCAGGAATAGCTCAGCTGAGCTAAGCCTTAAGGACGAGCTCAATGAGTCTTAGCCACGATATTAAATGAATTTGATGTCATCTCGGTGACAACTTATTGGTAGCTCAGATGAGAGCTCGGCCAGGAGAAGAATGGATCGATCGATAGAATGGGAGACATCGGTGAGCCACTCATGTATAGCTCAATGGGATTATTTTCATAGGGGGAAGTTGAGCAGTGATCGAATGAGCTCACTAGGTGGATAGGATGGACATTGATAGTGTGAAGGAGATCAAATCGGTGGTTTTGATCCTTGAACTAGGAGCTCGATCATCATGAAAATAACTCGAACGTGTCATGATCAAGTTCAGAAGGTAACATGCGTGGAACTTGCCGAAGGAGATAAGCTCGATCCTTTGAGCCAAGGAATGGCCGAGCACAAGTATAGGGAGCTCGAGGAATTTTGGGAATCACCCAACCGATCTATGCTTGAGGATTTGTGATTAAACTTAGCTCGAGTATGATCTCGGCTCGAGTAAGGCACAAGGAAGACTCAGGTTAGAGCATGGGCATGTCGTTTCACCAAAAGGGCTCGGGATCAAACGTATGAAAGGCCAAGCTCATATTATAGTCAAATTCAACTATGGATACTTGAACAAATTATTGAAGAAGACGAGCTCACTAAAAACTATATCATGACAATGGAACGTAAGTAGAACATGTAGGAGCTACACATTAGATGAAATTATTCAACATTTGAAGAAAGATCGTGTTTAACTTGAAGGGCACCGAGTGAGTCGGTCGAGGAGAGCTTGCATGGAGGATGAGTCAGTGAGACTCACGAAAAAGAGTTTTCAAGAATGTTGGCCAAAGAGGAACTCACTAGGAAAACTAAGGGAGTACAAGTGAATAGTTTAGCAGAAGCCCACTAAGCAGAGCTTGATCGAGTTCAAGTTTTTAGTATGGGGAGCTCATGAGCATGAAGCTGAGTTGTGGAGCTTAGTGAGTCTTGGGGTTGATACATAGTTTGGTCTAAGGCTCGGTCATTGAGTCACGAGATAATTTTAGGGGTCTGCGGGTTCTGAGGTTTGAATCACCAAGAATGTGGATTTTTGTGACAAATAAGCCATGCCTTGATGGCGAGATGATCCTCGGGTTCCAAGACTTAAACTTCCAAGAATGCGGGGATCATGAGAAACATTTTCATGTGGAATTTTGGTGGTGGAAATCCAACATGAGGAATCCATGTCGGGGAGGTTCTGAAGAATCACACCAACTCTATGGAGAAATGGGGCCGAACTACCAAAGAGTGGGATTTTCATGGTATGAAACCCATGCCAACATAAACATGGAAAATCAATGTTTGAATCCCAATCTGGAAAATCCATCATGAGAAAATAGTTAGGGTAAAGGTGGAATTAATCTCCATTTTTGACCAAGTCGTGGAGATGTTGAATCATCACCGAGCTATCAAAAAAGTCATCCAATGACTTGATTTATGTTTTAAGATCCATGAAAAATAATGTAGAGGAACTCACTCAAGAAACAGATAGCAAGTTCGATCTTTGAGTTGCTCGGCCATTGAATGAAAAAAGAGTGAATGAGAAGCATCCATGTAGGCCTTTGACCAATTCATGAATGATTGAGGTGACATCGGGTTAGTTGTAGAAATCCAGGGGGAATTCTTTGACTCATGACCAACATTGGCAAGTCTGAACTATACTGATAATGGCGAGTTTGATTCTAGGCTCATGGAGTAAAGTCATTTTCTAAGAAGGCAAGGAGGATTGATTCTTACATAAAATTGAGTCACGAGTTGTACATAAGCCAACTTGGGCACCATCGCTTGGGTAAGGAATATAATGATCTAGAAGCTTAGCTATCAAACTGTTCTAGAATCTATCATACGAGTTTCTGAATGAGTTAAGGGACATGCCTGACTGCGTGGCCAAGACCGAGCATCCATCAGGTCGACCGAGCTCACTGGATAGAGATTGAAAGACTTAAGCTTGTAGATCGATTCGTTGAAGAGAGTGGAGCCTTGAACAAAAAAGGGAGCTCAAGTTAGTTGTGCTAAATCTTGGGAAGAATACATTGTGGATAATGCATAGGAGAAGCTCATATTCAAATTTTAAATGGCCATCGTGATGAAAATCGTAGAACTCAATAACTTGAATCCATGAGCATGTTGCTCAATCAAGAGAACATGGTGGGTGTTCGAGTTCATAATTAATAAATATGATCATGTCGGGGAGGTTTTTGATGACTCGTAGATGAGCTCGTGTGAGAGTTGTGAACATCAACTTTTGTCATGTTTGAGGATGAATCATGTAGAGCGATGGGGAGATCTTGGAAATGACCAATGGAAGTCAACTCAACTTGAGTTGAGATCAAAATCAATAAACTGAACTTGTGGCTCAATCATGGGAGAGAATAATGGTATATTTGTTCATCATAAATCATCAAGCTCGTGAAGTTGAGAAACATGGGAGCTCAATTCAATGTGTTGGTACATCGTGATGGAATTGATAGCTCATGATCCATGGTATCGAAGAATGGAGTGCTCAAGATTTAAATTAGTGAGGTATTTTTGAAAGATTGAGCTATGGCTCGATTTAGGATCTAAGTTGAGCTCAAAGGTACATTACTAATTCAGGCTTATACGAAACATGAAGAACTCGACTCGGTTAACCAAGTTGAAACCGAGCTAGAAACGGCTTGACGAGGTATTCAAGGTATGAGCTCTGTGGGGTTTGTGGAACCAATAAGGTGAATTCACCCAAGGAAATTCAACACAGTGTAATGATCTTGGCACAAAGTTTAGTGGAGAGCTTATTTTGAAGAGCTCAACATGGGGAGCTCGGTTAGTGAAGTTCAGAAGGAGTTTCCGATGGTCTTGAAACCGAGTCACTGGGCAAACAAATCGGAGAGAAAGGAGCTCAATGAGTGAGCTTAAAGATGGATCGAGCTCGACTTTCCATATAAGTGAGGAGCTCATGCAAAGTCGAAGTGAGCAATCCGATGATGTGAGTTCACTTTCGGGGTGAGCTCACTGATGGAGGAGGTGCTCGAATGGATTACAAAAGAGATCTTTGATTCATAATGGAGATGAAAGAGCTCATCGCCCAACTCGGTGAGTTGGCTCGGCGAGCCAACCACCGAGTTGGGCTATTTTTGACCGTTTCACATGGAATTCCCCTCTTTAGTCAAACCAATCAAAAGGGGGTCCCACATTATTATTTTTAATTAATTTAATATTTTTATTTAAATATTTTAATAATAATATTTATTATTATTATTAAATATTTTATTTAAATATTCTTTTAATTAATTAAGAAGAACTAGGTCAACTAGGGTATTAATGACACATGATGGAACCTTCTCAAAGTGGTTCAACCAACTATAATAAATAAACCATCATGTGCCTTCAATTTAGGAATGTAATTATGACCTTTCCTCTTCTCTCTCACATATTCTTCTATAAATGTAAGTTGGAAGCTCATTCCAAAGGGGTTCCAATAGGTCAGATAGGTTGGAAAGTTAGACATCTTAGGCAAGTGCAATTTTTCAAGAGTCCTCTCTCTTTTGCAAGTTGTCCTTGTGTGTTGAGAGAACTTTCAAGCCTCTTTTCAAGACTATAATGGCAACCATTTCCTCTTCTGAATGTATGATGCATTGTGCACGTTATTGAAGCAATAAAAGTGTGTGTTTTGTGACTAATCTTGGTCCTTTCATCCTTCTATACTTCTTTGTGCCTTTTCTCATGCTTGCAGGTACACTGTGCAAGTTCACATTTCTATTACAGGTTCTTGAGTTTTGTGCTTATCAAGTGGTGGAGCATTGCATGCAGTTGAGTTGTGGTGCTTGTTCACCCTTCTCAAGTTCATCCTTCTTCACTGGAAGATTGATAACTTTTTTTTTGATCAAGTTTAACAAAGGGAATGTGTGTTTCCTAGTCTGTGGTATTTTGTACCCTCTCTAAGTTGTAGTAGGTGAAGTTGACTTGTGGTGCACACCCTCTTCAAATTAACCCTTCTGAGTCTGGAAACACCCTTTATTTGGTGCATCACCATCCCTAGTATAGTTTCATTTCTGCAAATCTCTTTCCCTAAAACCCATGAAAATGTTAGCATAGGACTAGATAGCCATTTTATTACACTAGGAGTAGTACAACACTTAGTTTAGGAAGAGGAAGTCAACCTTCTCCAGAGGTTCACCTCGAGCCCAAGTCCCACAAGCTTGAGAGGTGATCCCATGTGTCCCAATCACACCAACGTCCTGTTCACATTCTTGGCCATTTAGAGGGTGCAGTGATTTGGTGACAATAGTTTTTTGGCATGCACGCCTGTGGGACAAGAGTTGGTACTTCTCTTCTCACTTACACAAGTCAAAGTACCTAACGACTCTATATCTCTAGATTCCAAATCTCAGTGTGTTAACTTATGTGAAGAATTCAAACAAGAGCTTCTTCAAAGCAAAGGAAATTATCAACATATCAAACTTTCCTTGTCTCCTCCAAAGAGAAGAAGAAGAGGCATTTCAACATCACCAGTTAGCTCTACCTCATAGGGGTCATTCAACTCCTCCGTACGGAAGGTTCCCTCCACCAAGGAATAATCAACCTCTTTTTGCTATTATGGCACGAAACCAAGTTTTCCCCCTTTCAATGCAAGTCCCTCTTCTGTTGGCTCAATGTGACCCTATACTTGTTGCGGCACTCAAAATTTTACCCTTTTACATAGGGGAAACTCACATTACTCCAATGGAACATATTCTTGATGTAGCCAACATTTGTGCCGTATACATAATATCATGGAGGACAACGTTGTGGTTAGACTTCTTGCTACCTCTTTCAAGGGAAAATCACTTCAATGGTTTCGAGGGTTAAGTGTTGGTAGTATAACCACTTGGGATGAGTTAGGAGAAAAGATCTATAAATAGTTTGAAGACAAGAGTGATCACCTATCACTTTTGGAACAACTCACTACCATGAAGAGAGCTCCCCAAGAATACATGAGTGATTTCAACTTCCGATTCCACAGACCTGGAATAGGATTCCAGCACTTATAAAGCCTTCTCCACATAATGCATTCTTGTACTATTTGTGAGCCTTGAATAGTGATGTAGCAATTATGATCCAGTCCATGGGAGGGGCTACATTACTTGATGCCTACGACGTTTCCATAAGAGTGGAAAAATTCCTTGATTCAGTTGGAAAGATAGCTCCACGACCACCAATGTCATTGTCTCTAGATCTTACAAATAATCAGCCTATCATCATCTCCTATTCCAGCAGCCTCTAATCAACCTAGCTCAATCTACCCCTACCTCTTCAAATGATCTATTTGAAGTCAAGTCACTACTAAAACTTTTGAAATGAGCTTGTTGCACTCAAGAGGCAAAAATTTCAATACAATCATCCATATCAGCCACAAAATCAGCAGTATCAGGCTAACCATCCTCCTTTTCAAGGGAACAATCAGCCACAAAATCAAGCTACAAATCAAGTTGTGAATGTCAAGCCTTTGAAATTTGGAACCCTCTTCTTTGCTAGCTCATCTAGAGCCATAGTACCTATCCAAAATAATCTAGTTCAAGACTACGAATGGTGCTACCCTTGTTCTCAACCCCACAATCAAAATATTTGTCCCAATGGAGTTCTTAGCTAGGCCCTTATGGTTCAAAGTGTATCTTCCCCTTCTAAGCTAACAGAGAACACATCTACACAAGAAACAACAGATCAACCATAGCACTTTGAAGAAACCACTTTGCTAAACTGGAAAGCAGAAGATTTTTACGGGTTGAATACAAATTCCTCATCAGTGGCGGAAAACACTCATTCCAAGAAGAGAGCAATGGAACCTCAAACTTCCAAAGCTGATCAAGCATCCACTTCACAACCTCAAACACAAGCGGTGGTTGATAAAGATGTGGAAAGAAACCACCAAAAATACCTGTTAGCCAAGTCTGCAAGGAAAGAAGGTTCATTAGGCATCACAATACCCAACAAGCATTTTCCAAAGGAGGATCCCAATGCTCAAAGAAGTGTCAAAAAATAGGAGCAATTCCCTTCAGCATAGTGGAACAGATGAAGAAAACCAACTTGAGCGTTACTATGTGGGACACACTCTCAATTCCTTCTCAAAGAAACTTGTTACGAGAGGCTCTAAATAGTTTTGGTACAACCGATGGATCATCAAGTCATGGAGCAACAAATGCTATGAGTTTGTGTCAACTAGAAGGGAAAATTATTCCTAAGGCAAAAAAACCACCACCATTCTATATTTCCTTAATCATTGGAAACCACCTGGTGCATAATTGCATGATCGATTTTGGTGCCAGTAGCTCGGTCATGCCCAAACAAATTACAAATGTACTAGGCATACAATATGCCCGATTGCAAGAGGAGTTGTTCAGATGGATGGCACAAACTGTTAAGACTATTGGAGTTATCAAAGGACTTCAACTTACCATCCATGCATGCCCAAGTTTTCATTCACCCAAGACATATCATTCATTGATCTTCCTCCTCTCTTCACCATCTACCTATCACGAGATTTCACTACCAAGATGGGTAGTTATCTATCATTAGCCGATTGGTCACATATGATTCTCAGGACTCGATATGGAACCAAAGTGACTATAAGGGCGAACCAATCTTCCATAATCATGTAGAACCCTACATTGCTAGTCCTATAAATGGGAATTACACCATCGGAGATCCGAAAGAGAAGATGTTGATCATGAACCAACCACTCTTGTTGAAGAAGTCCCGATATTGTGTTAGATGAAGTAAGTGGAGATCATCAATATGATCCCTACGCTGATGTGTTGGTAGAAGAAGAAGTTGGTTTGCTACTTTTGGAAGAAATAGGATTGGGTACATACTACATTCATGAAGAAGATACAATCATACCACAACTTGTCAAAACACCAAGATTCGGAAGGAATGTGGAAATTGTTCTTCGATGGCTCAAGAAGTAAGAATGGATTTGTGTTGGTGTTATGTTAATTTCTCTAGAGGGAGATAAATACTTCTCATCTTTTCGATTGCATTTAGTTGCACTAACAATGTTGTTGAATACGAGGCCCTTGTGCAAGGAATTTAACTAGCCCAAAAGAAGGGAATCAAATCCCTTACTATTTTTGGAGACAGTGAGTTAGTTGTTCATCAAGTGATGGCACCATACAGTGCATCCAAGAATGATCTTTTAAGATCATACAGAACCGAAGTCTAGGACTTGATTGAAGATTTCAAAGCTTTTGGATCCATGTGGTTCCTAGAAATCAAAATCAAGATGTTGATAGGCTTGCTACAATTGGCTCACAATACAACATACCTATTGATATCATGAAAGAAGGGTAGAAAAATTTGTCAAAATGGTGGTTTGACCTGCAGTCCCTGATAATGTGAGTAGCTAGCAAGTGTTTGATAGTGACAAACAAATTGTCCTTTTCCTACAAGAAGAGGCGGAGTTTTCTATAAGAAATCAAGATAAGTTGCAAGAGTCATATGGTGATCAAATTATACAATTGAAAAGAAAAAAACTACCAAAAGGCTTAGTCACTTTGGAATCCATTTTCAATTTAGATGATCAAGCCAAAAGACAAAGCTCTAACATGGTGGTCAAAGAAGAAGATTTTGAGGAAGTCGAGGTAGTGCATGAGAAGTTTTTGAAGATTGGAAAAGTGTGTACTTCTGAAGAGAAAGAAGCTTTCATCAAAAAAATTCAAGAGTATCATGACATTTTGTGGAGCTATAAAGACCTACATGGTTTTGATCCAGGTCTAGCACAACATACCATCAAATTGGATCCTAATGCTAAGCTAGTTCATAAAACAGAGGCCAATTAATCCCAAAATTGAGCCACTAATGAGAAAGGAGCTAACCAAACTCATTGAAGCATGTATTATTTTTCCCATCAAGCACTCCTCTTGGGTAGCCAATCTGGTGCCCATAAGGAAGAAGAATGGAGAGATTCGGTTGTGCGTAGATTTCAGGGATTTGAACCATGCCTCATTGAAAGACCATTATCCTCTCCCATCAATGGAGCAAATTCTTCAAACAGTGGTAGGAGCTCAAAGATTTTCTTTGCTCGATGGATATTTAGGTTATAATCAAATTCTCATCCAAGAATCCAACCAATTCAAAATGGCTTTCACTACCAAGTGGGGCATGTATGCCTACAAAAAATGTCATTCAGATTGTCCAATGTCGGGGCTACTTTCCAAAGAGCCATGGACATGGCATTTAAAGGACTAATCAACGATATCATCTTGGTTTACCTAGATGACATAACTATATATTCTAAGCATGCAGATGATCACATCACACATCTAAGGAAGGTTTTCCAAGGTGTAGGGAATTTGGGGTTTCACTTAATCCCAAGAAGTGTATTTTTGCAGTGCACGAGGGAAAGTTGTTGGGGCATGTTGTTTCAGCGGAAGGACTATCAATCGATCCAACCAAGATTCATTTGATTATGTCCTTATCTCTCCCAAGTCATAGGAAGGGCCTCCAGAGTTTTCTGGGAACCATAAACTTCGTGTGGAGATTCATCCCTCAATTCGCGACATTGGCTAAACCACTATAGACCATGTTGAAGAAAAACATGCCATTCTCATGGAAAAAGGAAGGATAAGAAAGCTTGAAGCCATCAAAATGTAATTTCTCAAGCTCCCATGCTAGTGAACCCCATGTTTGATAAAGACTTTATCCTTTATGCTTTTGCAGGTCAAGAGAGCATTTTAGGGATCCTCACCCAGAAAAATGATGATCTGATGGAGCAACCAATTGCTTTCTTCATTCAATCCCTCAAAGACTACAAGCTCAAATACTCATTTGTTGAAAAACAAGTCTTTGCGGTTATTCGAGCTTTGAAGAAATTCAAGCACATGTTGTCCAACAACAAAATTCATCTGATGGTGTCTCATCTAGGTGTCAAGGAGTTTTTGTTGAACAAAGAGATGAATGAAAAGCACATTTGGATGGATCACGAAGGTGATGGAGTATGATGTGCATATCAAGGTTACCAAACTTGTCAGAGGTAAAGGTTTGTGTCAACAACTTGTTGTAGACATGGAATCAAAAGGTGATGAGGATACGATGCTCCTAAACATTGATGAGAGTGATGAGCAAGTTGACTGGTTATCCAAAATGAAGAATTTCCTCTTCTCAGGAGTATATCCTATGAACATGGATAAAACCAAAGATAGACTTTCCATCTTCAATCTATTCCATATGTTTTGGTAGATAACATTCTCTTTTCGAAAGGATTTGAATGGTGTCCTCCTTCAGTGCGTAGGACCGGAACATGTAAGTAAGATACTAGAAGAGTTTCATAATGGTCTATCTAGGAGGACATTACTCTACACATGAACAAATGCTACTACCAAGATCATGCGATCTAGTTACTATTGGCTGGATTTGTTCAAAGATGCCCATCTCTGGGTAAGGAAATGTAAGGAATGTGCCTTTTCATAGGCAAGCAAAGTTGGCAGCTCTTCCACTACATCCAATCCAAGTGGATCAACCCTTTGTTCAATGGGGTTAGACTTCATCGAATGATTAATCCTCCATCTAGTGATGGACATAAATGGGTCCTTACTTGCAACAGACTATTTTACTTGATGGAAAGAGGTGGTAGCATTGAAAGAGAGCAATGAAAAGGTAGTTCTGGATTTCTTGGAAGGTATAATGACAAGGTTCGGTGTTCCTTTTACAGTCATTTCAGAAAACGTGATGGATTTTCTTGGTATGAAGTTGAGTGAATGGGCTGTTAAAAATGGGGTCTACCTCAAGACTTCATCCAATTACTATCCACAAGGAAACAGATTGGTTGAGTCTAGTAATAAAAACCTCATAAGGATTATTAAGTGCACGATGGAAACTAACAAGAGGACTTGGCATACATAGCTTAAGACCACCTTATGGGTAGATCGATCACACCTAAAAGGGCCATAGGAATTCTCCTTTCATGCTTGTATATGGAAGGGAAGAAAAACTTCCGCTCTCCTTAGAGTTACCTTCTTTGGAGTTAGCTCATCAACTTGAAGTTATGGAGAGTGATCCTCTGACAATAAGGTTTGTTGAACTCATGGAGTTAGAGGAAGTACGAAAACAAGGCTATGAAGACTTTGGAGAAACATCAAGGCTCAGGTTAAGAAATATTTTGACAAGAAGGCATCCGACATGCATTTTCAAGAGGGAGATTTAGTTCTCAAATGGGATGAAGATAGGGCCAAACCAGAAAACACACCAAGTTTGACACTCTCTGGAGCGGTCCATACATCATCACGAGTTGTAAAAGAGGTGAATTCATTTCATCTATCCAGGCTCAATGGAGAAGAACTTCCCATTCATGTGAATGGGATACATCTCAAAGCTTTTTTTGAGAAGATTCCACCCCATGTATAGTTTAGTTAGGTGTTTTCCTCCAAGTGCTTATGCACATTGTTGTGTGTTGTTGTTCTTTTGCTTTCCTTTTTGTCATTTTTGTGTTGTTCTTGCACATTGTATCATCTTAGAAGTTTTTCAAGGATAAGAAGGTTCAAGGTTTCCATAAGAGTTTTAAGATATTCCCAATTCCTCGGTTGATTCACTCAAAGTTCTGCATATGCTCTAGATGCCAAGTGTTCATCAAATTCAGTATACTTCATCCTTAGTATTCTAGGAGGTCCAGGATTGGATTTTCTCAAGGAGATTCTAGGATGTATCAAAGAAGATCAAATCACTTTCAAGATTCCAATATTGACTCCATGCCCAATGGATGACTTAAGGATACTAGAATCATGCTTAGCAAGAATCATCCCCGAGAGGTCGCCAAAAATGTTGTCCATTTTTTGCTCCCTGAGTAAAAATGAACAACGATGGTCTACAAGCTAAAATTGTCAAAGTTGGTGTATAAACTTTTCCAGAGTTCTTTTATACCTTCATGATGCCTTAGAAGGATCTTCAAACACATGGGAAGAAGGATCTTCAAACATAACTTAGTTGAGCTAAATGGACATGATACAGGTTATGTTGATAACTCAACGAGCTTAATACATCAAATATTTTACTCCAAATTATCTCAATCAAGCTAAATGAAATTGACATGTATGGAGCTTGGGATATTTTCAAAAGGCTCGAGCTAGGGCTCGATTCAGGTCACCAAGGCATGCTAAATAGTTTGGGTGGTTGGAAGAAGAGATCGTAGCTCAGTGTTAAGGAAGGAGAGAGCCCGAGCACGTCGAGTTACGATTTGATTGAAGAGCTCAAAGTATGGATGAAGAGTTTGACGTTATGGGCTGAGCTAAGGAGTTGGTTGACTCAATAGGGAAATGACTCACCTATCCAAGTGAGTCAACGTGATGATGTAAACAAGCTCATCAAAGTTAGGGAGAATGGAACATGGCACTCATTGTGGCTCGATGGGCAGTGTTGAGTACACAAGTAGGAGCTCGGTCATCAACTCAATGCATAGCTCCAGGAATAGCTCGGTCGAGCTAAGCCTTAAGGACGAGCTCGACGAGTCTTAGCCATGATAGTAAATGAATTTGATGTCATCTCGGTGACAACTTGTTGGTAGCTCAGATGAGAGCTCGACCAGAGAAGAATGGATCGATCGATAGAATGGGAGACATCGGCGAGCCACTCTGTGTATAGCTCAACGAGATTGTTTTGTCATAAGGGAAAAGTTGAGAAATGATCAATGAGCTCGCTAGGTGGATAGGATGGACATCGAAAGTGTGAAGGAGATCAAATCAATGGTTTTGATCCTTAAACTAGGAGCTTGGCTCATCATAAAAATAACTCAGAATGTGTCATGATCGAGTTTAGAAGGTAACATGCCAACTTGTCGAAGGAGATAAGGTCAGTCCTTTGAGCCAAGGAATGGCCAAGCTTGAAGTGTATAGGGAGCTCAAGGAATTTTGGGAATCACCCAACCAATCTATGCTTGAGGCTCGCCATGATTAAACTCAGCTCAAGTATGAGCTCGGCTCGAGTAAGGCACGAGGAAGACTCGGGTCAGAGCATGGGGCATTTCATTTCAGTAGAAAGGGCTCAGGATCAAACATATAAAGGGCCAAGCTCAAATTAGAGTCAAAATCAACTATGGATACTTGAACAAATAGTTGAAGAAGATGATCTCACTAAAAAACTATTGCATGACAATGGAATGCAAGTGGAACATGTAGGAGCTACACATTAGATGAAATGATTCAACATTTGAAGAGAGATCATGTTTAACTCGAAGGGCACCGAAAAGTCGGTCAAGGAGAGCTTGCATGGAGGATGAGTCAGAAGACTCGTGAAGAAAAGTCAGGTTCGTGAATGTTGGCCGAGTTCACTAGGTAAAAACTAAGGTGAGTACATGGATGGCTTAGTGGGCCCACTAAGCAGAGCTTGATCGAGTTCTAGTTTTAGTACAGGGAGCTCATGAGCATGAAGCCGAGTTGGGGAGCTCGGTGAGTCTTGGGGTTGACACATAGTTTGGGTCCAAGGCTCATGGTCAGCCACCGAGTCATGAGCTAATTTTAGGGGTTTGCAAGCAAAGGTTATGAGGTTCAATTGCCAAGAATGTGGATTTTTGTGATAAATAAGCCATACCTTGATGGCGAGATGATCCTCGGGTTTCGAGACTTAAACTTCCAAGAACACAGGGATCATGAGAAACATTGTCATGTGGAATTTCGGTGGTGGAAATCCAACACGAGGAATCCACATCGGGGAGGTTCCAAAGAATCACACCAACTCTGTGAGAAATGGGGTCGAACTGCCAAAGAGCGGGCTTTTATGGTATGAAACCCATGCCAACGTAAACATGGCAAATCAATGTTCGGACTCCCAATCTGGAAAATCCATCATGAGAAAATAGTTAGGGTAAAGGTGGAAATAATCTCCATTTTTGACCGAGTCGTGGAGATGCCGAATCCATCGCCGAGCTATCAGAAAAGTCATTCGGTGACTTGATTTATGTTTTAAGATCCATGAAAAGTAACGTAGAGGAACTCACTTGCAAATGGTTAGCAGGTTTAGCACCGAGTTTCTCGGCCATTGAATGCATGAAATAGTGGCGAGAAGCATCCATGCATGCCTTTGACTAATTCATGAATGATCGAGGTGACACCAGGTTAGTTGTAGGAGATCCAGGGTAGAATGCTTTGGATGACCAACGTTGGCAAGTCCGTGAAGTATACAAATAATGGCGAGATTGATTCTAGGCTCATGGAGTGAACTTGTTTTCTAAGAAGGTAGGCTGGAGAATCGGCCTTTACATAAAACTGAGTCGCGAGTCAGACATAAGCCAACTTGGGAACCCTCGCTTGGGTAAGGAATACAACGATCTAGAAGCTTAGCTATCAAGCCGTTCTAGAATCTATCATACGGTTTCTGAATGAGTTAAGGGACATGCCATTGATCATGCCAAGACCGAGCATCCATCGTCGACAATGAGCTCATTGGGACAGAGATTGAAAGACTTAAGCTTGTAGATCAGTTCATTAAGGAGTCATGGACGTAAACCGAGAGGAGCTCGAGTTAGTCATGCCAAATCTTGGGAAGAATACATTGCGGAGATATTCATAGGAGAAGCTCATATTCAAAGTTTAAATGGCCATCGTGATGAAAATCACAGAACTCGATAACTTGAATCCATGAGCAGGTTGCTCAATGCGAGGAACATGGTGGGTGCTCAGGTTCATAATTCAAATATGGTCGATGTCAGGGAGGTTTTTGATGACTCAGAGAGGAGCTTGTGTGAGAGTTGTGAACATCAACTCTGTTTTCATACTATGAGGATGAATCCTGTAGAGTGGTGGGAGATCTTGGAAATGACCAATGGGGTCAACTCAGAATTAAGCTCGCATGAACTATGACCCATCATGAGGAGAGAATAATGGTTGATTTGTTAATCTGAAATCATCGAGCTCATGAAGTTGAGAAACGTGGGAGAGCTTGGGCATAGTGTTCCAAGTACTCTGTAGAAGTAGCTCAAGATGAGCCATGTCAAATAATGGACGATAATCGAGAAATGGGTATGGAAATCAAAAGATTCAAGCTATGGATCAATTGGGAGCTGGTGGTCAGTCATTTTGTTAAATCATAAGTTTGGGTACGATTCAGGCTCATTTAAACACGAATAAATAATGACTTAGTGAATCAGTTGAAAGTCGAGCTAGAAATGGCTCAAATTAAAGCATTCAAGGTATGATATCTGTGTGGCTTTCGTATAAGTTGTGGAACCGATAAGGTGAATTCACCCAAGGCAAGCCAACATTAATGTAATGAGCTTGAACAGAGTTCGATGGAGAGCTTATTTTGAAGAGCTCAATGTGGGGGTCGGGTTAGTGAAGGTTTGTTGAAGCTCGAGTTCCTAAGCCAAACTCCGAAAGCAAGATGGGCTTAGATCGTCAAATGATGAATGGGAAGAGCCATTATTAAAGATGGAGCTCATTGAACATGGAGTTGACAAGTGAGGAGCTCATGCAAAGTCGGCAGTGAGCTCAATTCAATGAGTAGCTCGAATCGATGGAAAGCTTGATTCAATGAGATCTCGGGTGCAAGATGGAGATGAAAGAGCTTGAGCCCAACTCGGTGAGTTGGCTCGGCGAGCCAACCACCGAGTTGGGCTATTTTTGACCGTTTCACATGGAATTCCCCCTTCAGTGCAAACCAATCCTAAGGGGGTCCCACATTATTATTTTTAATTAATTTAATATTTTTATTTAAATATTTTAATAATAATATTTATTATTATTATTTAAATATTCTTTTAATTAATTGAGAAGACTAGGTCAATAGGCATTAATGACACATGATGGAACCTTCTCAAATGGTTCAACCAACTGTAATAAATGAACCATCATGTGCCTTCAATTTAGGAATGTAATTATGACCTTTCCTCTTCTCTCTCACATATTCTTCTATAAATGTAAGTTGGAAGCTCATTCCAAAGGGGTTCCAATAGGTTAGATAGGTTGGAAAGTTAGACATCTTAGGCAAGTGCATTTTTTCAAGAGCCCTCTCTCTTCTGCAAGTTGTCCTTACATGTTGAGGGAACTTTCAAGCCTCTTTTCCAAGACTATAATGGTAACCATCGCCTCTTCTGAATGTATGATGCATTGTGCACATTATTGAAGCAATAAAAGTGTGTGTTTTGTGACTAATCTCAGTCCTTTCATCCTTTTATACTTCTTTGTTGCCTTTTCTCATGCTTGCAGGTACATTGTGCAAGTTCACGTTTCTATTGTAGGTTCTTGGAGTTTGTTTATCGAGTGGCGGAGCATTGCATGCAGTTGAGTTGTGGTGCTATTCACCCTTCTCAATTTTATCCTTCTTCACTAGAAGATTGATAACTTATTTGTCTGATCAAGTTTAACAAAGGGAATGTGTGCTTCCTAGTCTGTGGTATTCTGTACCCTCTCTAAGTTGTAGTAGGTGAAGTTGACTGTGGTGCACACACCCTCTTCAAATTAACCCTTCCTAAGTCTAGAAACACCCTTTATTTGGTGCATCACCATCCCTAGTATAGTTTCATTTCTGCAAATCTCTTTCCCTAAAACCCATGAAAATGTTAGCATAGGACTAGATAGACATTTTATTTCACTAGGAGTAGTACAACACTTAGTTTAGGAAGAGGAAGTTGGCCTTCTTTGAGGTTCACCTTGAGCCCAAGTCCCATAGCTTGAGAGGTGATCCCATGTGTCCCAATCACACCAAATATCATGTTCACATTCTAGCCATTTGGAGGGTGCAATGATTTAGTGACAATATTTATTGAACATAAAAAGAAGGGTACATTATGCACCTAGACAAACTAACGCCCATTCAAAAATCTAAATGTATCACACTTCTATAGGAAAACACAAGACATGACTGGATGAAAAGATAAGTAGAAATGGAAGAAATATTGAGTGGATGATGGAATCTATGAAGGCAACCATAACTCATCTCACAATAGATCTCACTATTCCAGTTGAGAAGGGAGTTGAAAAATCTTTGAAATAAATACTTGATGAAATACCTATGGATAATGGGGCCACAAATAAAAAAATCCATAGTGAAGCGATGGAAGAATATAAAGAAAAATTAGACAACACCAAACTACAAAGAACAAACAACCATGTGTAGAAATCAACACTCACTCACAATACTATAAGCAGAAATAGCCAATGCGACCACCTATTATGCTTGTGTTAAGGGTTGGCCAAAATTCACTCAACAATAGAAGATGAAATTTAAGATAGAGATGGAATTAAATAAAGAATCCATAGAATACAATGTTGTCAAATATATAGATGGGACACGTGACAAAATTTAAGTGAATTAGCTGAAAAATACCACACAAAACAACACTGGGCAAATAAAATCGTGGATATGAAAAATATAGCTCAACCATGGACAGAGCAATGACAGGGATGTAACATGAGCTCACCACCGCATGCCATCGATACACACAAATTCCACATAAGAAGACACCCACAAAAGTAAGCCATCTTATCCAAGAAAACACTAAGTTACAAATTTAGGTAGAGGACTTTTAGGAACATTTGTTTTCTTGGCATGCATTTGAGGGCAAGATCACAACAAAATACACTAAATATATTACAGGCGCGGTCCCATAGCTCCATAAATGCTTTTTTTTGGGAAACCATCGCGTTTTGTAAACCCAATGAGCGAGGAACATTCCTTTATGCGATATGTCTAAGTTCTGGTAAGTTGATGCTTTGGTATTCCTAGGTTACACTACCATAAAGACTAGGCATGAAAGACTTAAGTATTTTTAAGGTGAAACTTATCAATCAGACAAATAAAAGAGGTTCAATACAAAAAAATGGAACAAGGTAGTTGATAGGGTTCTTCATCACTTGGTTGTCTCAAGGACGAGACAACATTTTGAAGTCCGGGGATGATGTTGACAGGGTTATTCATCGATTTTTTATACTAAGGCATGAATAGAGATAAAGTCATGAAAGACTATGAAAGACGAGGAAGACTCTGGGAGCCGTGAAAGACCGTGGAAAGCCTCTGAAAGACCGTGAAAGCCGTGGAAGACTGTGAAAGCCGCAGAAGACTGTGAAATCCATAAAATCCTACAAGAAGCCACATAAAGATCAAACATAGTACATATTGAACAATACAAAGTCACCACCAAAGGAAGTGACTTTTGGACAAATTACATAGTGAAGATATTTTATCAGAATTGAATGTGATGGATGAATGCAAATAAATAAATATATATGCATGTATGGGAGTAGAGATAGAAAAAGATAGAAATGAGAACAAATATATAATGTAATGGATAGAGAAGTGTGTGAGGCAAATGTGTAAAACATATGTAATAGTTCTATTAAATAAATAAAGAGAGATGTTTTGTGAAATGTGTAATGAATACTACTATTATTTGATTCATTTATAGCTTGCATTACAATATGAACCATACTCCCGTGTATGTCCTCGACAAAAGGGCGAGTTACTTAACCCTCACAACTGCTGAGGCTTAAGGTCAATAATAATCAGTGCCTCTGTTAAAGCATTTATTTTGGCATTTAACTTCCTTAGGATGTCATAGACCTACTTGCAAAGTCATAGCTTCCGCATAGTACTGCAAATCTATTTTGCATTTTCCTCAAAAATCATGCCTTTACTGGTTCGATCTATTTTGGCAATTCGCTAGGATGTTTAGACTTGCATGCAAATTTATGGATGTTATGCAATAATGTAGCTCTATTTTTCCCTTTTTATGAATTTTGGCCTCAAAGTATGTTCTAATTGTTGTCTTATAAAGCACAAAGTTGTGTCATCTCACAAAGCCTTAGAAAAATACCACAAGTGTTTTCAAAACATATTAAAAGGTACTATAACCATGCTAAATAGTTAATGACACCAATATAACAAAAAAATTCCTTACATATTCCAAATTTGAATATAGGGACACCCAAAATGTCATAGGACATTTCAAACACCAACACCAACACCAACAATGACTCCTTCTTCACACTCAAGTCAGCAACAACGTGTACAATCTTCTCTCAAACTTGGCTATGTATATTTCTACTCTTGTTGTCAACACTTCAATGTCTTCAACCAACATATTTATAAACAAGGCAAGTAGATATGAAAGTAAAAATGACTCACTTTCCAATAATTATGTCATTTTAACTATTAAGGGCTTCTTCATATGACACAAGACTTCCTTGTCCGAGATTGTCTAAATCAATACATGGATGTTGACTTACTTATATCTACGCAAGTGTGTGCAAGAAACCAAAGATGCGTGCAACAGTAGGGGGATTAAGCCATAGGCAAACTAGGCAATTGCTAGGCGCGTCAGATCGATGTGGGGCGCCCAATCTAAAAATTTCCTTTTTGTCAGTTAATTTTAGAACTTAACTTTAAAATAATTTATCTGAAAACTTAATATTGATCACCCATTTATAGATATTCATAAATTTCACGCATACACATAAAAAAGGTTTTGTAATATTTTTTTGGAAGTAAAAGAAAATATCACATATTTATAAGCACATATGATTTTTTTGGTATTGTTACCCATTCTCTGATGTAGCTCCAGATTATGTAGGTGTGTAATTTGTTCTAGAAAAAGGTTAATGTATGTTTTATAATGTTGTTGGTGTATCTAGTAGAGGTGAGTATAATTAAAGGAAAAAGTATTTAATTTTCTATTCTTAATTTTTTGGGGAAAATTTCTATTATTTTGTTATGGAGGAATCCGTAGGCCTAGTCCAAATACAACTCTTCACAAAACCATGAGAGCTACATAAATGTTTTTGTTTCTTTGCAAAAAAATGGTGCTTTATTTCAGGATAGAGTTCATGTCACCTACTTGATAAGGCTAAATCAAACTTGTAAGAAGCCTTGTATAAAATATTGTATTTTTTGCATTTTGAGCATCTCCTACGATTAATTTTTTCCATCCACAGAATATTTTTCATCCTTCCGTGATAATTTAATAATATATTTTTATTATTATTTGATTATGACCATGATGTAAATTTAAAAATACAAAAATATAGACATATTTTATTTATTTACTTTATGGATAAAAATATTAAAAATAATTTTGAGGAGGGCACCCACTCAAACTATTACCTAGGGCGCTCCTTACCTTTAATTCGGCCCTAGCGTGCAAGCCTTATAAGACTCTTGTTTGTGTGTCTTTTCTCGTGCACATAAATGTTTCCTTTTGACCTTGCTTCCTCACTTCCTTTTGCACATCCTTTCTCCGACATGCAAATGTTTCCTTTTGTGCCATGCTTCCTCACTTTATTTACATGTCGTGTCTCTAATCGACAAATGTTTCCTTTTGCGCCATGCTTCCCCACTTCCATTTGCACATTTGTTCTCCTCTCAGTGCAAATGTTTCTTTTGTGCCCTACTTCCTCACTTTTATGCCTAGCACACAAACTCCACCTCCTACGCTTAGATTTCAAGCTTTTATTGCACCTACAATACACTCCAACACGTGCACAAGGTTTGCGCAAGCCACTCATCTACTCAGTCCTTTTGGATGATACAAATTGCTCATGCACTCGAATGTTGCTACATCGAGAAAAAAGGAATGCCAACAAATGAACGCTCACCCATAACCAATCACTCATTATTATATTAATAAAAAGACCATTTCCATTATAACAACTTCATGTTGACACAAGACTCGAGACTTATATGTTACCGTGGACCACACCTATATAAGAGTAATTTATATTTTAAGATGTGTTAAAACAACCAATGCTATTTTGTTGTAAGCATGTGGTTTGGTGGGCTATGAGCGTGTGAAAGGCAAAATACCCTATGGAGGAGGGGGGATTTGTGGACTTCAAATTCCTAACAATCAAACCAACCACCCAAAACAAAAAGAATACCTCAATATTCCTCATCATCCATTATTTAAGTGGAAAGGTGAGTCCGCTTTTACACCCTCGCGAACAAATTTAACCAAAAACACAAAAACAAAATCCGCCGGGAAAGATTCGCCGTGTGGGAGCCGGCGGAAACGTCACGGGGAAGCTAACGGCCGCGTTTAACGGCTCGGGACCGCGTCGCCGTTCCGTCAGCCCGCCCTAACGAAGCCCTCGTGGGACCCACCGCTTAATCACATGGGCCCCACCCTCTTAAACTCTGGCGCGGCGGGACCCACTGGCTATGCCCATGCATGCGCATGGGGTATGTGCATTACGAGATGCGGATTATTCGTGCGGCCGACGGCGACAACCGCGGTTACGAAAGCGGGCCGTCGGTTAATTAACCCCGGTTAAGAAAGGGTGGTTTAGAGGGAAAACCGCCGACGCGGTGAAAAGCGGTTTTGGAGCGGGAATAGTGGGGAGAAAGGGGTCCAGCTGCAGCCGCGTAAGACGAGGTGGCAGCGGAGTAGGCGAAGTGGGTTTTGTAACAAGCCTCCAAGAATAGGCGGTTTTGGTTGAGGCGGTTTGGTGGAATGGAGGGCAGTTGGACGTGGATAAAAGTGGGGTTTGAGCTGGGTTTTAGCTGTACTGATGTGTGTGTAGGACAATAGCACACGCAACAGTGTGCGAGGAGAAAAATTCAATCTTGAAAAGAAATTTGGATTTTGTCAAAGTTTTACTAGCTGTTTACAAGTAGTGACACAGATTACATTACATATAGAAAGGCGTAAGCCAGTCTAAAATATAACTGAAGGCAACAAATCGTTTCCCAAGACCATATGTTCATGTGGGTGTGCCCTCATTGGCCATTCTGAGGCTCCCCTTCATTGCTATAAGTTTTGGGCGTAAGAGTTGCTGATACCCACTTGGGTTTTTAGAAGCTTTCTGAATACCCACTTGGTTTTAAAGCTGCTTTCTGAAATACCCATTTGGATTGTGAGGTGCAGAATGTGCCAATGTGGATTGACATGAGGAGCAGTTTCAGGTTTCCTGCAATGCAGGTAATGGGTTTTGTTGTTTTGGTGCTGTTGGGTCTTGTTGTTTCGGCTCAATCTGGTTTTGTTGAGTCTAGGAGGAGGTTATCGGATGATGAAGCGAGGTTCATTACCCACAGGCAGCTGTTGTACTTCAAGGATGGGTTTGGGGACAGAGGAGAAAAGGTGGATGTTGATCCTAGGTGGAGCTTCCCTAATCCGAGGCTGAGGAATGCCTACATTGCCCTGCAGGCATGGAAGCAGGCAATATTTTCGGACCCGTTGAACATAACCAGGGACTGGGTTGGTGCTGATGTGTGTAACTACACCGGCGTGTTTTGTTCTCCTGCTATGGATAATCATAGCATTTCTGTTGTGGCGGGCATTGATCTAAACCATGCAGACATTGCAGGGTATTTACCAGAGGAGCTTGGGCTACTCACAGATCTGGCATTGTTTCATATCAATACCAATAGGTTCTGTGGGATTGTGCCTCAGAGCTTCAAGAATTTGACTCTGCTGTTTGAGTTTGATATCAGCAATAACAGGTTTGCTGGGCCGTTTCCCAAGGTGGTTCTTTCCCTGCCCAAATTGAAGTATTTGGATATCAGGTTTAATGAGTTTGAGGGGACACTGCCGGAGAGCCTGTTTGAAAAGGATCTGGATGCCATCTTCGTCAATAATAACAGGTTCCATTTTGAAATCCCTTCTAACCTTGGAAATTCACCTGTTTCTGTTGTTGTTTTTGCCAACAATAATCTCAAAGGATGCGTGCCTCCTAGTCTAACTAAAATGGCTGCTACGCTCAATGAGATCATTCTTTTGAATAACAATTTATCAGCTTGCCTGCCATCTGATATTGGGAAGCTGAAAATGTGACTGTTTTGGACGTGAGCTAAAATAAACTAGTTGGGTCTCTGCCAGCGAGCATTGGGGACATGGTGAGCTTGGAGCAATTGAATGTTGCACACAATAGGCTATCTGGAGAGATCCCGGAGAGCATTTGTGCATTGCCCAATTTGGATAACTTTACATATTCGTACAATTTCTTCACTGGAGAGGCACCTAATTGTTTGGCCCTTCCTTCCAGGGGTGTCACATTTGATGACACCAAGAACTGTATCCCTGGCAGGCCTTCTCAGAGATCAATGATACAATGCGCTGCAGCTGCTGCTCATCCTGTGGATTGCTTTGAAGGGTCATCCTGTAATCCGGTCAGGATTTTCCTCCTCCGCCATCTCCACCACCACCACCTCCACCATCTCCTTCACCACCCCCACCTTCTCCTTCACCACCACCACCTTCTCCTCCTCCCCCATCACCACCTCCTCCATCACCATCACCACCTCCTCCTCCACCCCCACCACCTCCACCACCACCACCTCCTCCTCCTCCTCCACCCTCACCCCCCACCATCTCCTTCACCACCACCACCATCTCCTCCTCCGCCATCCCCCTCACCACCTCCACCATCTCCACCTCCACCATCTCCTCCTCCACCATCTCCTTCTCCTCCCCCACCATCTCCTCCCCTCCATCTCCTCCCCCTCCATCCCCCTCCTCCACCACCTGTCTACTGTGTCCGCCCACCTCCCCTCCTCCTCCACCATCTCCCCACCACCAATGCAATATCCACCACCCCCTCCGGTACACTATCCTCCTCCATCCCCATACCCCCCACCTCCACCGTCTCATCCACCACCTCCACCATCTTACCCTCCTCCTCCTCCCCACATTCTCCTCCTCCTCCTCCACATTCTCCCCCTCCACCACATTCACCCCCACCTCCTCCAGTTCATTATTCTCCTCCTCCTCCTCCATCGCCTTCTCCACCACCTCCCCCATATTATCCTTCCCCTCCTCCACCCAACTCTCCACCTCCCCCTCCCCTTGTATTGAGCCCCCACCACCACCACCACCTCCACCACCTTGCATTGAGCCCCCACCTCCACCCCCAGATACCTACTATAACCCACCTCCACCATCTCCACCACTTCCCCGTACCACCCACCACCTCCTCCTGTTTATCATTCGCCACCTCCACCTGCATTTGCTTCTCCACCACCACCGCCGCCTTGTGAAGAAATGCCGCCACCCTCTCAGGGATATTATCCCCCACCTATACCGCTTCCGCCAACTCTTGGTTTCTCTTACAAGTCTCCTCCCCCATCAGCCTACTGATTATTTTTGAGACCTTCCATTTCTCAGTGCACATACTATTTTTTCAGGTGTTAAGGTATCCTGTCTGGTTCCTTGAATGGGCATAGCTTGCTTTCAAGATTTCAATTGTTGAAATCTGTTTCCTGTGACTTGAGCAGCAAGGACCATATTTTTCATGGGTAGATGAGCACAATTCTAGTTTAATAGTACTGGCTGGAAAAGGGCCCTTCATTTGTATTTCATGATCAAGGTCACATTTATTGGAAAGAAGCTATTGCGAATGTGAATAAGCCAAATTCAAGAAGAGATGTTATTACATGATTTCTCATAATTGATGTTGCAGTCTGTGCGACTGTAGGCTCCAGTATTTCAAACATGAGAGTCAGCTTCAGGTGTACAGAGTTATGTGATACATGATGGTGGATGTACCACATTCTCTTTGGTATTTTTTATTTAGCTGGTTAATTTGCAATTTAGGTATTATGGATTTGCAAAATTTAGATTTATTCTTTCAGTATTTGTGTCCAATGCTGGAAATTCAACTATTAAATTCTTTAATGTAAAAGAGACATTTTTCTTGCTCTCAGAATTGTGTTTTGAGGACTATATTGTGCGCTGAAAGCTATTTTATCATTTGCAAGGAATTTTATCTGTAGTTGAGTTGTTTTAGCTCCGGAATGTTGAGGGTTCTATTAGGCTTATTGCTTTCAATTATGGCGAACTGGTTTTAAACTTGTTTGGTTGAAGATTTATTATGTTGTTAACTTGTTACTTAGCTTTGATGGAATTGATTATAAAATTCGCTCGAGTTCTTTTTTTCTCCCCATAAAATGAAATTTGATATTAACATTTAAAAGACTACATTTGATGTTTCCTTATGAACCAGACAGTATTAATTGTGCCAATGCAGAACTCTCCGATACAAATTCACTGCTTTCGCTTGATTAGATGATAGACAAAATCCAAAATATTTTGTTATGCAACTGTTAAATGCACAAAACTGGGCTCAAAGCCTCAAACAAGTACCTCCAATGCTATGGCCTCTTGATAATAGAAGTCTTACTGTTAAGACTTAATAATAACTGTACATACAAACATTTCTATTGAAAATCAGAGTGGATGAAATGCGTTTAGCTGAACTAACATTTACAGACTAATTTTTTTCCAGTTTCTTATCTGCTGGGCACTTGCTGGGCACTTAATATATATTTGGTATTTGCTTGAGCCTTGTAAAGTCTCAGGCTTTCTATACAAGGCTCTGAGGCTTTGAAACTTTTTGATTATCCTTATGGTTTATTGCCTCATTGTTCAAGTCAATGCTAAACTGTTTGCTAACCTAATGCTCATAAGGTTGTGCTGTTTTTTTTGCTTTGGTCTAGTCCATCGTTCAATTCAACTGTTAAATATTTGTTAAACTTAATATGCATGGGATTAATCATTATACCTTTTTTTTTTGTTTGGTTTTGATTGTATTACTGGTCTGATTTTTAAAGCCTTCATCATTCTGGTTAGAATGTTCTACTTATACATTGATCGCTCTGGTGAAAAAGGAGTAATGTGCATGGGGTTTTTCTTTAAGTTTGTTTGGTTTTGGTCGCAAAACTGGTTTGATTTTTTGTACTTTTAGAACACAGTAATGCCTATTGGTAAAGAGTGAATCAACTTTGATTTTCAAGGTTCATTCTTTGTTCATAGCTCCAGCAAAAGCAATACATGAAAAACACATGATTTTAACTCTCTTTAAAAGGGTGGTTATCCTTACTGTTTGTTTGGTTTTGGTTGTGCAACTGGTCTGATTTTATTATGCATTTATTGATCTGGGCTAAAAGTAATGCTTGTGAAATTGAAACAACTTCGATTTTCAAGGTGCATTCTTTTTCATAGCTACTGCAACGTTTTTACACAGGATATGACAGCTCATGGTTCTCACTCTCTTTAAAGGGGTTGTGATCTCTTCTATTATCTTTGTTTAAGCCAGGGCATTAATGGTGTGATACTGAAATTGATTTACCGATATATGTTGGAGCCAAATGCAAGATGCAGGGTCTAATATGTTTCATTATAGAGATGTCCCTGCTGTATGGTTGCATCATTTAAAGTATCTGTTACAAACTATTCAAAGTCAGTATCTGACAGCTACCTTTTGAGAACTGTCTGGACATGTGAGATGTAAAAATGCTCATCTATGATGGTTTGCTGAATAAGTTCAATGCTATGTACTGCCATCCTCATCTACAGGGCGAGGATGGTGGATACTTCTAAGTTCTATGCATCACATATGTTATCAAGGTTGAAACGTTGACCAGTAAATGAACCATTTAACATTTGTAGGTGCTATTTATTAATTCGTTGGTTTATTGTAACTTCCAAACATATGGGATGTTTAGGTACTTGCGAGGATGGCTACCTGGACTAGAAATACACAAGTTTTGTTAACAGGCAGCAGAACCTTATAGATATATTTTGAAATGAATAAACTGTGATATCAGAAACAGGCTGTCACAAATGCATTTTGCATGGTTTTGTCAAAATCAAGCATTGATTCCCAAGTGGCATCCGCAGCAAACATCAAATGCATTTAAAATGGTTTTTTCAAATGAAGCATTGATTCCCTAAAGTGGCATTTGCAGCAAACCATAAGAACTTCCTGAGAGAAAAAGGTCATTTAGAATGAGGCTCATGGTATATAGAGGCTTCCTGTAATTTTTGTCATGAGATTTTGCATTCTATTGTTATTTTCACCTAACCATCTTTTTGCAGGCTTTGCATGGGAAAAAAAAGAAAAAGGCAACAGTAGGTGCCTCAAATTGATAAAGATTTCTACATCAGTACAGCTGTGCCAGGAAAATAGATAAAGGCAATGGTAAGTGCCTAAAGCTTCATAAAGAGGTTAGTAAGATCTCAGGTGGTACAAAGAGAGCTGTGTCTTTGCTTTTGAAATATGTACTGCAAGTAGTTTGTCATAGCTTGTTACATAGGCAAGGTTACTTTCATGGAGAGGCAAATGTTGATTTTAAGCCAACGGCCCAAGATGCAATGTTCTTGTATGGGGATTTTGCTCTTTTCCTGATGGTAAGACTTTCGAGGAGGCCATACACCGCTTGGAAAGGCTTAATCTTGGGTGGAGAGCACGACACTCCTAACTTACACGGTTGAATATACCGCATGTAGTTTGTTATAGCTTGTTATGTAGGCATGGTTATTTTCATGGAGAGGTGAAGGCTCTTTAAAAGCCAACATTGGGCTCAAGATGCAACGTCGTATATGAGAGGGAGGCCATACACCACTTGGAAAGGCTTATTCTTGGGTGGAGAGCATGACACCCCTAACGTACACAGTTGCATATGGCGCATGTAGTTTGTTATAGCTTGTTATGTAGGCATGATTGCTTTCATGGAGAGGCGAAGGTTCATTATAAGCCAACATTGGGCTCAAGATGCAACATTCTTATATGAGAGGATTTTGCTCCCCTCCTGATAGTAAAAGACTTTTCAGGGAGACTATACACCACTTGGGAAGGCTTAATCTTTGGTGGAGAGCATGGCAGTCCTGGCTTACACAGGTGCAACCAACCCAGACCCCCATTGACATCATATCTGTATTCAATAATGCATATCAAAAGAGCTTATTTTTATCCAGGACTCTTTTTTTTTTATAATCTGATGTATTTTGATATACACATCACAAGTTAATGGGAGACTGTCATAATGCTTATGGAAGTACTGAAACAGTGGTGAAGTTTAATGAGCCAAGCATCACAGCTGGACGGTGCGCACTATAACTAGGCAAAACCAACCCCTTGTTTGGATTGAACCAACCTCCCAAATCTTCTATAGCCACAATTTTTCTGGACTTTATTTAGTAGGATTAGCACGTTGTAAGTAGACTGATTAGGACACCTCATCACTTGGTACTATGATAGTCAGTTGCTTGTAGGTCCGGTTTCTGTCTTATGCAGTTAGATATTATAGTGAAATGGCCTGGTGTACTATGTCAATTTGAAATTAGAAGGCAAAGGGACCCATAATACACACAAGTACTCATAGGCAATGTTACTCTCAGAGAGGAGGATGCCAATGCCACTCTATTTGGCAAGGGACCCATAATACACACAAGCACTTATAGGCAATGTTACTGTCAGACAAGAGGATGCCAATGCCACTTTATTTGGCAAGGTCCCATAAAACACCAACATTTATCACAAGGTAATGGATCCACAAAATCATACAAGCACCTCTAAACAAAGGTAATTCTGCAGAATAGAATGTACATTGATATTTAACTGCATGGTCAGGCTTCTGATTTGGCAAAGCTTCAGGTACTTCTTGTTCCCTATAAATCCTCCACTCACAGCCAATATCAATCTGGAACTAACACTATTCTTTTGAATAAAATTAAAAACTCTGGATACCATTTTCTTGTATATTAATGTCCCCTAAAGCCAAGATTGGCGCATGACATTGTATTCAAGATACGATGTGTAAAGAAGAAAAGGAGAGTGTACCACATAAACAAAAGTAAACTTGATCTCAAAGAGGAGGAAATAGTAATTGGAGGGCACACTCTGGTAATGAGAGGAACCTAAAGTTCAATTGTAAAGAAGCGTGATGAGTGCGAGGTAATTTTAACCACTGTGTGATGAGTACGAGGCCATGTAAATCTCTAGAAGTGTGATGAGTGTAAGGTAATTTTAGCCATTGTGTGATGAGTATGAGGCCATGTAAATTGCTAGCATTTCGATATCTCACAGATTTACTGTATAATTGTAGAAGCTTACAAGAGAGTTAGAAGTAGGAAATAAAAAATTTGGTCTAAGACCCTTATTTTGAAAAATTAAGATCTATTTTTGGCTAAAATCGAATATATGTTTTAAAGGACAAAGCAATAGCCACAATAAAGGTGCCCCATAAAACACACTGGATGTTAACTCGGAAAGATTTTCTAACACTTAAACACAAGAACTTGTATTCTAATATCATGCTTTCCGATTGAAAAAGCTTTTTTAAAGCCTCTAGTGCCTTACAACTATTGAGAGTGGAGGATAAGCACGCCTGACACATTTTAAAGTCTAGTGGATAGTTTAAATATTAAGGTGAAATGTAATTCTTAACTCTTTTAAGACATGTATTGATCCTCCAACAATCATGGAGATTATGATTAGATTTTTTCTAAACACAAGCAATTGTTTTTTTACTCTTACCTATGCAAAATGTAGTAGGAGGCGAAGAGTCTCGGAGATTAGACCATTTCTATCAAAATTTCCAGGCTGTAATATGTTTTTAGAGCAAAATCATATGTTTTTAGTATGTTTGTGTATTTGTTAATTATCAGTTCAATACAAAATTTAATGGCACAATTCATGAATTTTCAATGGTTTACACATCTTCTCAAAGTAACATCTCTCGACTTCCTCTTCCATCATTATTTAGTTGTCAAATCACCTCTCCTTTGGTTTCTTGTTATTTGTAGGCACTTTTACAAGACATGCAATTTATGTTTGTAGCATGTTCAGAGTGTAGAGTCCTCGTTCTTGGGAGTTTATCATGGTCATTCTCTCCTTTCCTCATTTCACCTTTGTTATGCCTTTTCACTTTCCTCAAACATTGAATGCCAATGTGCACACCAATAAAGTCCCAATCGGAGTTAAAATCTATCTATAAATGCATAAGCAACCTAGTTTATTTTGACATCTATCTAGCACTTGGAAGCATTTTGTTGTTCATAGGTATTTATTGAGCATTAACAAGCAATCTAAAGAAGGCACCCAATTATTAAGAGTGGTCATTGTAGTGTAATGGTTTTCTTCACTAACGAACTATTACAAAGTTTGAGTGTTGTTTTTGATGTTGTACAATTTTGAAGAGCCTAATGAATCTCAAGTTGGTTGAACTTTTCTTTGGTAAAACAAATAACCCAAAACACATTGTATTCCTTGGGGTTTCATATCTAGTTGCTCAATTAGGGCTAAGAGAAAGAATTGCATTTTCTTGATGATCACAATGAAGTTTGAGAAAGCTAAATGAGTTTTTGGGAGCCTTTATAGTTTATGATTCCAATTGTAAAATTAGATTTCACATACTTGAGATTTTGATAGAAACCTCCGTGGCACAATCATGGTTGCCAAAAATCTAAAGTGCATAGCCCCAAAGGATCTTCTTTAATCGGTGTGAGTTTTTTTGGGATCTCTTTATCTTGTCGGAAAACACTAATCTGCACTACCACAATTATTCCAGTCACTCTAGGAACAAGATACCCCTAAAATCTACATATTTCTTTATAACTAAGGTTTTAGAAAATTAATTAGGCATGCTTTTGTATTTTACATCTATTTTAAAGCCTAGTTAAATGTTTATGGACATTTGTATTACAATTTTATTGAAGTCTATTTGGCATAATACATTTGCTGAACTTGTGCTCTTATACATCCCTCTAGAGTTAGACCTTGCTTTAAATTATGATAGATCAAATTATGCTTAGGGCTAATTTTCGAGTTTCCTCCTAGAGGGTTAGATCTTGTTTCACGTAGCGTCAAATCTGAATGCCTTTTATAGTCACAACTCTCATTTTAATTGATTTCAAGCCCTAGGTTATTACAATTTTTTGCATTTCTATTTTCAAACCCCGGTGTACTTGTAATCTGTGTACCCTTTTACCCTTTAGATGTGTTTTTAAAGATATTGCAAATGCTCCTATGAATGTATGTATATTCAAAACAATGTGGATGATAGCGATTATGATGATCATGATAGTGAGGATAACATTGATAAAAGATTAGTTTTTTTTTTTCCTCGAGTAAGTCCAAGTGAATATAAACAAATGACATGGGTGTATTATATAAAGTAATATTTGATAGGCAATAAATAACAAGCAATTACAACTAAAGTTGCGAAGGACACAATGATATGGATGGGGAGGAGTTAACAAATATTGGTGCATGGAAAACCAAGGGGTGAATGAAATTAAAAATATGGTGAATATTGTGCAAGTACAAATGCAAGCGAGAAAGATTACATCATTGAGAGAAGACAATTTTTGGGAGTAGTTGATTTATATGGTCTATGTGTGAAGTAGGTGACGAGGAACCAACATGTTCAAGGGTATGTCATATATGAGACCAAGGGTGAGACACATGAGATAGAAGATGTAATTGAATATAATTAAACAAAATTTGGGTTAAATAGATACATAACTATATGAGCCCAAGGATATTCAACTAAAACACCATGCGATTCTTGACATAAAAAGATGGAGTAAATTTAATATGAAACTATATAGGCCCAAGGAAAGTTAACTAAAACATCATTGCATTCTTGACATAAAAAGCACAATACGAAGTTCATATGTGTGAAAAAAGGTACATTTTTAATTTAATACTAACCAACATGTTGAACTTAGAAACAAACAAGTAGAATAGTTTCACAAGTTATGAATTATTTATATATGTACATGGATTTCACAATATAATCTTAAGAACCACTTCCATAAACATGCATCAAGCATTTAGAGCCTCTTTTTGGGCCAATTTTTAGGGAATTTTTCTAGCTCTTCCTTTTTAGAATTTTGTGGCATGCATTTTTGTTGACCATCTCTTCAATGAAGACCTTGAGGGCAAGATCCATGTTTGATGCATTCCTTCCGCACATAAAGGGAAAATCTCTTATGGTATTCTAACCTCATGCGTTTTGACATGCAAGAGTTGAATGAACCTTGCTTTGATACCATTGATTCGATTGAGGTGCAACCCGATGGAAAGCACACTAACATTGGTGCTTAATGTGTTATAACAATCAATTCACAATGAAAGTGCTATAAATAAAGACCGATTGTATTACAACTCAAAAATATTTACAACCGACAAACTCCATAAGATAGATCTATGCTTGAAGATCTATCTCTATATTCAAAACAAACCACTTTATAACTTTACAAAGAAGAACATGAAAAATTGCTAAAAATAAAATATGAAGGGTTCCATACAGGAACCAAAAGATCATCTCACATGGAGACCATTTGTATCCACCTTAGGGATGGATACAAAAAGACAAAAGTGAAAAAATTTGAAATCTATCCTATTATTTTATTTAGTGTTCCTTGTTGGGGTCATATCTCCTAGCTTAATTGAATCGATTTGTAAACTACAAAAACCGTTGGAAAGAACATGGAATGAATTTGGCAATGGAAGTTATGATGATGATTACACTTTATTAAATGCCATTAACGTCCAAACTCCATAAAATCTCCGAAGACCCTCAAAATTGCAAAATACTAAAACTTGAAAATTGCTAAAAATAAATTTTTAGGACTTTCCAAAAATAGATTTTCGAAATCCTATTTTGGATCACTACAGAGACCCTTCTATATTTCTTCGACTACTTTATTGAGAGAGCATATTGGTTGAGGTTTTGTAGTGTCTAGTGGGCTCATTATGTCATGAATTGCACAAACTTCTTGTATAAATTTCTTGCCTCTTTTACTCTTCATATGCCCTTTGCATAAGTTGTTTGTTACAGAGGACATTGACCCGTGAACGACCTCAACATTTGTTTTTGGCTGCTCAACATTTGCAACAAAACATTTAAATAAAATTAGATGCTTCTCCACATATGCAACAAAAGGTTTAAATAATAAATTTCCTCTCAATCCAAAAAGAATCAAAAGGTTTTCTTTAGACAACAATCTCAGTTATGTAACCGTCAATTGTAGTTTTCATCCAATGATCCATGGCACGAGTCCTTGAAACATCCAATTTGTACAATGTTTAAACTTTGTCTTCTCGTCCATTCATATTCCTCTACGTGTTCATGTCTAAAGTAGTAAAATTCCAATTGATATAACTAGGTGGATAGTTGTTCAGAAGCTCACACTAGAAAATCTCATGAATATCTCCATAAATATAATCCAAGTGGATCTTTTTAGCAGGAATTCCCATCAAAGTCTCTTCAACTTCTACAAATTGTTTCATCTTCTCTTGTAACCATCATTCCACATCTCTTTTCCTCGTAGCTATCTTAACATTTTGAGGTCCCAACAATGTAAACCATTATTAGTAGAGGTCCTTGGATCACGACATCAAGACTTGCAACATGTTGTAGTCTAGATTAATTCATATTAATTCCATTAAACAATACACACAAGAATCAATAAGAATTCATTCACAATTACGCAATAGCTATAGAAAGGACTTTTTTAAAGAAGAAAAGAAACAATAATCGAGAAAGTGCATAAAATAAATAGAAATAATTAATATTGAATCAGAAGACATAAATGCTCTAGAAAGGAAGGAATTAAGATAGATTTGTACTATGATAAAAAATAACCTTATGTGCATTGTGTTTAAATAGTTTTATACAAATTGAGGCGATTTGAGTTATCGGGTCCCTTTTTCTTTTTCTCATACAAAAGAGACTCTTCGCATTCTCTATCTATCTTAAGAGAGCACTAAATTTTCTATACTTTGTCCTATATGAATTATGCATATACAATAGGATTGCACACTCATACAAAATACATCCACGTCGGCTTTCCAACTGCTTTTTACACTCCCAAGACAATATTAATTATCCAAAGTAATATTATATATCTATGAATATTTCCTAGAATATGAATCCATTGTCCACTATATATGTATACGAGACTATACAAAATAGAGCTGACCGTACCATCATATGGAATGACTTGTACAATCCCATATCCTCTCTTCTAATGAATCTTTTCTTAATTTTAATATCTTATGTATGTCATTTATTTTCCCTAGGCCAACGTTAATGTGATCCCTAACCTATGGAAGACTATATAAGTAAGTCAAATGCACTTCATAACTCACATGGAATTATCAAACACTTCTATTGAAAAATAACAACACTAAAACAATTAAGGATAACCTAAATATTCCTAAAGCAGAGGCACATCCTTTAGAGTATCCACCACATAGGTCTGAAGTACTCAACCAGTTCAAGAGTTTAGCTTCCTCCATTACCAAGCATTTAAAGGTCTTAGATCTATGGATTAGCAAGAGGGAGTCACTTGAATCATTGCTAAAGGTCTTAATGGACAAAGTTAATCAATTTTACCATTTGAAGCACATAACACCACACTACTACTATGATGGGTATATTTCTATTCTATCTATAGCTATGACCATTATTATTTGTGTTAAGAGACACGAGGACATGATAGAGGGTTGGATTAGATTGCATACACAATTTACACTAGCTCTTGGAGAATTCCACGAAACTTGTTCTTACTCAAGGGGATGTAGTGCAATGCTTGGATTTGTTTAGTAGTGGTTGATCACCGTGGTCTATCCAACCTCACCCACACAAAAATTTCTACTTTTACTATCTAATCATTATATGAAGTTTGATATAGTTATATAGGGTTTTATATTTGTTGTAGGTCACCACAGTGGTAATCAAGGTGAGTGAGCCCTAGTGAAAAAACATCGATGACCATTTCCAAACCAACGATATGTAAGTGAAGTTACATATATAAACTATTTACATATTCAAAACCATACAAAGTAGGACTAGACCATTCTATACCATTATCATATCTATATGGTTTGGTACATGAGAAATTTCCAGCTTATAATCTCAAGAAAAACATCTCTAGGTTCAAATCAACCTTGTTATCCTATTTGCACATCCAAATATCTTATGTACCTCTCTTTAACAAAAGAAGAGATTATTCATTGATGCATAAAACTCACTATCTCAAAAAGTCCATAGGAATGTACATTATATAGTGTGGAATTAGGTCGCTCAAAAGGTAATTTTCTTAACTCACAATTAGAAAATTACTTAAGTACATTTCCCCTAATGACCTATTAATTAACCTAAGCAAGCTAATTAGATAGTGTGGGTAAAACCACATAGTGGGAAAAAGCCTACACCAACACCCCCTTAAGCATAGTTTAGGTGGGTAGTGATTAAGCTAAATGTGGATAAATAGATGTTTAATCAATGCTATTGTAGCAGTAAATAAATAATAATGAAGTACATAAATAAACCCAAACCGACTAAGTAACAAAGTATGAAACCCTAATCGCAAGGAGGAGAAGAAGGTACTTAGTTGATTCGTAATAAAATATGGAGTGTACCAAAGTGCCGACTAGGTAAACAGAAAAGGCAAGAGCGTCGTAAAAAGACCCCAAAAAATGTAGACCTTGAGGAGCAAGTTGGACAGGGGTGCCCAGAAAGGGGCAGGAGCACCCATGGCGCTACAGACTGAAACAAACGCCTATGTCTCATAAAATGCTCAGGAATTCAACTTTTGAGGGTTGTAAGTTGTTCATTGTTGTTTGTTATGAGGTCGTTTCACCGATTCTTAGACGTTTCTTTAAAGTATTGACAAAATAGACAGGTAACGGGCATAGGAGGAATACCTGCTTTAATGTTTGGTTGATGAGTTGTTGTGCGCGTATGACTTCTAAATCCACAACTGGTTGTGAGAGCTTCCTTTTGGCTGGGAGGAACTACTTGTAATAAAAGCAAGACCACCAGAAGGAATTAAACAATATGTGCAAAGTGAACCGCTTTAGCGTGATGCTAGATCCAAGAAGTGTGATACTTCCTGATGGTTGTCACCCACTATTTTAAACAATTTAATGCGGTAAATAAAGTAAATCCTATTGTAGTTAGAAATGATTTAGGTATCTCACTTAAACCACAATAAGAAAGATCTAATCTAACATGCTAGGTTAGAATAGGATCCGAAGGTCAAATAATTGGTTTTGGGTCTCTATAGGTCTGACAAAAGTCTCAGGTAGATCACAGGTGAATGAGGGTGAGGCGAAATTAGGTGGGTAGGTCACTGCTTGACGAGTCAGTATGGGCAAATACAGTAATCGGTGCCGGTTCAGGGTGATCGACGGTGGTTAGATATAACCAGTGCCGGTTACTGTGGAGTTCTGGGAATGCCACAAGATGGGTTTTGGGTCTCCTTTGCGATTGCACAAAGGATTTTGGTTGGTCGGGATGAGGTATTGGGTGATTTGGGAGGGATTTGGTGAGGTTTTAATGGGTATATGGAGGGGAATGTTGAAGGAGGTCAATGGGTGGCTAGGTAAACAATAGGTGATAATATAATGACAAAATGAAGTGAACCAGAGAAGTAGAATGTTTTACTTACTTGGATTCTGGTCCTGGATGCCTGTGAGTGAGGGATGGGGTGCTGGTAAGAGGTTGAAGGCTGCAGGTGATCACTAATCGTAGGAGAGCTTCTGCATGGGCTGCATGTGCATTCCTCTTTGCTTGGTTAGATCAGATCATTGTTGGGGTGGTTGTGCAGGAAAATGCTTGATCTCTTTCCTTGCACGTGTGCTCTTGCTGGAATTTGATCTCAGAAGATGCGATATCTCTCAGGAAGATCTCAATGTTTCACCAAATTTTTCCAATCTTTTCCAACCTTGAAAATAAGGTTGTTTTGGGGGTTAAAAGGGTAACCGACTTACGGTTCTTCTTAAACCGTGATGGTTAGGGAACCGACGTCGATCAAGGCGGATTTCCTAGGTTTACTAAACTAGGGAGATCCTCTTGATTTTCTCGATCTCGTGTCGTTAACCCATAGATTAGACTAGAAGCTTCTTGTAAGCATGCGGGAATGTGGTTAGAGAGAATGTAGGCATTGATTTTTAGGGTTTGGGTAAGTCTTAGTTAGTTATGGCAACTTACTAAGAATAGGTCTTAGGTTGAGTTGGCTTGATGAGGTGTCTAAGTGAGGTGTATGTGTGGATATTATTTAAATTAAGATATTTAAATAATAAATATGGTGAGGATAATGAATTAATTTAATTAAATTAATATTAGTGGGGTGAAGGGGGCCATGGCTAGGTGAATGTGATGAAGGGTGCTTATTCGTCGAGGGACCAAAGGGGAGTGTGACCTAATTTTAGTGTCTACATTTTTCCCCTTTTTGTTGTGTAGCTTGTATTAGTAAGCAACACTAAAAAAAAATAAGATGTGGTTGCCCCATGTGTGGGTGAAGGTGATCCCCTCAAACCAGGAACTGACGAGGTAGAAGGTAGAATCGGTGAGTGGTTTGATAAAAGGTAAATGTGAGGAAAAGGTAGGTGGGCACGGGGGAAAAAGGGTTAAAGGTCTACCCGGGCAATCTAGGGAATGGATCAGGGTCAAAGGTAGTAACAGTCAAACACACGCACACGTATAAACTGCAACACATTCTACGGGTTGAAGAGTAGTCAAACTCTACATTGTCTAAGGTCGATAGGTTTATCCAAACAAGGTTGAAGTGATTCTGGTATCCAAGGTATAGGATATGGTCAGGAAACACAATGTAGGTTAGGTGTAGGAACGTTTAGGTATGTTCTGTACACCAAAGGTAGGGTCAGGATAAATGGTCACGAAAATAGGCTAGGTAAGGTCATTAGGTCAACAACACAGGTAATAGTGCCGCAAGGTATAGCGAACACATGAGGTCAAAGGTCACTAGCGATGGGCCAGGTCCAAATATCTAGGTCACAACGGGTAAGGCCAAGGTAGGGGTAAAATAATGAGTCCCCAAAGGAGGACAAAGGGAGGTAGTAAATGATGAGGTTAGGAAAGGTGAGGTAAATGGGTAGGGTAAAGGTGGGGTGGGGTAAATGATCAGGGTGAAGGTTGGGTGAGGTAAAAAAGGAGGTAGGGGTAGGTAAAGGGTAAAATTTAGGGCAATGTGTAGGTGAGGGTGACCGATGCCAGTCACGGATAACCGACGTCGGTATAGGTCAACCGACGATAGTGAGGTAGGGCACGTGACCAATGCTAGTCAAGGGTAATTGATGTCGGTTAGGTCGGGTTTGTTATAAAACCAAAAAAATCCACATTTTTGGTTATTCATTTATGATTTTGCAAAGTGAGAAAATGAAAAAAAGAGAGAAAAGAGAGAAAAGTGTCTGGACGTAATGGAACAGTGAGCTAGTAGTGTGATCAACGAGTGATTGGTTGGTGAGCAGTGGGTCCACAGGATCATTGCGAGGGATTCGATTGGGTGGAGGTTGCGGGTAGCTATTTGGTGATGGCGGAGGCCGAGAGAGGGATCGGGCGGGCCACCGGTACAATGGCTAGACGTGCCACCGAGACAATGGTAACGCGACGAGGTAAGCGCTCTACTCTATGTGTAGTTGATTTGATAGATTAGAGGATTAGTTTATTGTTGTTTGTAGGTTTTGTTGGTTTTTCAGTTTTGTGGGTGGTTAAAAATGGAATTTGGGAATGGGGGAATAGTGGGTAAAAGAGGAATGGGGAGGGTAATAAATGGGATAGGGGTGGTGGGTGGAGGTCCAAGGGTAGTTTAGGTCATTGTAGGGGGTAAAAGGGGCAGGGGAGGTTTTTTTAAAAGGGGGTTTTGGGAAATCACAGGTTTTCCGTGACAAAGACCAACGTCGATTAGGTGGAACTGGTATCGGTCACCAAACAGGTGACTGATGTCGGTTAAGGGATGACCAAGGTCGTAAGGGTGAACCGGTATTGGTCACCAAACAGGTGACTCGATGTCGGTTAAAGGGTGACCGAGGTCAGTTAGGATGAACCAGTACGGTCGGATTATTGGGCACAAGGGTCCAAAAGTGATGTGGGCTAGGTGGTTGAAATAGGTAGGGTGAAAATAGGGTGTAGGAAAATGATAATTGTTGAATATGGAATGATACATGTAAATTAATGTTGTGTTTGTATTGGATGCAGGGGAGAGTGCAACTACATATGCGAGACAGAGTTCCGCTCTATCGGTGAAAGTGCATGGTAACAACCCCACCTGGAGGAGCTACAACATGTGGAGGCAAGTTGGGTTGAGTGGAGTTCATCGTTATAGACATGTTTGTCCTGAGCCCAGTTTGATGGTCGCGCTCATCGATAGATGGGATTCCGTGACCAACACATTCCACCTGCCGATGGGTGAGATTACTATCACCCTGAGGACGTGTTCCGATTCTTCTGGTTACCCATATTGGGTGCACAAGTTTATTCTATCTCCTCTGAGGCCTCAGAGGAGTTGATTGTGTCTATTTTTGGAGAGGGATGGCCAATATGAGATTCCATAGTGCCAACTTGAGCTATGGAGAGATGTACCTAGCCCGTCCGGAGGAGATGAGGCTAGTGGTTCTACTGATGGAGGTAGTGTGTTGCTTCGCACTGCCAGATGCAGAGGGTGGATGCTTTCCCCGATCACTGATGGGGATACTTCATGACATGATGGTGGATGAGACCCGCTTTTCCTAGGCACCAGCATTCTTGGTGCAACTGTACAGGAGTTGTGGGCATATGGGCAGTTGCGTAGGTTTAGCTTGTGCTGTACATTTTTACTACATTGCTGGGTGTACGAGCACATAGTTTGTGTGTGGCCTATAGGGATGCCCCGAGAAGATGCATTCCCAACGAGATTTGTGCGGGTGGGGTACAAGAGATGGGTGCCTTATTGGAGAGTGGCGATCTGAGATGCCCACACATGATGTGGTCTATTTCCTCGGCGCTTACTTTTAGAGGGGTTTTCTGGAGTGGACATTATCTGGAGGCCATATGTGGGATTCCCCTCATATAGGCATATGCATGAGGAGCTAGCTGAGCTCTAGCTAGAGAGATGGATACAAGGTCACCGTGTCGGGAGGACGAGATGATCCCAGTAAAGATGAGTTTGACGAAAATTCGGCTAGTACATGACATACCTCCGCCCTTCCCACAGTACTCAAAGAGATGACATGGAGAGGCCCTTACCTCTACCACAGCCTACAGTGCCCACAGGACAGGAGGATCACCAGTACCATAGTGGATAGATGACGCCGAGTTAGGGTGTATAGATAGGTACATACAGTGGTGGGTGGCTCACTTACGAGCCATACCACCCAGACTAGGGCAGCCGGATCTAGCCACCATCACGGTGCAGAGAGACGCCCTACAAGGGGCAGGTGGCTACTCTCATTACCTAGTTGGGTATACTACAGACACAGTTGGAGGGCTCGAGGTGGAGGTAGCAGAGCTACACATACAGGTGGCCAGTCTACAGGCCCAAATGGTTGGTGGAGGAGATGGAGATGGAGAGGAGGGGGATGGTCGGTGGCAACCTTATAGGCATAGGTGGTAGGGTTTATAGGGCTATTTGCCACAAACCTGCATAGATTGGGGTCTTACAGGCCCAGATATAGCACAGGGTAGGGGCACCACCACAGCACCGGGAGGAGTCCCGGTTCACAGGGCGGGGCGCGGGGTAGGGTCCCACAGGAGGGGGTAGGTATGGCAGGGGCGAGACCTATGGGACCACCACAGACCATGCCTGTATCCAGGTTACAGGATGCCCTAGGTGAGGCTAGATACTATCAGGACCAACTGATGGCGGCCGGGATAGACTTCATATCCTATGCCGAGTACAGGCACAACAAAGGCCCAAAGTGAGAGGATGAGATCCCACACTCACAGTGTGGAGAGCACATAGGGGGTCAGCAAGCTCCGAGGCCCGATCGCAGAGAGGCTACCAAACACACGAGATCAGCTCTAGTTGAGGTGCCAATAGGGACCCAGAGGCCGAGGGTACATGCGATACCGAGATGGAGGACATCCACCGAGATGTTTGATATGGTGCCTGATTTTTGATGTATGATAGTTTTTGTGTGATATATACCGGCCTATGTGCTAAGAGATATTTATAGTTTTGATCACATACCAGCCTGTGTGCCGATGACAGTGAGGATGTATGAGATATTTTTGTATATTTCAAGCATATACGGCCTGTGCGTTGAAGATATTTTGTATTATTTCATTATTTTGTTGTATATATGAGACCGGCCTGCATGCCGATGATTTTGAGATGGTGGACATGATGAGATAGCCTTGTAAATTTGAGATACACATTGATTTATTTATATGATGAGATACATGGTATTATTTGATTTGTTGATGTGTTGATGAGATACATGGTATTATTTGATTTGTTGATTTATTATTTTGATATGGAGGGAAATTAGGTGAGTTAGGCATGATGGAGTCAGGTTGGTTTAGGCATGGATCTTGTCAGTTAGTAGGCATGGTCGAGTTAGAAGTGGATTTATTAGGCATGGATCGAGTCGGAGGTCAAATTAGGCATGGTTGAGTTAGACAAGAGTAGGGATCATTAGATCAAGGCATCGTTGAGTTATTAGGCATGGTTGAGTTAGTCAAAGGCATGGTTGAGTTAGAAAGTAGGTGAAGTTGTGATTCATTATTTTATGCAAGGAATGATAATATGGGTCATATGTGAGATGTGGTATAATCTATGCATAGTGATGATAGAGAAATGGTAGGCATAATAAATGTATGTTGTGATAAGGATTAAAATATGAAACAACTTGTTATGTATGTGGTTTAATTTCCAATTTTGGGTATAAAAAGGAAAACGAAGTGAGGTGTGATGTAATGTGAGGAACATGGAAGATGAATTGTTTAGGGTAGAGAATGGCCGAGCTAACCTCCAAGGGCCCCATGCCCTCGGAGTGCTGCCTACATAGTCCCAATGAAAAAGGGACCTCAGGCCGATGTAGTTCTCCCATGAGCTAGGGAAGAATATGAGAGGGTGTGAAAATGAGGTAGTAGGTTTTAGGCATGGTGTGGGTTTTAGATCTATTAGGTGTGGGTGGATTATAGGTAAAGTGATGTAGGTGATGTCGATTGTGACAAAAGAAGAAGATTACCCCAAAAGTAAGCGTCGAGGACCAAGTCCTGTATAAGGTAATCAAAACGTAAACAAAGACGGTTCAAAAGATAAGAGGGGTAAGAAAGCCACCTGATTGGGTAGGATCATACCGAGTAAATCACACCTTGAAAGAGGTGATGAACATAAGACCCTAAAGACATTGCATGATTGATTGTTCTATGGTGAAAAGTAGTCACATGATCACCAAATGTCTAAGTTCCAAGAAGTCCCTTGAGGCAATAGGAAATGGGAGTGGGAATGGTAAGAAGGGTGAAAGGTAGTTAATTTTTATGTGGTATGAGGTAACATGCACTTGAGCAAGAGATCCGAGGTCACAATGGGCAAGTCCATGACTAAAAGGTTTGTTGTTTTGACTTATAGTTGAGATAGACTGATCGATGTGGGAAGTCTATATGGGATGAAGAAAATTTAACTCCTTGAGGTCTTCATGAAGCTGATCGATGCGGGAAGCTTCAGTTGCTCTCATTTTTTAAAGAGCTTTACATAGTTGTCCTTCAGGGAGCAGTCTATTTATAAAGAGTTATTGTCGAGAGGAAGATGTCCTTTTGAGGGAGTCATCTTTTGAGTGGAAGTTTGACTCAAGGAGTTATATCCCATGTGAGGGCTTTGAAGTCATGGACAAGACCAAGGTGAGGCTAGGACTCTCGTGTAAAAGGAAAGATGAAATGACCATGGGATCTCATCTAAAGGTAGACGAAAAGTATCCATGAGAATCATGCTATGTGCAGTGCCATGGTACACATATTCAAGAGAAGATAACAAGTGATGGTACTCACATGATTTTGTTTAATCATTAGTGAGGTGTATGAAGTGAATAACGCTCAAGGGACGAGCATGGAAAGAGACAAAAGGTGAGGTAGGACTACAAGTCAATAATAGAATGGTCGAAGATGTAAGGTGTTAAGGGGCTCAGTTCGGGTTTACCATCGAGTGAAGATAAATGATAAGCAATTGATCCATAAGTATGGGTCATCATGTATGGTCCAAGCCAATTAGGAGAAAATTTTCCATTTACTTTTTTTTTTCTACTGGTTACGTGTTGATTTTATTTTAGGACAAGGTCACCGACTTGGAAGGTCCATTCATGGACACATTTGTCGTAGGCACGTTTGATACGTTTTTGGTAAACTTGAAGGTGATCCAGAGCATTAATGATGTTCGTCTAGTAACTCTAACTATGCTAAATGGTCCTGACGAAAGTCATCATCATTGAGCATGTCATGGAGAGAAATGCGAAGTGAGGGAATTTGGACTTCAAGAGGCAGGACTGCCTCTATACCATAGACCATAGAAAAGGGAGAGTGGAAGTGAATACTAGTGCGGTATTCCCACAGGGAAAAAGGAATGTGTGAATGCCAATCCTTCCCAGTATCATTAACCACTTTCATGAGAATCTTGTTGAGGGTTTTGTTAGTGGATTCGGCTTGGCCATTGGTTTGTGGGTAATAAGGTGATGAGAAACTAAGTTGAATGTCGAAGGCGTCGCAAAGTTTTTGCAATGTTTTATTTTTGAATTGTTTTCCATTATCAGTGATGAGGCGATGAGGAACACCAAAGTGATAAATGATGTGGTGGTTAATAAACTCACATATTTTCTCATCTTTTGTGGAAATAAGTGGTATGGCTTCCACCCATTTTGTATAGTATTCGGTAGTAGTGATGATCCATTGATGGCGTTGGGAAGAATGGGGATTGATTTCTCCGAAAAGATCCAAACCCCATTGAGAGAAGGGCCAAAGGTCACGGTGACCTGTAAGGCATGGCTAGGTGTATGATGAAGATTGGAATGTTGTTGGCATTTTACACAATGTTTGATGTAGTCACAACAATCATAGTTAAGGGTCGGCTAGTAATAGCCCAGGTGAAGAATACACTTAGCAACAACAAGGCCACTGAAGTGACCTCCACATATGCCATCATGAACTTCCTTAATGGTATAAGGAATTTCAGAACTTGTGAGGCATCGTAAGAGAATACCATCAAATCCACACTTATAGAGGAGGCCCCCATGATGACGTAACGAGAGACCTTTTTAAGGAAGGCGCGTTATCCATTACGGGTGAGATCAGGAGGTAAGATGGAGAAAGAAAGGTAGTCGGAGTATTGTTTATACCAAAGGTCACTCGGGTCGGGGTGGCAGGTTTTGATCGAGTAAACATCATGAGGTAAATAAGAAGGTGATTGGAGTCATTGTACGGTGACAAAGATTTGAGAATCGGTGGGTGAAGCGGGTATTTGGGAAGCTAAGCAGGCCATGGTATCTGCAAATTTGTTGGTTGAACGTGGGATGGTTTAAAGGGTGTAACGGTCAAAGGTGGTCAAAAGTATATCGACATGATTTTTATACTTTTGAAGTATCTCATTACGACATTGGTATATACCAGTGACTTGGTTTATGACCAATTGAGAATCACCAAAGATGTTGATGGATTTGACATCTAGGGCATAGGCGGCTTGGAGACCTAGTACGAGTGCTTCGTATTCGAAAATATTGTTGGTGCATTCAAAATCTAGTTTGAAAGACAAAGGCATGGGTTCACCATCAAGAGGAATGAGGATAATACCAGCCCCACCCCCACGCTAACACTTTGAACCATCGAAGAAGAGTGTCATTTGGTAAGGGGTTCGTCCAGGAAAGGGTAGCAATTGACTCATCTGGAAAGTCAAAATTAGAGGTTGATCCCCAGAAATAGGTGCGTCAGCCAATTGGTCGGTGATAGCTTGGCCCTTGATGGAATTTTGATGAATGAATTCAAGGTCAAGATCAGCTAAAAGCATAAGCCATCATACGTGCACACTGATTTTGATAAGGTTTGGTGTACATAAAGTGTAAGGGTTGGTGTTGGTCACAACATAAGTTTTGTGGTTGAGTAGGTAATGGCACAGAGTTTGGTGGCAACAAAAACTAAGGCTAAGTAGATTTTTTCGGGATGGGTGTATCGGGTTTCATAGTCCAAAAGAGTATGGATTATGTAATAAACCACCTGCTCTCTGTGTTGTTCATCGTGATGAGCGAGCATGGCTCCCAAGGAGTGATCGGTAGCGGATATGTATAGGTAAAAAGGTTGATCATCTTTAGGTGGAATGAGTACAGGTGGTTGGAGAAGGTATTGTTTTAGGGCCTCAAAATATTTGTGACAGTCATCATCCCATTTAAAGGAGACATCCTTCTTGAGAAGGTGATGAAATGGTTGACATCGATCAGATAATTGTGAAATGAAACGACAAATAGAATGCAAATTACCTTGCAGGCTACGGAGTTGCCTAAGGTTGGTGGGCGGAGGCATTTCCAGAATGGCCTTGACTTTAACAGGGTCAACTTCTATACCATATAGGAAACGATAAATCCCGGAGCTTTCCCGAGAGGACCATGAAGATGCACTTATTTGGTCAAGGTGAACGTAATATTTAATGAGGATGTCAAAAATGGTTTTGAGGATGGCAAGGTGCTTGAGTGGCGTTTAGATTTGGTCAGAGATTATCCATGTAATCTTCCAATATATGATGCATAATGTCATGGAAGATGTAAGTCATAGCTCGTTGATATGTGGTACTAGCATTTTTGAGGCCGAAAGGCATGACTCGATAGCAAAAGGTCCCCCAAGGGGTGATGAATGAGTTTTGTGTTGATCCTCTGGGGCAAGCAGGATTTGGTTATAACCTAAGAAGCCATCCATGAGTGATAGCATCTCATGGCTAGCGGTAAGGTCAACCAGTTGGTCAATACCAGGTAAGGGAAAGTCATCTTTTGGACATGCTAGGTTGAGGTCACGAAAGTCCGTGTAAATACAGAGTCCCCCTGTCACCTTAGTGACAGGGACAATGTTAGAAATCCAACGAGGATAATCAATGGGTAAGATGAAGGAAACGAAAAGAAGGAATTGAAGTTCCTCTTTGATGAGAAGGGCAATGCGAGGGTGCATTTTCCTTAGCTTTTATTTAATGGGTTTGGCATCGGGAATGGTTACGATATTGTGGACCACTATGGTGGGATCAATACCGGGCATATCTGCGTAAGACCAAGCGAAAGTGTGGTTATGATCCTTGAGAAAAGAAGTGATGGTTTCTGTTCAACAACATCTAAAGATTGACCGATCTTTAGGATGTGCGGGTCATCCTAAGTATGAATGTTGATCTCGATAGTCGATTCATTCAACATGGTTTACATCTCAAAAGGTAACGAATGATGAATATATGAGTCTTCTGCACCAGGGTAGGTGAGTATATATTCATCATTCGACATTAAATGATGTTAATTGAAGGTGTATCATCATCGATCATTTCAGGATATAGGAAGGGAAGAGTAGAAGGGGCCTTGCCCCTACGTTGATAAGTCAAAGGCCCCAAGGAAATGGTGTTTATGAAAAAAAAAGTTAGGAGGGATAGATTCTGGATCCATTGACTCCGTCGGTGATGGTGGTGATGAAGGCAGAGCGGGTGAAGCAGGTGGAGAAGGGATGATGTCCTTGATGAGTTCAATGCGAGCTTGTTTGGTAGGTGGTTCAGGAAAGCTGATACCACTACGGTCATTATGTTTATGGGTGGTACATGGGATAACGGTATGGTGACCTTGCTCGTAAAATCCAAAACCAAAACCCTTCCATGCACATCGGTGTAGGAAGGTGTGGGTGATTGGTAAGTGATTGGAAGTCGGGAAAATGGGTGAGTTTGTGATGGTGGTTCGGGTGTGTAAGTGGTAGTATCAAGTCCCCCATAGGTGAGACTAGTATGAAGGTGAGGAGGACCATACATGAGACGTTCTCCTATATGGTGATCATAATGAGGGTGTTGGTGAAGGCTTCCATACTCTTGTGGAGTAAGGAATGTGTTGACACTATATAGGCAGTACTCCCCAGTGAGGCGTTGAAAAACACCTTCCAAGGGATCGGTGGTTTGTATGTAGGTAGCTGGAATGGATGATGTGTCAAAGTCGATGTGGAGGTGGAGTTAATAGATTGGGAAGCTGATGGGTCAGCCATGGAGGTTGTGGCAATGGTAGGAATGGAGGAGGTATGTGTGGTTGAGGTAGCGACTATACTGGTAAGCGGAGGTGTAGGTGCGGAGGTAGACGCTTTAATGGGTATGAGCACATCATTGGGTTGGTAAAGCATGTTGCATGTTTTAAAAGGTGATGGATTAGATGGAATGGTATAGGTATGTCCTTTGTGTTCAAACTTTACACAATGATGCAAAGTGGAAGGAACGTAACCCATGACATGAATCTAGGGTCTGCCAAGCAACAAGTTATATTGGAATTCCCCCTCCAAGACATAGAATAATTCTGGGATAGTGCGGGGGCCCACGCGAACATGGAGGATGATGGTGCCTAGTGTAGAGGTGATAGCATCATTGAATGAATGCAACATGACAGGATGTTTATGCATGTAATTGTCAGATATGCACATTTGAGTGAATGCATGGGATGAGATGATGTTAATGCTAGCACCCCCATCAATCATCACACGACGTACCCGTATGTCATCTATGTGGACAGAGATGAAGAGGGTTGGGTCTAGGTCATCATTTTGGTGTGGTGCGATCTCTTCTTCTGAGAAGCTAAGGGAGGCTACTTGGTGAATAGGGTGGGGTGAAGATGAAGGTGGTAATTTTGTGAGAGAGGCTACATGATGGGGTGTGATAATGGAGGCTATGGGTGTAGGGTCATTGGGTAAAACCTCAATAGATTGAAGAACCTCCATGAGAGCTTGATGATGGGATTTTGAGGTTTGGATGAGGTCATATAAGGAAATTTTGAGGGGAGATTGGTGTAATTGTTTGAGCATGGTGCGATGTGTGATGCCATTAGAAATGGGGTACGTAGGGCCATGGATAGTGATTTTAGGTATGGGTGCAGATGGTATGTTGGGTATAGGATTGGTTGGTGGGTCAATTGCCTTTTCTTTACCCTTATCCTTCTGAGCACGTGTAGTGATGTGTATCATGTTGATCTAAGGGGAGTTGACAAACAAAGAAGGTGTAGGGTGGGTGGTATAACGACATGACGGAAAAACCTACTTTGGAGGAGAAAAGCCTTGTGAGGTGAGTGGGCGCAATGACATTTGGGTGGTGGCATGGCAAGTTCTTTGATGCCAAGCATGTTAGTTTCAAATCTTGGGGGTGGCTCTAGGAGCTGTGAGGGTGGAGGTTATGGTTGTTGAGTGGGAAATGTGGGAATGGGTGTTGGTGAAGCATGGTCCTCATCGAGAAGGTCGTCATTGTCAAAGTTGGCTTCCGGAGGACACAACTGGATAAGGACGGTTTTCAAGGCCTTGCAGTTCTCCACATCGTGCCCTGGCACACGATAGTATGCAAAAATTTTAGTATCATCAAACCATTTTCGCTTGGGTTTGAGGGGTTCATAAGACACGAGTGGCGGTAATGTGATGACAAAAGTCTCAAGGAGGTTGGTTAAAATTTTGGCATAAGACCCTGCTAGTGGATCATAATGGGAAGTGAATGTGGGTTTGGGTGTAGGTGTGGTTGATTGTTGAGGAACGACCTTTGGAAGAGGAGGAGTGGGTCAAGCTATGGTTTTGGGTATCGGTGTGGTTTTGGGTGTCGGTCGTGTTTGTTTAGGTAGGGGTATAGTAGATGAACGGGAAGGAAGGTGTATGGCTATTTTGACTACCTTATTGTGGGGTAGTGGAGTTTTATTTTTGGGTTGTACCCTCTTGGGTAAAGGCGATGTGGGTGTACGAGGTATAGAAGGAAAGGCAGATGGGGGAAGAGGATGAGTTACCCACGGGGATAACGGGGGTGTTGTGAAGGTAGAGGATGTGGGTCGTGCAGGAGGTGTAAGGGACAAAGATTGAAATGTAGTGGATAGTGAAGTAATAGTTAAGGGTATTGGAGGTATGGGTGGTAAAGATGCTATGGGTGTGGGTGTAAGTCATGTTGGGCATCTGGGAGGTTAGAGGTTTGTGGAAGGAATGGGTTGTTGTGTTTTTGGTTTATCGATGGGTGGAGGTTGCTTGACCATGTTGGGAAGCTGAGGTCTTAAGATAGACAAGATAGGTGAAGGTGTGATTGGCGCAGCCTAGGGTATGGGTTCTATGGGTTTGGTGCTTCTATTTGGGTGTCGAGTAGGTGTGGTGTTGACTTGGGAGGATGTAGCTAAATCCAGTTTGATAGGTGGATGAGTAAGGCTAGTGGTTGGGGTGACCCCTAAGGTGGTAATAGGTTTAGTCGAGGAAAATGTTGTAGGTGTGGGTTTGGGTTTAGATGTAGTTTGGGTTATGGGTAAGGGTGTATGTTGAGTTATGATGGGTGTCGTGGAAGGAATGGTGATAGAGGTGGTTGTATTTGGTTCGATTGGTCGGAATAATTTTGGGTAGATAGTGGAAGTATCAGTAAGTGACATCTGCATCTGTGTTGAGACCGGAAGCAGAAGGTGCCCCCATAATAAGGCTCTATCCACATAATCTAAGTGATCGGCCAAATGTGAGAATGACATGTCTATGGGTGGAGTTGATGAGGACTTAATGGCAATTCCCATAAAATGTGTCTTAGAGACAGGAAATTGGCTAGCTTCACTTGGGTGGGTAGAGCCGAAAGTAGGTCTGCAGGATTTTGGGTAGTTGATGGAGAATGCTCACCAAGAGGCAAAGGTATCTCAACTGGGTCTATGATAGGTGGAGGAGATGATGGGAGCTCCTCTATAGGTGGAGGAGATGATGGGTGCTCCTCTGTGGGTGGAGGAGGTAATGGGTGCTCCTCTGTGAGTGGAGGAGGTACTGTGGGTACCGGTTCTCTAAGTGGAGAAGCCAAAGGTGAAATGGTCTCAATGTTAGTGGGGGACTCCTCCATAGGTGATGAAGGAGATGAAAGGTGTTCCTCTGTGGGTGGAGGAGCAGGTGCGGTGGATTCTAACGTGGAAGGAGGATTTCGGGATAGGATTTCCTCTATGGAAGGAATATGGGGTAACTGGGAGGCGACATGTACATCAGTAAAAATAGCGTGAACCTCACGGGTATGAGTATCATGAGTTGAGGTCTCACCAGTTTGATCAGACGAAGGGGCATGGTTGGGAAATGGTTTCTTGAAGATGTGTAGGTTTTGGTTGGCAAGTGCGTTAGGATTATCCATGGTTAACTCACCTTTCTCGAGCATTTATTGGACAATATTTTTGAAAGTGATGCAATTGCTGTCACTATGACCCTTTACTCAATGATAGTTACAAAAGTCATGTTCTTTATACCATTTAGGCATGGGGCGAGTAGGGTCAAAAATAGTGTGTGGTTTTATAGGTGGAAGGGTAATGGCCATGGCTTTGATAAGCTTTTCTAAGACATAAGAGTAAGGTTCCCCAATTGGGGTGTATTTCCGTTGCTCTCATCTGAATTGAAAAGTCTAGATGGGTGAGAGATTAGATGAGGGGGTAGCCTGATTTGACGGATGAGTGGGCCATCCTTGAGTACCACTGCATTAGCGGTGCCCTTAGATTTTGAATAATTGGTTTACGGTTTGGAAGAAGAAGAGCTATCATTCGACTTGAATGCCAAATTATTATTGCGTAACTGGATTTTCTTTTCTTCGATGGCTCGAATCTCTAACTTTCATGCCATAGTGAATGCTTCATCGAATGTTTGGAAGGTTTGGACCTACAAGGTCGGTGAGATATGTCTAGCACAAGCCCGTGTGAAGAGCTCAATGAGTTCTATTTGCGGCAGTTGGAAGGTGAGTTGATTGATCAAGCTACGCCGGTGAGTGAAAAATTTTACGATAGAGTGTATTTGGTACCAAATGTAGGTTGGAAAGTGAAATAGGCTAACTGATGCCGGTTAGGAAAAACCAACGCCGGTTAGGGTTAACTGCTGCTTGGTCACTTTGTAGAAAATGGTCAGTGAGTGAAAAACCGGGTAGAAAGTCAAATTTGATAGGTATGCCAAATTTGATGGTGTTTTACAATATCAATGGGAATGATGGCGGATGGGGGGACTATGAAAAGTGGAAGAAAATGAATAAAATGTCCTTTTGGGTAGGTTAACAAAAGGACCTAGAACCAACGTCGGTTGGGTATAACCAACGATGGTCAGAGGTAACCAACGATGGTTACTGTGAAATTAAAACAATGATGAAAGAAAATTGGTTGTGAATTAAAATATGATGTAGAATTAGACCCAAAATTCTAATAATGATGATGATATGGCCCAGACACACTCAGGTGAAGCCGGAATACACCAAATTGTGATGAGGAGCGTGTAAGGATGAACAAGAAAAATGAAGAATGTGATCTCTCACCTCAAAACACAAGCCAAGCAGAAACACTAAGAAAAATGTGATCCTAGGAGTGCCTTTTCTATTATGTTTATTTAGCTTATGCTATTTAAGGAATGGCACATGAACTGTGAAATATATTTTTTTGGTGAGGATGGATTCCTACGAAGAAAGAGATCTAAAAGGTGAGGTTTCAGGTATGTTATGGTGGGGGTGGGCTTCGCTCTAAAGTATGACTCGACAGAGCAGTGAGCTGGGTGCCCACTATGCCATGATCGTGTGATCACCTACAACTTCTTCCAGGTAAGATGTTTTTTAAGAATGTGTGTATTTTCAATTTTTGTGAGGTTTGGTAAGACTCGGAGAGAGAGAAAGAAAGTGCTTTCTATGGTTCGTTTGTCAACCATCAACTAGTCATGACTTCCAGCATATAGGTTGCCCTCAATTAATGTGAGCTAATGCGATAAATCAAAATGGAATGCACTTATTTTTAAACCCAAATCGAAGTGTGAAGTTGGATGACACAATAAGATGAAGAGGAAGAGGGATGCTCTTTCACTACAATGCAGAAAACGTAAAGAAATGGTTCTTTTTAATTACACCAAAAGAAAGGTTTCCTTTAGAGAAAATAGAAAGAAAAGGTGGGTTACCAAGGAAGAAAATTAATGTGTATGCTTTTCAGAAGGGAAACAAACACACAAATTTTCCTAGGAATGAATATAATGCAAGGAACCCTGGATGGGTCCCACCGGTGTGCCAAAATGTTTCACCTAATTCTTAGACATTTCTTTGAAGTATTGATGAAACAGATAGGGTAACGGGCATAGGAGGAATACCTGTTTTAATGTTGGTTGATGAGTTGTTACGCATGTATGACTTCTCGAATCCATAGCTGGTTGTGAGAGCTTCCTTTTGGCTAGGAGGAACTACCTGTAATAAAAGCAAGACCACCAGAAGGAATTAAACAATATGTGTAGTGAACTGCCTAGTGTATGCTAGATCTGGAAGTGTGATACTTCCTAGATGGTCTTCAGCCACTGGTTTTTAAACAATTTAATGCGGTAAATAAAGTAAATCCTATTGTAGTTCGAAATGATTTAGGTATCTCACTTAAAACACAATAAGAAAGATCTAATCTAACAGGCTAGGTTAGAATAGGATCCGAAGGTCAAATAATTGGTTATGGGTCTCTGTAGGTCTAACAAAAGTCTCAGGTAGATCACAGGTGAATGAGGGTGAGGTAGAATTAGGTGGGTAGGTCACTGTTTTGAGTTGTATGGGAAAATATAGTAACGGTGCCGAGTTTAGGGTGACTGACGACGCTTAGATATATCTGATGTCGGTTATTCTTGTGGAGTTCTAGGAATGCCACAGATGGGTTTTGGGTCTCCTTTGCGATTGCACAAAGGATTTTGGTTGGTCGGGATGAGGTATTGGGTGATTTGGGAGGGATTTGGCGAGGTTTTAATGGGTATATGGAGGGGGAATGTTGAAGGAGGTCAATGGGTGGCTAGGTAAACAATAGGTGATAATATAATGACAAAATGAAGTGAACCAGAGAAGTAGAATGTTTTACTTACTTGGATTCTGGTCCTGGACACCTGTGAGTGAGGGATGGGGGTGCTGGTAAGAGGTTGAAGGCTGCAAGTGATCACTAATCATAGGAGAGATTCTGCATGGGCTACATGTGCATTCCTCTTTGCTTGGTTAGATCAAATCATTGCTAGGGTGGCTGTGTAGGGGAAAATGCTTGATCTCTTTCCTTGCACACATGCTCTTGGGAATTCGATCTCAGAAGATGTGATATCTCTCAGGAAGATCTCAATGTTTCGCCAACTTTTTCCAATATTTTCCAACCTTGAAAATAAGGTTGTTTTGGGGGTTAAAAGGGTAACCGATGGCGGTTTTGGCTTAAATGGCGACGATTAGGGTAATCGCATCGGTCAAGGTGGGACTTCCTAGATTTACTAAACTAGGGAGATCCTCTTGATTTTCTCGAGATCTTGTGTTGTTAACCCACAGTTTAGACCGGGAAGCTTCTTGTAAGCATGAGAGAATGTGGTTAGAGAGAATGTAGGCATTGATTTTTAGGGTTTGGGTAAGTCTTAGTTAGTTGTGGCAACTTACTAAGAAATAGGTCTTAAGTGAGTTGGCTTGATGAGGTGTCTAAGTGAGGTGTATGTGTGGGTATTATTTAAATCAAGATATTTAAATAATAAATATGGTGAGGATAATGAATTAATTTAATTTAATTAATTAAATTAATATTAGTGGGGTGAAGGGGGCATAAAGGCGAATGTGATGAAGGGTGCTTATTCATTGATGGACCTAAGGGGAGTGTGACCTAATTTTAGTGTCTCAAAGGTCACACAATGATCGCCGAGTTCGTTGAAACTTGCAATGAAATATGAACCTACAAAACCCTTAAATAAACATCAAATACCAAAAACAAAGATGCAAAATGAGGGGTCTGACTGTCCTCAACTATCATAATGGTGAAATTAAGAATGAGTGTTGCACCACATCTCGGACCCAATGTAGTTCTATGTGTGTTTGTGGAATTGTGCCTAGGTGGCTCTTGTGCGTGTCACAATTAATAACGAGAAACTATCTATATGTAAAGAAATGTAATAGATGTGTGCGTGGAATAGAATATAATCCCCTCCTATGAATTTTATGCCGAATAATGTAGTCCATTGCCCTTAAATGGATGCTATTTGACAGCCTTTGGATGTAACCTTAGGTGGTGATAGCTATTGCTTAGTGTTTGGTCCCTTACTATGATCACATAACTTTATATTTAAATGATTCCCTTGCTTGAATTTCATGATTAACCCCAAAAATTCTGACTACCAAAAAGATATGATGCTCAAATTACTAGAAATGATTACCCAAAAGAGGTGAGTAGAGTTCAAAGAGGTCAAGAGTGCCCATAGGGGGACGGGAGCACTTGACACTTTGGTGTCTGGATGGGCGTTGGTGTCCGACTCAAAGAAACCGAAGGGTCGTAGGATAAACTAACCAAGAATGTGTGCAAGACCAAAAATGAAAATGGAAAGAAAACAAATATGGCCAAAGACATGGGTTGATTTTTACTTTTCTTACTTAGGAATCATATGAATAGTAGTATGAAATTAAGACTAGATAATTACCCAAAGTGGGTGATTTTGTGTCTATAGATAGAGGAAAAGGTGGGTCCCGATAATAACATCTAATGAGGTACCCATGTATAATGTAAATCTCCCATAAAATGAGAAAACCTAGTGGGAAAAAAGTCCCCCATCCCCAACACCCCCAAGAGAGAAAATAAGATAAGGTAGGACTATAAAACCCCATTCAAAGCTACACTTTACTCTAGCGCCCTGTATCCCGAAAAGGAGCCTCCTAGAGGACCGTAGAATATAAGTAGATGCAATGAAGAGTGGATCACCATAGAAAAGTGAATGAATCCGCCAAGTGGCTGATGGATCTCTAACCAAGGTGTGGTTCCTATACAAGTAACTATGCTCTTCATGTAAAGTAGAAGAGCCAACTACTCCATGAAGGGATGGTGTATCCAAAGCAACAACAAAGAACGAACATGGAAGGCCTTACAATTGTGTACTAAATTTATCGATGTCTAATGATTCCCGAATCAAGGTTCCTACTCCCACAGAAAAGTATGCGGTTAACCAAAAGTAGGTGGATCAAGAAATAACTCCTCAAAATTTGGAAGGTGACAAGAGAGATGGTGGAGGTGGGTTCCCATCATTATTGTAGTCATCTATGCTATAGTAAAAGTCCTCATCATCATAAATGTGCTCAAGATCTGAAATGTCATCAAGTATAGGTGAATCCAATGAAGAATCTAAAGGAGGGATAAAGTGAGAGAAGGAATATAGCTAAGTCTGATGATCGACTGCACCCACTATAATGATAATGTCACTATGCAATTCTTTGACATACATTGAATCTTGAGTGAACTCAACCCGCATGCCCTTATCAAGGTGAGTAATTTAATAGACTAATAAGAGATTAGTTAAGAGTGAGGGAATACTTATAAAATTATTGAATTTTCCTCCACTCATTTCAATAGACCCTCTCCCAAAAACCCGTGTAGAAGTGATATCACCCAATCATATAGTGGACATGTCACATGGATCCAAGGAAGTGAATTCTAAGTTTGAAGAGGCTATATGATGTGATGCACCAGAGTCAATAACTCATGTAGGATTTTGTGGTACAAATGTAACTAGGGATCTACCCTTTGTATTCTCCTTTCCTAATTATTTCTCTTTCCCTTTTCCATTGTCATTTGCCTTGAAGGATTCATGAGTTGATAGAGATAGTTTGATATACTCAAGGACATCTATGTTGTTCTTCTCAAGAAGATATGGTCAACCTATGTAATACCCACATTTTATCTTCTCTTTCTTGGAATTACCACTGGAAGAGGAAATTTGAGTTTGATTTTGAGGTGGGATCATTTTGATCATTCTTTTTTCACGATCCTTGTTATTCCATTTCTTCTCTTTGTTTGAAGTCTTATGTTTCTCATTTCAAAAAAATAAAGCACGTGGTTTAAAGGAATTCATTGCACCCATTTGAATAAGCTTGTATTTTCATGAGTCAAGCCAACAACAAATTTTTCAAGGATGACATGGTCCATGTAGCTCCAATGGTGTGCTTGGTGGTGTGGAAGGTAGAAACGACAAAATAGTTAAAACCTAATTTGTAAGGATGGAAAGAACCAATTGATCATCCATTTTATCTAAGAAACATAATTTCAAATACAATATGAGTGATTTGAATTTGGTGAAGAATTATTGTATAGTGTTAAAGTTGCCTAGGCTCAAATTGATGAGATTTTTCTCTAACTCATAAACTCTCATTATGTCCTACTTTTGCCCAAAGAGTCCTTTCAATGTGATTCATACTTCATTAGGAGTAGTTATAGATTCAATACGAAAGAGTAAGTCAAGAGACATTGATAGGAATAATAGACCGTAGGATTATTCACTTCTATTATACCACCTCACCTTCTTTGCATTCGGTTTCAATTCTATTTATATATCTAGATAGTGATACGATGTAAGCATTTACTCCTCAAGAGGATTTGTATTTTGAATTTCCACTTGTGATAGTTTAACAGTGTAAGAAGTGTAACTTGAGATTGATCCATTGTAGTAAGTGGATATGTGTTGAACTGTGTGTGCTTAAAAGACTGGGATATGTAACCATCTTAAAAATATAGAGCGGTAAGTGAACCAATGCAGGGAGCCAAAAAGTGGACAAAAACCTGAAAATGAATGAAATGCATACACATTTTGTAATAACGCAATCGTGTTATGTTTTCCTTAGTTCGGTAATTCATGAACCTATAATGCGTGCACGTTATGTTAAACTATAAACAAAAAAAATTGATCCCTATTCATTTTAATTTCCCCAAACACAATTTTTATAACAAAACCCCTCCCTCACATTTCAAATTCAGCTGGATCTTGCTCAAATGATCGTATGAGAATCACCATGAAGATTGGAATCAATGATGGTGCCACAGAGAAGAGGTAGGCACAATTATTTTCTCGAAATTGCATTGAAATTTGGTAATTATAGAGTATAATTTGAATTAAATACATTTTTTTATTATTCACTATATCCATGTCAATCCACCCAATCAACCACAACCAAAACCTACAATTCATGTGATCCATCCTAGCCCTCCTACAATTTCTCAACATCCCCAAGGAAATCAAGAATATTTAGTAGCCAATATAGTGGAAAACATGATTGAAATTGAGGATTTAATCAAAACAATGAGGGATTAGTGGCTTAAGTTGATGCGACAAAAACTCAAATTGATCCTTGGACATCCTATAAAGAGCATTATAGGGTTTATTATGCGAACAAATTATCATATACAAATGTAAAGAACAAACAAATTATAAAACACTGCATATGTGCCTTATTCATGGATCCTCGAACCAATTTTTCTGTTTAATTGTCATGCAAACAGGTTTCTCATCCACTGGTGCAATAATGATTTGATTAAAAATAATTTTTGGGACCGATGGTGGATGGTGTTTGATTTTCCACCTTGCAATAACAATGAGGTGCCACTATACTTTTGAGGAAACTCTATTACGATTTTATCCTCAACGAGATCCCGAACTATTTTGATTTCTGGGATTTCCAGGGCCGAGGAAAGGCTCTACACATGATTGACCAGGTGCACAACGTGCACCTATTCAATAGGGTAGAGTCCCCACACAAAAGCCCCCTCACCTTGAGACTGTCCCTCCAGCAGTGAAGGAGACAGTAGAGATTGATACACTCCATGTGCTTCAGGGGATATCTGATACCCTTGTTTGACATACAAGGGAGATTTATGATCCAGATGTTCGTGGAGGTACATAGAGTATTCCCTCATGCAGTACTAGCATGAGGCCACATCTTTGCTCGACATGTGGTAGCATATGTTTGGGGCCCGAGGAGGATGATACTTTCATGCATACTTGGTTTTGGTGGAGTTGCCATTGGTGGTGCACACAATAATGCCACTATGTTAGATGCCTTTTTGAGCAAGACATTTGGATTACAGTCATTGAAGTTACATTCGCAGTATTTTTATGTTTTATTATGTGTGTTACAAAAATATCGAAGTACTTGATTTACTTATATATGTTAAATTTTTGAAATAATTGTATTTTTACATGTATGCATTGATATTACAACAGCATGGGAGGGGCGTCATCATCCCGACCATAGGCTATGAAGCACCATGCTTACACATACATTCACAAAGGTAATTTAGAATGTTAATTGTGTAAAATTTTCACGTATGAAAATATATATAACTTTTGAACTCAAATATATGTATGTTCTTGTATGTTTAACTAACTTGATGTGATATATGTTTGATAAAGTGATGACCTCACTAGACACCCCACCATCTTTGCGACGAGTAGAGAAAGGTATTGCCATTACGATTTCATCTGCGCAACAACTCACTGAGGTATTCAAACAAGTATTTTTGTTAAATTACTCATGTAATACTTATTATGTTAAATTACATGTTAATAATTCCCTTCATTGTAGCATTATTAAATTATGTTAATAATGTCCTTCATTGTGTATATGAAGGAGTTACCTGCGATAGGTAGCAACCTTGTTCATTTGATTCACAGGCATGGCACGGTAAAAAATAAAGTTGTATATTGATAAAATTAGTTAAAATATTATCATTACACATACATGTACTTAGTTGGCATAAATTTTTGATCTGCATTCAAAAAATTTTTTGTTAGCATAGTTCTATTTTGGCTAATTTTGATGTTTGATTTTGTGATCTTATGTGTATGTAGGGAACTTCAACCCCTTCCATTTTGACTTCAAGGGCATGGAATCCTTGAGCTCATTGTTTTGATACCCTGTTTCGTGCTCTAGGAGCTCTCGATGACTCATATGAGCGTGAGATGCAGATTCAACGTGACCGAGAGCTTGCGGTAAGTGTGTGTATTTATGTAAATAATTTCATTAACATGGTCTTAAATACATGTTGAAAACATATATAGATTAAGTTTTGAAAAAAATTGTTTTTGCATTTACAGGTTCAACTACAGGTGAGTCTTCAGCGAAGAGGACTCGTAGCATGGGCACGAACGATCCAAAGTCATCTCACATATCTCCATCTTCGTCTAAGGGAGGGCCTTCTTCGAGCAAGGCCAAGAGAAGGATATATTTTGATGATTAGGAGATATATACATATATATGTGTGTGTGTGTGTGTGTGTGTGTGTGTGTGTGTGTCATACACACACACACACACATATACATACATACATACATACATACATACATATACATATATATATATATATATATATATATATATATATATATATACATATATATATGTATATATGTATATGTATGTATGTATGTATGTATGTATGTATATGTGTGTGTGTGTGTGTGTGTGTGTATGTATATATATATATATGTACACACACACACACACACACATATATATGTACATACATACATACATACATACATATACATATATACATATATATATATATATATATATATATGTATATATATATATATATATATATATATATATATATATATATATATATATATATATATGTATATATATATATATATATATATATATACATACATATATATATATATATATATATATATATATATATATATATATATATATATATATGTGTGTTTATATATATATATATGTGTGTGTGTGTGTGTGTGTGTGTGTGTGTGTGTGTGTGCCATTGTATGCATGCCTATATAGCATTTGAACTTGATATTATATGACCTATTTGTGCATTTTTATATTTATTGTTCACGTTGATACTATTTGGAACTTGATATTTTGTATGAGAACTTACATTTCTGAGATTATTTTTGTATGAAACTAATATGACGTGCACTTGACAATATTTAAGACATTATGGATTATTTTTTCATTTATTGGTGATGTATGTACTAACATTTTCAATGTATAATATGCATCAAAATTTGGAAATCAATATTTATATAATGTATGTATATAAAGAGTTACCTAATCTGAGTAATTATTCATTCAATTTATCAATGTGTATATGTGTATTTATCTTACCTGTGCTTCTTCTTTCTCATGGTCTCTTTTACTTGGTTCCTATCTTATCATGCACCTACTACATTCTTCAATGATTCTTAGTCTTCTCCCATGTTAAAAACCTTAGAAAATCATTAGGACCATCACTAACTTGATTTATAAGGCTCCAAACACCACTGTTGTTCATCTTACCAAAACTATCAACTATGCCCCTTAAGACAATGTTTTTTGCAACAAGCATGGATAGAAGGATCTAAGGATACCCACAAAGTATTAAAAGCTTCAATAGTTCAATTTTTCATCCCTAAGGTGCTCCCAAAATCTCAGACTCCAACTCCTTCTACAACTCCTTAGAGCTTTATCATTCACTTCTCTCAATAGTTCACACTTTGCAAATACTAGCTCAATACACCAAAAAGCAATAGAACACTGAACCATGACTAAAAAAATATTTAAACATGCTTAACAACCCTATTTACACTTTCTCAAACCATCAAATCAGTTTCACAAATCCATCTTTCATCATTTTCCTTTTTGACCCTCACTAGTCCTTGTAGCCTCTGAAAAAAGACAAATTTTGACACATTTTGCAAACCACAAGCTTTCAGACTTGACTGTAAGCGTTTTAGGCACCCATTATCCTCATTAAGGTGCATGTCAAATTTCAAGTACTAACTCAACTCCAGTGAAAAGTTATGCCACTTTTTGTAATTTTTCCTTCCTAGCCAATGAGCCATCTTACACTGTATATCTCCAAGTTTAGAAGAACCTACAAACAACAAGACTAATATGGCTTCCAAATTCCCTATCAATGTAATCATTGTACCTTGAAAATTAAAACTTTGGCAGTGATACTTAGTAACAACTAACAAGAACATGGTGAGCTCAATACATTGTGGAGGTCGGGAACATGTGTCACAAGGTGTCAAACATGTGGTTTTTTTCCAAATTCCAATGGGTCATCCTGGATTGCATAATACCATACATGGAAATACGATAAATTTTTTCAAAAGGAAAAAGAGTGAGAGTGAGATTGTGTGTGAGAGAGAAGAAAACATGAGAGAGAGATAGTGAGAGGTTGTCCAATCCATTATTTTACAAACGGTAGCTCGTGGCACCAAACCAACTATGCCAACACATCCGGGTGGCCGAGTTAAACACTTTTGGAGGCTTCATTTCGATGCGGGAGGATGTCTTTGCTTTCGGGCTACTTCGTTTGGGTGTAGTCCTTTAAGAGCCCTGAGACCAAAAAGGCTATAAATTCACCGGGTGATATCTCAAACTCCATGGCACCTAAAGATATCTTGTTAGATCCTACACCTCCGAGTAGAGACCTTATAAAAATCCTATCTCAGTTTTTTTTCCATCTTGATTTGGTTGTCTCGTTGTCCTATTGTTTGCAAACACACAAAATACTATAGTTTGAGTCAATGTAAGGTTTGTTAAACACAAAAATTTGCAAACATGGTAGCTCGTGGGAACAAACCGGGCTAGGCCACACATCCGGATGTCCTCGTGAATGCTAGTTAAGGTTTCATTTCAGTTCGGGTGATGTTGTAACTTCCGGGCTACTTCTGTCTCGAGCATAGTCCCTTAAGAGCCTTAAGACCAAAAAACCATATAACTTTGTCGGGTGATTTATCAGACTATGTGGCACCTAGAGATGTCTCGTCAGATCCCACACCTCTATGTAAGGACCCTATACAAAAAAATATCTTGGTTTTTTCCATATCAATTTGGTGCTCTCATTTTCCTATTGTTTATAAGCACACCAAATATTGTAGTTTGAGTTAGTGTAAGGTTGTCAAACACAATATTTTGTAAACGGTAGCTCGTGGGACCAAACCGACTGTGCCAACACATCTGGATGGTCTGGTGAACACTAGTGGAGGATTCATTTCGGTGTGGGATGGTGTCCTTACTTCTAGGCTACTTCATCCGGGCGTAGTCCCTTAAGAGCCCTGAGACCAAAAATTGTCTAACTTCACCCAATGATTTCTCGGACTCCGTGACACCTAGAGATGTCTCGTTAGACCCTACACCTTCATGTAGGAACCCTCTATGAAATCCTATATTGATTTTGTCCTTATTGATTTGGTGCTCTCATTGTCCTATTGTTTGTAAATGCACCAAATATTGCAGTTTGAGTCAGTGTAAGGTTGTCAGATGCTATATTTTGCAAATGGAAGCTTGTGGGACTGAACCGACTATGCACACACATTGGGATGGCTTGGTAAACACTTGGGGAGGTGTCATTTTAGTTCCCTATGCTCTCGGTGTTTCTACTACCTCGTCTCAACGTATTCCCTTAAGAGCCCCGAGACCAGAAAACACTATAACTTCAACGGGTGATTACTCGGTCTCCATGACACCTAGAGACGTCCCATTAGATCCTACACTCCACATTGGTACCTTCTACGAAATCCCATCTCAGTTTTCTCCATTTCAATTCATTCCTCTTGTTTTCCTATTGTTTGCAAAAGTGTCAAATAGTCTTCGAGCCTGAGTCGATGTAAGGTCAGGCTGTCCATTGCAACCAAGTGAATAATATAGGTGGAAAAATGATAATTTTAATGAGAATCTCTATTTATTGTTTCTTTCTAATATTTAACTAGCCTTGTCCCACTTTGCATCTTAGTAGTACATATCATCTTGTATGAGGTTCTCGTGGGAGAGGTATTCATAATTATGGGAGGATTTAAGGAGCTGCCTCCAAGTGCCACACTAATAATTGTGTTCTCATGAATAAACTTGAAAATGATTTGGAAATCTCAAAATGTACTTATCATAATAATGGAAAATAAATCCAACTAATAACAATTAATCATCAATAAGTAAATTGGTGGCAAGACAATCAATGTCTACCATGTGCCACCTCCAAATTCCAAATTTCATTTCATTTAAATTCACTTCAAGAAAGGTTGGGGGAAATGAACTCACCATTTTCTTCACACTTTCAGAGGTCCGAGAATGTCAATTTGCCCCAAATTTGGAAAATATGGAGAACTTGGAAAGCCGAATTACCTTGCTAAAACTAGCCTTGCTATTGCATCCTGATAAAAAAAGTTCCCAGGAGCCGAGGGAGGTTTTAAAATTATCACACAAGCATTCTTTGATAATACCAAAAAGGCTACCTATGATGCCATGAGAAAAAACCAACAAGGGCACAACCCCACCTTCCACCAACCGAATTCCACAGGCATTGCCATTGCCATTGGCATTGCCAACAATATAAATGGGAATAATTATTCAAGTGTGGATTCCTTTCCTAAAACTTCCATATTCAATGACCACGACCAAAACTAGAAATAGAAACATGACCAGAACATGACCTAGACCAAGACCTAGACTGGAAATTTGAGAGGATTTCTAAGGTTCAATTTTATTTTCCAAGATGTATTACTCCAATGTTTGAGAATGTTTCTCCAGATGTAAATGAAATTCTGATTCAGACACTTGATGATTCCTAAATGTCCAATCCTACCACAGACCCCAGTAGTCCTCGATCCTTGGATATAGGGAGAAACCGTTACTTGGATTCCATTTATAATGATAGAGATATTTGTAAATTTGTGTTATGACCTCTAAATCTATATGCATTTCAAGTTTGGAAATCACATCACACCCTTCACTAGGCTTGATGACTACCCCTATCTTTTTGAAGGCACTTTTGAAAGAATCCATGGGTTTATCATAGAAGAAATTATCAATGAATGGAAGGTCACTAAGCCGTAGGCTAGCTGACTCCCATTCAAAACTAAACAAGAAATATTTACTAGGCGATTGATAACCCCGTCATTCCCTAGTTGATATGCTTATTTTGTACAAACAGACTCAATGATGATTCTAGGAATGAGTAGTAGGGAAGTTACGAGTTCTTATTACTAAGTAGTAGTGCCAAATTTTTAATTTTCAAGGTACATTGATTACGTTGACAGGAAGTTAGAACCATATTAGTCTTGTTGATTCTTAGTACTAATTACCCATAGTAGTTTGAGTCGAGTGTAAGGCTGTATGATGTTTTATTTTACAAATGGAAGCTTGTGACACCAAAAAAAAAGTGCCAATATGTCGGGGTTATCAGGTAAATTCTCGGGGAGGTATCATTTTGGAGGCCAATGCTCCCGGTGCTTTCAGGCTACTTTGTCTGGGCATAGTCTCTTAAGAGTCCTAAGAGCAAAAAATGTTATAAGTTCACCGGGTGATTTCTATGACTCCGTGACACCTAGAAAGGTCTTGTTAGATCCTACACCTCTATGTTAGTACCCTCTACAAAATCCTATCTTGGTTTTCTCCATCTCAATTTGGTTATCTCGTTGTCCTATTGTTTGCAACCATGCCAAATAGTGCAGTTTGAGTAAGTGTAAGGCTATCCAACGCAATATTTTGCAAACGAAAGCTATTGGAACTAAATCGACTGTGCCAACACATCTTGGTGACCAGGTAAATTCTAGTCGAGACATTTTTTCGAAGGCCAATGCTCTCGGTGCTTCCAGGCTACTTCATCCGAGCATAGTCCCTTAAGAGCCTTGAGTCCAAAAAAGGTTATAACTTTGCTGGGTGTTTTTCGTTTCAGACTCCATGACACCTAGAAAGGTATTGTTAGATCCTACACCTCTATGTTAGGACCCTATACAAAATGATATCTTATTTTTCTCCATCTCCATTTGGTTCTCTTGTTGTCTATTGTTTGTGAAAGTGTAAAATATTGTACTTTGAGTCAGTGTAAGGTTGTCTAATGCTATATTTTATAAACAAAAGCTCGTGGAACCAAAACGACATGTACCAACACGTTGGTGTGGTTAGGGTAAATGCTAGGGAGGATTTTTTTGGAGGACAACGCTCTTGGTGCTTCCAGGCTACTTCATCTGGGCGTAGTCCCTTAAGAGCCCCGAGTCCAAAAAGGATATAACTTCGTCGGGTGATTTCTCGGACTCCAGTGGCACCTAGAAAGGTCTTGTTAGATCCTACACCTCTTTGTTGGGACCCTCTACAAAATATTGTCTCATTTTTCTCCATCTCCATTCGGTCCTCTTGTTGTCCTATTGTTTACAAAAGCACCAAATAGTGCGGTTTAAGTCGGTGTAAAGGTCATCCGATGCAATATTTTGCAAACAGAATCTCGTGGCACCAAAACAACTGCATACACATATTGGGATGGCCTAGTAGACACTAGGGGAGGCATTGTTTTGGTTCCTTGCACTCCCGGTGCTTTCGGGCTACTTGCCCTGGATGTAGTCCCGTAAGAGCCCCGAGACCAAAAAAGCTGTATAAGTTCGTCGGGTGATTTCTCATACTTGCATGCACCTAGAAAGGTATCATTAGATCCTACACCTCCATATTGGTACCCTTTATGAAATCTGTCTCAATTTTCTCCATCTCAATTTGGTCCTCTCGCTGTCCTATTGTTTGCAAAAACACCGAATAGTCCATCTGAGTCGAGTGTAAGGCTTTGTCCATTGCCAATCATGTGAATAATATAGGTGGTAAAATGAGAATTTTAATAAGATATTTTTACAATATAGGTGGTGAAATGATAATTTTTGTTTATTTTTCCTTTCTAATATTTAATTTCCCTTAGCTTCACTTGGCTTTCGAGAATAATAAATTCTCTACTAACAGTGCCAACAATGTGAAGGTGGAAGATTTTTTGGCACCACTAACCTACATAAACATGTTAGTAAGCAATTAAATATAATTTTAAATCCTATAGAATTTAAAGAAAATCATTAAAGTAAATATTCAAATTAAATTCATGAAGAACATACCTTTGCAAATTCAATCCAATGAACCAAAAGGATCAAATCTACTCTTGATAGTAGTAAGAATTGCTTCATGATTTGATTCACGAACCTTCCACAGATTCTTGTTTAATGGCCTACCTCGATATTTGATCAATTGAATATTTTTGCAAGAACCAAATGTGAATAGTGAAGTATCTTTCGATGTACTTCATAGTCTTCAAACAACCAAGTATTTGATTTTTGATAGGATATCATCGAAGCCAAGTTCTAGTGACTACCACTGACCCAGTGGGATACTCAAGGCCTTCACCATCAATGATTGTGGAAGTCAAAATTTTTCCCCTCTACACAACAAGACAAGAAGTAGTTTGTTCCCTCTTCGTTAAATTCTGTCACAATAACTGCAAAAACGTGCCCTACATCACAAAGTAAAACTCAAGTCAAATTTAAAATACATTAAGAGTTGATCATTTAATAATTTATAAATCTAAAACATGACATACATATGTACCTTGTTGCACTAAATCAGAGACTTGGTCAAAGTCAGGTGATGTTGTCATATGATTTGAAGACACTACAAGTTGTAATGCTCATGGAAATTGATGTGTCGAGTGGAATTAAAGGTCTGTAATTCCATTCATCCACCCACTGCTATGACTCAGATTCATTCCACACAAAATCAATGCATGATATACAAAAACATGTCACGCACCTACTATAGATAGTCCAAAAACTTGCATTTGAACTATGGAATGAGTGCATATCACTTGATCATACGACTGTCATACAATCTTCATAGCTTATCAAATGTTGTTCCTCTATCAACCAAAATATCTATGAACCATTGAACTCTCTTGAGATTCATGGCCCATGTTCTTGACACACCAATCAATAATGCTTTTTGCACCTGTAAATTTAGCACCATCCTTGAAATTTAACTCTTCTCTTGTAAGTGTTCTTTTCACACATGCTCCTGCACCATCATGATCTCCTTTCCCATATCTTGCTTCAATAAAAATATAGATATCTTGTACACTTGTTTCTTTATGCATCCTGCTTAGCCAATAAAAAAATTGTGCATTCTTGAATTGTGATGTGCAATTGTTCGACCAAATGTAATGTTGATTGAACAAAATCTTCCTCTCATTCAAGTTCACATAAAAACCTAGAAACACCCTTGCACATATTCTGTAGAATGTGTCCAATCATCACTAATGTAGAAATGATAATCAATATTTTTGATTTTTCTCAATGCTTTTTGGAGAGTGCATGAATGCTATATGCACAAAAATATCAACTTGCACTAGTCATAATATTGAGATCGAACCTTCATTTGTGGTTGCGATACGTAATGTAATTCTGCAAAGTCTCTTCGAAAAATAGTACCAAGTGAGAATGTGTCCTTACTTAACTTGAATTGTTCATCCTACCATCGAGCTCTATGTGTATGCCTTGTATAATCATAAACAATTTCCTCTCTAAATTTGACCATATATTCTAATATAGGTAATTGTTTTGTAACAAGCTCACACCTCTTAGATTCTTTTCCATCTTTTAATTGATATGCCATTGATTTATATTTTTGAAACCAACTAATTATTTTCCTATTGAATGTGTACTCTCCTCATGGATAAAAGATTTCAATTTTGACAAAACATCACATATGTTAGACGCGTTCCATCCAAACATGCTTTGTTATAAAAAAATTATCCAGTTGATTTTTCACAAAGTATCGTAGGAATAAATTCCCTTGCAAATTTTGGTGGGAAATTTAATCCACACTCCTACAACATGATGTCAATATGCAAAACACAATGTATTTGAAAAAAACATCATAATGCATTGAAAATTCAACATGATGCTTGCAACAACAAGTGGTACGTGAGTGATTGATTTTCACATAAAAGGGTTTGTTCATTTCAAAGAATATTTGGCTAATATTAATTTGTGGATTTTCATTCTTAAACTTAGAGAAAAATTATGTTTGATTCATATCTAAGAAATTTTTGCACACGATTCATGATTACGAGAACCTATTCTTATTTTTATTGTATCTCTTCTATTCGATAACACCCTTGTGTTCTCATTCTAATACTTTACAAGTAATTATTTTAAAATATTAGACATATGCTTGTATTTCCGTGGGAGTGTATTTATTTCTTTATATACCTTTTTCTACCCCAAGTGCGCCGAATTATCACCCAACATGCACTGGCGCTCACTCAAGGCACGCGTGGGCACCAAGCCCTCCTTTATGTGAGATTCACGAGAATGGTCTGCCATTGATGGAGAACGAGTTACAAAAATGGAAACATAGACATTCACTCAAAAACATAAGATACAGACAATAGATCCATGCAAAGATGCATCATAAATGGAAATGAACATTGTAAATAAGCATAATGAAGCAAGATCCAACTCGGAATAATATTAAGAACATAAGGGTTTACACTTTTGAGAATGAATAACTAGAATCAAACACCATATATTGATTTATAAACATCTACAATGGATCTATTACATCATGAGGGTCATACATACTGAATACATCAAGGGATATTATCTTAAACCCTACAAAAATACTCTGGAGAGAGATACTTCTTATCTATTCTACCCATTATAACCACTGGTTCATCCCCAAATCCATGCCTAATATGCTTAAAACCCTTCTTGACAAAAAGATTTACGCAGCACACTTGTCACTATCTAAAACCCTCCTTAACTCTTCATTTCCCCATCACTTCGTTCTGACTCTCTTCTCCCTTCATTTTAGACCCAAGCACTCCTTTAAATAGGATCTGGATACACCGCCTTGGTTTCCTTCATGAGAAGATCGCATGCCAAGTGGAAGTATGGTCCTCCATGGTCGAATGCCTATACCAAGCTTGCAAATTCCTCCACTACCTGTAATGATCATCCTGGGAATATCCCTTACATGGAATATTCTTTTCTTGACCTCTAAGGATCTAGGTCAGGCACCTTATCCATTCAGCACACCTACTCGGGATTTTCACATGTTTCTCCTATGACAACTCCTTCAAAATATGGCTAAGTCCCTAAAACTTCTTGCTCCCATGCATGCCAACCTCTTTTACCGAGTGATTTTCCGTGTGTAATTTTTTGTGAGCACCTTCCTTATTTACCGCTCCCCCGTGCGCTCACTTCTTCCTTGGGACTTAGTTAATTTCAGGGCCCAACATTACCCCACACTACACATGTTGTCCATCCTTGGAAACACCCTACCCTTCCACCAAAGAATAAAGAATAGGGAAAATGGAAGAATCTGTGATTGAATAAAGAATGGAAGAATGGAAGAATCGTCTATTGCTACATGAGAAGTGGGAAATATTTCTTCACGGGGGCTTCAATCTTACCCCAAGAATCCACCTCACTCTATGCCTACTGAAGTAAGTCACCCACCATCGCGCTAACTTTGTCAAAAATCATCTCATCCCCTTTAGCCTTCAGTGTATCTTCAATGATTTCCATCTGCTTGCTAAGGTCTCCCAACACGTCCATCCTACGAGTGACTTGGGGGTACAACTCTTTCATTTTAATTTTAATCAAAACCCTTAAGGTTTTGATTGCCTCTGATTTCTTCTCTACCTTGGCTAAGATCCTGTCCCGCTCTACCCTATTGCCCTTATTTTTCTCTTGAAATTATTTCAGATCCGCTTCATGGATGGTAACTAATATGCTTACTACCTTGTCCCTATCGCCATAGTTGTCATATACAACTTCTGCCATTTATGTTGTGGTCTTTACTAAGGCAAGGAGCTCGAGGACTACCGAGTTAGTATCTCCCTAGTCTTCAACTTTTCTTCCTTCTTTTGGTACGTCATTACTTCTTCCGCTGATTCTAATGCAAGTGGCTGCCTCTCCATGGTGAGTATGCACGTTAAGTCTTCCAAGAAATGCATGGTTGACTCATATTTCTATTCGTGGGGGCCAGGTCTAGGTATTTTAAGATAATGACATCTAAAATGGCCTCTATCTTCTTGTGGACTTCACGCACCTTCACCTTTTCATCCCTCAGTTCACACCTTAACTGCACACTGATCAATTCCTTTTGTTTTATCTCCCTATCCCTCTCAATGATCTCCTCATTATTTTTCTCAAGCTCTTCCTCCAAGACCCTTATTCTATTGTTTATGTCGAAGATTATTGTTTCCACCTCCATCGATAATTTTTTGAGCACATTGCAAACTTTCTCATCGATAGCTATTGGGCATTTACAAGAGGGTTTATTCCCTTGGTGTTTGGTGTCTTCATCAATGCATCACAATTTACCTCAAACTCGGGCTCATCAACGTGGGACTCAAAATACCAGGATAACATTTTCCTCGTGCATGGGTATGCACCCTCTTCATCAAAATAAGAGCAAGCGAGGATTTGGTTGGTGGGCACAATAATTTGAAAGTGTGCACATAGTACCTTGCTTGGATCATTAATATAGGTCATAACATGTTCCTGTGCCACTCTCCGTGCCCTTCCCACTGTGTGCGCCGATGTTGGGAAGCTTACTAAAAATCTAGGGTCTCCACCCATGCTCCCATACTCATTTCATACACTTGCGCTCTCCTCGCTTCCTTCAAGACTTATTCGGTGCTTCGCTCTACTTCGTGCTCTACTAACTGTTGGATAATACCTAGCACCTGCCTCTCTATAGTGTTATCTATCTACTCCTTGGTCAAGGTCGGGGTCTTCTGATCACACATGTTTACCTCCTCACTTCCTCCTTTGGTATGAGTGCCCTCCTCATACTTTGCTCCTCTTTATCCCCTTCTTGCGAGAATCATGTACATTATACACATGAGGATTCTGAGCTTCCTCGCACTCTTCATTGTCTCCTTCATTTTCCTCCTCAGAATCATCATCCTTGATGCTCTTTGTCCTCTCTAAGTCCGAACCTTGCACCACCCTTTTATTTTTCTTTACTAGTGACTCCAACACATGGGACTCCTCCTTCTCGGGTGACTCTTATCTTAGGATATTCTTCTTTCTCTAGTGACTCTATCTTGAAATGTGACTTCTTCTATTGAATGTAGGTGCTTGTACCCATGCACGAATCCCGTACTCCTATGGTTTGCACCGTATGCACGTTTTGTGCCTTCTCTTTAGGGTATCTTCCTATTCTCTTTTCTTAATTACTACCTTTTTCTTTCTCTCAGCGGGATCCTCAGAGATTGAGATGTCATCCTCAATAAAGTGCCCTTCTCAAACTTGGGCCTTAGCTACACATACACCCTTGCCTCTGTTCTACCTGTAATAGGAAATGTCACAGATTTTACCATGTGTATGTCATGAGATACATAATTTTCTACATAGGTGCACTTTTTGGGATACACCAAGGTCCGATGCATCTCACGGTGATCTTGATCTACAACACATAGATCAAATCTCAGATTCTTCTCCTCCTTAAACCTTTTTACCTCACATTGAAAATCCTGCGCTGTGAAGGATAAGGATAACTTACACCAAGGACCCTTAGTGCCATCTCGTCAAAGTAAACTCGGTGATAAAAAAGTGCTGGTATATGAAGAATTTAAATTCTCCATCCACTAGTGCAGGAAACCATTCTGGTATCCTCCATTCCACTCTGAATGCATCGTGTATCCATTTATACCATTTCTCTAAGCCTGCCTTGTGAGTGGTTGTCATGGTGTCACACGTGTAAGCCTCAAACCTCTATGGGCGAGAGGGGTTCTCATAAAGGTACTCCCAAACAAACTTATCTGTCCCATCGGGCATTCCAATTTCTGAAAAGACAATGGTAAGGAGGACATTATTAAATATGATCTTCTCCCCATTGCGCACGACATCAATAATATCCTTCACAATGAAATATAAGAGGTTATAAATGGTGCCCTCTCGAGATCTTGCGTGAAATTCAATTTTTGTTTGTTTATCTGCATCCATCTCTCCTACCCATTCAACTTTGTCACCAAGCACGTGACCATCCTCATAACAGGGTCGGTGATTGCAGTGATGTCAAAGTACCATGGACCCTTCTTGTAATCATATGCCTCAACCGCTTTCTTCATGGCATCCTTGTCACACAAGCCCTAATCCAGCAGCTCTCCCTCGCAGACCGAGTGCTAGTGAAATTAGAAATCAATTGTGGGGTTATGCGCATCTGCCTTCCTGTGAAATAGAAGTAGTCCTCATTTATGTGCAACATTAACCACTTTAGTATAGTCACTCTTGTTTTTAAAAATAGGGCAACTCAAAAAGTTGCAGAAGCCCAAACTTCGCTAACTTCACTTTTACTTCATCATCATAGATGGGTTTCCCATCTGACGTCCTCTTTCCTGTAGGGTGAACCAACTCCAAGGTCATATCCTTTTCTGTGGTGCTCATGTGATGATTGTAATCACTCACAACCATCTTCCTTATATGTGACACCCAATCTTTCCTAGCAGGTACACCATATGGGTACTGCATATCTACATACCATTCTTCATTGAAACTTGTGGAAACGGTAGGTTTTCCTTTGCCCTTGCCCTTGCCCTTCTTTGGTGAAGTGGTTTCTCCTTTCCTTGGTGCCATTTTTCTCTTCCTCGTTCCTCTATAGTTTCTCCCTTGCATCAAGTTCTATTATTGCTTAAACCCTTGGCTCTAATTATGTGGAATTTCCACAAAAATCCGTGCCCTATCTTTTAAACCCTAACCTAGAGAACTTCCTTTCCACATGACAACGTATCCACCCACGGGAATCCATAAAAAAATCTTATGTGTACACTCGTGTACTTTTCCTCCACACTGGTTCACAAGTCCTTCGATTTATTCAACTCCACACACTACTCTTCACAAGAATCTCCTTAAAATGTAAGAACTTATTTGATAACAAAATGCAAGGTGAAAGAATACCTCACCCCCAACCTTCTATTTATAGCTTTTTGATTTTTCCGCACAAACCCCGATGCCACCTACCAACATAAAAATGCATTAAAGTTAGATTTTTCTAATGCCATCCTTTCGTACATTTTATCCAAAGCTTTTCCTCCGCACAAAACCTACGCGAAAAATTCCACAACCTTACTCGGAGTGCAACTTCCTCGACCATAGAATTATTCACGCTTTCTCCCACGCCAAAGTCAATTCTTCCTCTATGTATTGGACCAAGTTCTTTCCATTGCCTACCTCATGTTGCTCATGCACTTTTTACCCTTATACGTGGTTTCTCAAAGCCTTTTGACACCAATCTCCTCTAATGATCACCTCTTCTATGCACATTCATTTGACCCCATGTGCCTTTGACTTCACAACCCGGGCCACCACATCAACATTGATCCAGGAACTTCTTCCAACTCTTACCACGTCCTACTCGCTTCCCCTTTATGTTCCACCCCACACTAAAAATATGCACGGTCCTCTACGCATAACACCTTGATGATGTAATTAGCCACCGATGCATACACATGCCCAAAACAAACCAAAAGGACAAAGCAACAAGAAAGGGAAACAAAAAGAAAAGAGAATGTATTAAGGGAAATCCTAAGCTAATTGACAATACTGCCTTATTTACAAACACCCATAAGCCTTATTTATAGTAGGGCTTCAAACTACTTCCATTGAAATACTAGGGAAATCACATTCTTCCAATGCCTATAGATGACAAGTGCCTAAATCAAGTATATGGGTAATATAATATAGTCCCAACCAATGGACCTTGAGCTTCCCAGGATGGCGTAAGAACTTATAATCATAAAGTAAAACCATCTCGCCCAACCCTAAATTGTTTACTCTTTATGTGACGATCATACTAGACATTTTGTATCGCCTTCTCGGTCTTCCGATTCCATCTACTAAGGGATCATCTTTCATCTAACTGTATTAACTTGTCAATGTGCTCTTACAATGCCTATTTGTCACCAATGCTCATGCACACACAATACAAAGAGAGGATAGCATGAACTCTACCGAGAAAAAAATTCAATGTCAAACACCAATTAGAATGGTGTGTCTTTGTTTAATCTCTTGTAAGTTGTTCTATACGCCCATACCACAGCTGAGACTTTGTCATCCCAATCCTTCCTCAAAATATCACAAATCTTGGTAAGTGTATGACTCAATATCTTGTTAAATGCCTCAGCTGTCCCATTAGCCTAAGGGTGATAAGGGGTAGTCTTGTGAGAAGCCACCATGAATTCTACCAATAAAATCCCAACTATCTCATTCAAAAATGAGTACCTCGGTCACTAGTCAAACTCAGAGGGCACCCATACCTCCGATTAGATTTTCCCATAGGAATCTTGCTGCTTTATGGGTGCCGTGTAATCCCTTGTAGGTCTTGGCTCGCCTAATGTGTTAGATATTTAGTTCAAGTAATGATATAATGTGAACTTGTCTTTCATACGGCAGGTGAAATAGGGCCTACAAAGTCAATTTCCCATATATCGAATGGTTTAACACTAGCTATTGGTCTCAATAGAATTTCATCCCTTTTTCTTGGCTTACCAAGGTAATGGAAATGATCACATGCCTTGCAATATTTAATACAATCCTTGTAAAATATCTCCCATTAAATACCAACTAAGAGGATCTTGTGTGCGCAAATACACATTCCTGCATAATTTCCCCTACAATTCCACCATGAATGTCTTCCATGATTACAGTGCGCTCATGTTCAAGCATGCATTGACGTAAAACCTCATCTTGGCCTAGCTTGTATAAGTATCCACTAATTAACATGTAGGGTGTGACACATATGGCTAATTGCTTCCTTTCTAAAGTCTTCATTCCCTCCAAAGGCCACACCCATTTTTAAGAAACACAATAATATCTTCCATGTCGAGGGCGTGCAATGCAATCGAATCAACAGCAGGTTGTGCATCGGCATTGTATCCTCAATGCTATGTGCATCCTCTCCTGAGTCAATCCTTGATAAATGGTCAGGCCCCAAATTACTCTTACTTGGTTTTACAACAATTGTAAACTCAAACTCCTGAAACAATAGGACCCACCTGCATATGCACCCTTGTAAGACGGGCTTGTTCACCAAGTACTTTAATGCCATGTGGTCCATGTAAAAGATAAAAGGTGTCACTAGAAAATACTACTTGAATTTTTGCAGCGCGTAGATCATCGATAATGCCTCGTGCTCCATGGTAGTATAATTATGTTATGCTTTGGGGTTAGATTCCTACTAGTAAAGAAAAAGGGATGGTCAAATATTCCCTCTCCTGGTTGTGCTAATATTTCTCCAATAGACATCCATAAAGCATCAACATGTACATGGAATGGCTTATCCCAAGAGGGAAAGTGTAATATGGGCACGGTAATAAGTCTATCCTTCAATGTGTCAAATGCCATCTGTTATGCCTCTCCCTAATGAAATTTACTTTTGTGCTTCAACAACTCCTTCAATGGCGCGCGATCATGGCATACCCCTTAATAGATTCCCGAATACCCCATATGCCCAAGGAATCTATGCACCGCGCTTTGGTGATAGGCTCCCCCAATCCCACAATAATAGAAACTTTGGCAGGATCCACCAAAGCCTTCTTTACATATGATATGTCCCAATAGAGTGCTAAATGGAGTAGAAAAATACATTTCTTAATGTTGAGAGATATATTCAACTGCTCGACATATTTCAAACATCAACCTTAGATTGTCACAATGGTCCCTCACCAATCCATATACTATCTAGTCATCCAGGTAGACTTGTAGAAATTTATGGATGAAGTCTTGAAATTCCTGAACCACAATGCATGAAAACATAGCAGGTGTCAATCCAAAAATCATGACCATATAGGCAAAAATTCCCCATTCAGTGGCAAAGGTTATCTTTTCTTGGTCCTCATTTGCAATTCTAACTTGATGATATCTTGAGAATCCATCTGTGAAAGAATATATCTCACACTCAGCTAATCCTTTCAGGATCTCTTTAGTGAAAGGGGTTTGGAAAAGGATCAATGACACACACCGCATTCAAATCCTTGTAATCAATGTAAATCCTTATCCTCCCATCCTTCTTAATGCTAATGACCATCGGAATTATCCACTCGATTCCTTAATAACTCAATGGTGCCTGATGTGATCATCTTATCAATCTCCTCCTTGAATTTGACGTGCAAATTTAGATTCATTCGATAAGGTTTCTTTTGAATTGGGTGCACACATTCCTTTAACTTGATCTTCATTTCTCCTAAAGAGTGGTGAACTCCTTTAAGCTCATGGTACTTGTGTGGAAACAAATCCTGAAATTCATGTAACAGATCAATAATATTTGAAACCTCCCTTTCTATCTAGTAATCTCCAATAGTAGCTTCCTTAGGTTTCACCTCCAAACCAATGTTAACCTTCTTGGTTTTCATGGGTTCATGGTAGGCACGCGCTTTCTCATCAGCACTATCCATAACCTCGCATGTACCGATAGTATGGTTAACATCTAAGTTTTCCACCTCTTCACCATCTATCATGTAGACCAATTTTCCTTTCTCTTTTTCCATGCATGCGCACTCAAGCTATACCTCCTTTAATTCTTCCTCATCAAGCACACTTCCAAGAAATATTCATCCAACAAATCCAAAGAATCTATTCTCTCCCATGGCACTATCTCCCATAGTTAGGCATTTAACAACCTGTAGCACCTCATTCATCGATGGTTTAGTACTTCGATACTCGAAATCTTGAAGGAGATCAACCGTTAACTCCTACCAGTTTCTTATCTAACGGTGTAGCTCTGAGTGAATGTACCATACACACATACCATCATAAGGTGGAGTAAAGCTTATGCACCCATAAATATGGAGGAAAGGCTTCTACGCCTTCCATATAGGCCTTCTCACATGCCTAGACGTGAAACGAGGTGGGTTCCTTCCCATGATAGTCTTGTATAGTAGTAGGTGTATTGCTTTGGAGAAACCTAACAGAGAACACAATTCTCACCTCACACCACTCTAGAAGGTTATTGCATGGGTCACCCACCAACGTGCTTTGCGGTCCCAAGAAAATTATAGCTAAGCATACTTCTCCTTTCGATATCACATCTCCATTGAGTCTCCATTTCTCATAGGAAAACATTAGGGTTGGCTCCTCGGTGTAACTTAGCAACTGTTTTCCTCCCAGTGTCTCACTAAGCATTCCTTTGTTACTATTGTCACAGAGCCTCTTAACCGCCTTCCGAATAACTCAAATTTCCCGTGTGCCCGATTGTCACATGCCATGCTAGTTGTATCACTTATATATTGAGCATCTTCCCATTGAATAACACCTTCTTTTATTGCTTACACAACCTTAGGGTCCCCGATAGTGGGCACATATATTTTTCTAGGTCTTCTTCTCCCAAGGGCTCAAGATAGGCACTTGACTCTTCATCCATCAAAGGAATGATAACATGTTCCTCTTTGTTTTCAAAACTTATATACCCCTTATTGAAAAGTAAGTCAACATTTTTCTTATAGCATTAGGGGCACCCAAATAATGCTTTGGAAAGTTGTCCACCTCAACAAGTGCCAAGAATTCAAGTCTCCAAAGTGAATTTAACCCCTTGGATAGTGATAACAACATCCTTTAAAACACCAATGGGAATTGCCTTTATCTTATTAGCCATATACAACACATTTGAAGATAGCTGTAATGGAGGTCTTCCCATTTGATTCCATGCATCCAAGGTGAGAACATTAACTTCCATGCCCGTGTCAATCAAAATATTACTTAGGAGCCATCCATCAACAATTGCATTCAAGGTAATCTCCTTATCATAGTCAAGGTGGGAGGAGGTAGATTAACATGCAAAACCTACCTCTCATGCTCTCCTCTAGCACTTGGTACTTTTCCCCTTAGCCACTCTCCTAACAAAGGGATGATATTCTCCTATCTCAACATCTTACATACTTACCTCGACTTCATCTATATACTTCTGTGGAGCCTCAATGCTCTTCTTCGGCTCTAACTGTTGCAATTTCTCTTGAAGGCACTAGATCTCTCCTTGTAGGCTTTGAATAACATCCATGGTTTCTGATACACTTAATTTTGGTGTTTAGGGTCCAGTACTTCCCTATACTACTTCTTCTCTTGTAATAAGTGGTATCTTCTTTAATATCTCCTTGGCATGCACAACCTCACTTGCTTGTCACCATGCAAGTTCTAACTCTAACTCACGTGCCACCCTTGGCATCTACTGTTGATCAACACATTTTACACTCACCATCCTAGTGCTCTTATCCTTCCATTGCTTCTGGATCCCGTGTTCAAACAATTCCTAGTATTCCTCATACTTACGTTTTTCCCACACCAAGAGAATTACACAAATCGGGATACTCGGCCTTATACTTGCTATGTAGACCCACTATTATAATAGGTTCGCCAAGGGAATTCGCTCCTTCCACCCCAAAGTGATTTCCACGACCTCTAAATCCTCCTCAAAAGCCTCTACCTCGACCTCTTCCATCCATGTACCCTTCATAATGATGACCATCATCCTTGGAAATACTAGAAATGCTGGTCTGGTGCACACCAATATCAATGACATCATGTATCTGGTCAATCAATCTACAATCCTTGGTGTCATGAGTAGTAGAGGTGAAAATTTTACAATAGTAGGACACATTCTTCCGGATCGCACACTACAGAAGAGCGACACCTACTTGCATCATGATCTCCATGGAAAATCTCACAATCCACCGATATGGTGTGAACCAGACCTTTGTGGGCAATTTTCCTTTGTATGACCCTCTACTTCACAATTTGTACACCATAACCCACTGCGAGTCTCATAAGCCAAGTTCGTAGACAATTTCTCCAGCTTTCTTTGCCATTGCAGCAATTTGGGCTTCTAGGAATGGACTAATTCTTGTATCAACAATTCCTACTACCTCAACATGTAAGGAAACCTCCAAGGCCTTGCACGGATCTCAGTGAAAGTATTTTATGAAAGAACCTTCTTGAATGGTGTGATTAGTCCTCTGACGAACCACTGAGCATACTGTAAAGGGTAAATGTCATAAGATAACTTAGATAAGAGATCCTTAAAACATGCATTATAATCCCACACATTCTACACCATCCCTTTTTGAATCTCCTTCAACGTGTTGATGCTTTTCTTTTAAAATTTAGGTATGTGGAACTCCACCAAAAAGGCATTATGCAACACAATGTAATCCACCATTGTCTGGTGTGGGTAATACTTCATGTACCAGCTATGCACGCGTCTTTGCAACATGGTTACAAAATGAATTGCTTTCCACTCTAGGGAAGTGATTCCCTTTGCGTGCCATAGTAAATTGCACTTTTGTACATGTTCTGTGACATCCTTAATGCCCTTATAATCAGGTAAGTGGAGCGACATCTCATAAAACACCTGTTGATGGTGTTTTGGACCTTGTCCTCCAGATCTAGGACCTTGATTCCCTCTGGTGTTTCCTCCACCACCAAAACCACTAGATCCACCATATCCTCCTCCTCACACGGTAAGGGGCCTAACGTAATTGTGCCTTGTGATCCTACCATCATGCTAAACCGCATGCCGATAGTCTATGATACTGAACCACTCTTAGATGTGTTTCCCATGCCACTCCCAAATACGATACTAAAACCTTGTGATCCCACACCTTTCCCAAATGTTGTGCAAGAAAAAATACCCCTAAACATAGGAAATTATTGTGTATCCATAGATGTACCAAATGAAAAATTATACCTCCTAGGTATCGCTCAACTACCAATATCGATACCAACTAGATTATCAAAACTTATCTCAGGAACTGGAAAACTAAGTGCAAGGGTCTGGTCGCCATGTGGGTTAAGATGCGCGCCTATGGCTCTCCTCCTTTCTTCATATGACAAGATATCTCCAGAAGCCGAGGGGGTTTCTCTTCCACGCTTGCCAAGATGGGATAGCTCGACCGCTTCGGAGTTCCATGTCCTCCGTGTGAACCTCAAATCCTTCCCACAACATCTACCTCCATAAATCCATCACTCATGCAGCTTCACGTTGTCTTGCCAACTCCCTCTCTCGAGCTTCATTATACTTGAGTTGCCTCTCCTCTCTCTCCATTTTCACATCAAGATCATCCATCCTTTACCATGCCACCTTTGCGCCCCACACCTAGCAGTAGTTTAGCCAGCCATAGGAAATGCTTCCAAACTCAAAGTAATGACCAGGATCTTGATAGCTAGTGGAATAGCATGAAAGAATGATCCTCTAAGATCCCTCAAGAATTCAAACTCAACAATCTCTAGGAAAGAATACGTAGAAATAGTGTATTCCAAGGTATAAATAGTCAACACTCTACTCCACTAGTGATCAACAACACGGGTCCAGGTTAGATTGACATCATACAACCACCGATATTCCTCTTGGCTCCAAACACGAGGTCTATAGTACTAACTTTTCCTTAATGCATATGCTTGAGATCCATTCATACAACTCTAATGAGAAACATCAAGAATGTCTCATAGATTTTGTGCTACAAAGTTATCCTCCATGTATTTTTGTGCATCAAACTAAGATCTAGTAATGAACCTCTGAGAAAAACCATCCTCCATGATTCTAACCCAGGTCTCGACAATGTCCAAGGTTAGACGCTCCATCATCACACATCATTCTCACAATAGCTTTGAAAATAGGTCCCAGAAATGGAACCAAAATGTAGTCGTTTCTTCATATACCTTCTTTCTACTCCAAGCACCCCGATCTATCACCTAGCATGCGTTGGGTGCTCACCCGAGGCACGCGCCGACACCAAGCCCCTAATTTATGTGAGTTTCACAAGAATGGTCTTTCATTGATGGAGAATGAGTTGCAAAAATGGAAACATAGACATTCACTCAAAAACAAAATATACGTATTAATAGATCCAGTGCATGGGTGCATCATAAATTGAAATGAACATTATAAATAATCATAACAAAACTATATCCGACTCGAAATAATATGAAGAACATAAGAGTTTTCACTTTTGAGCATGAATAACTAGAATCACACACATATATTGATTTATAAACATTTATAATGGATCCATTACATCAAGAGGGTCATACGGAGCGAATACACAAGGGATATTATCTTAAACCCTACAAAAATACTCTGCAGAGAGAGATTTCTTAGCTATTCTACCCATTACAACCCTTGTTCATCCCCAAATCCATGCCTAATATGCTTAAAACCCTTCTTACAAGCATTTCTACAACACCTTGTCACTACCTAAAACCCTCCTTAACCCTTCATTTCCCTAGCACTTCATTCTCACTCTCTTCTCCCTTCATTTCAGACCCAAGCACTCCTTTAAATAGGATCTGGATGCACCACCTTGGTTTCCTTCATGAGAAAATCACATGCCAAGTGGAAGTGTGGTCCTTCATGGTTGAATGCCTATGCCAACTTGCAAATGCCTCCACTACCTGTAATGATCATCCTGGGAATATACCTTACGTGGAATATTATTTTCTTGACCTCCAAGGATCCAGGTTGGCACCTTATCCATTCAACACGCCTTCTCAGGCTTTTCATGTGTTTCTCTGGGACAACTCCTTCAAAATATGGCTAAGTCCCTAAACCTTCTTGCTCCCACGTGCGCAACCTCTTCTACCATGCGCCTTTCCCTTACACACTTTTTCCTGAGCACCTTCCTTATTTACTACCTCCCGCATGCACTGACTTCTTCCTTGGTACTTAGTCAATTTTAGGGCCGAACATGGAGTTTACTAGAGAATTCCCAATAGTCAGTGTTATCGACTGACTCAAGATTTTTCTGTCTCTCTATTGCTTTTGTTAGTGTTTTTCTGTTTAGCTTTAAATATTTTCTTGTTTTTCTAATCAAGCATATATTAACTATTTTTATCACTTACTATACAATTATTAAGTGCATGTTGTGTAGCATTACTATCTTTGGTGCGTCTATTGACACCTACAATTTGGTATGCTTTATGTATATTTTCAACAATTGACACATTTCGATCAACAACATTAGATGTTCTTAACCCCAGGGTCTTCATTGTAGGTCTCATCTTAATTAATTTCATCAATGTAACAAATAATTGACATCTTTGTGTGTCATTTAAATTCTCAAAGTAATTATCCCAAATTTTCCTAGCTTTTCTTCTTGCATTTCTTTCAGACATTTTGTAGGCATTGGTTTTATAATGTTTTCATCAATTTCAATTAAGTGAATTGGTTTTCTTCGCAAAATGGAAGGAGGTGTTCTTAGAGGTGAAGATTCATTAACAAGGTTACTTTCTTCATTCAATGTTTCCATACAAATTTTAGGATTAACATTTGGATTCTCAGGTAAAGGTTCAACATTTGGATTCATATCAATTTCTTCATCCATACCAACATTATCATTCAATTCAATATCAATATTCATTGCAAAATCATTATTCTCTACATTTTCATTATGTATTTCATCCTCATTTTCTAAAACATTAGGTACATTTGATATAGCAGATGTACCTTGCCCTACACGAAGTTTTTGCATCCTCTGCACTTGCTTTATTCTCATCTCTTCCAATTGCTCGGTGTCTTGTTTTTGAATTTATTCTTGTTCTTACGCTCGTCTTGTCTCCCATGATTGCAAAAATATATATAGTGGGGTAGGGGACAAGATGAACTACTCAAAATTCATGAAGAATGTACATGAATCTGCAGACTAGATAGAAAGAGGGCAAAAATCTCATGAAAGAGGTGAAAAGGATGTATATGTAAAGAGCATAATGCGTATGCGTTATGATTTTCCCCTTTTTCCAAGGCATGCCTCGAGGCATGGATCCCCAAGTGTAAGGCATGGATCCCCAAGCCTAAGGCATGGACCGACACAAACATAACAAACAACATGATTTTGCGGGAAAATGTGAAAATGCCACTTCTGCCATGATAAATCAACAAAAATGATTGATTCGCTTAATTATACCAAGATGTAGAACAAATTTTCTTCTTTCTAAAAATATATTTTTTCAAATTTTCTCGACTAATATAAGGTTTCCATATTATTTATTTTTAATTATGTCTTTTTATAGCTATTTTTGAAGTTTAAACACGTCTATATTTTTTCGTGTATCTTTTTTTTGGCTCATCGAAATTGGAAAAAAATTATACTAGCCCAAAATAGGCCTAAGTCTATATATTATTTAAAAAAATCTAATTTTCAACATTTTTGAGCTAGCTAGAGGGGGCATGGTCGGAGCTCCATTATTTTTAAAAATTTAAAATTTATGTACTAGAAAAATCATAAAAAAATACTCGCTAAAAAATATAAAAAAAATGGAGCCCAAACTAGATGCTCCTAGCTATCTTTCTACTAAAGGGTTTTCAAAAATACTACATTGTGCTCAAAAATGGTGGGCCACACGAAAGTCACTCTGTGATATTTTTTAACAAAAGTACGACCACATGTTGGTATTTTAGTTATTTGACCCACTTAAACTTAACCATTTTCAATAAAATTTAGTAGCTTAGAAACTAGACTCAAAATGATACAATTCATGTTCTTACAACATCTTCCAATTTTGAGTGTAACTATTTCAAATAACTCGATACAAGTTGAAGATTTTTATTTTTAGGAAAAAATGTCCACTTAAGACCCCCTTTTGGCCCCCGATTGGTGCACTTACCCGTAGGTTAAATTTTACAAGGCATGAGAATATTACCAATGTATAGAGCTAAAAAAACTCACACTTTAAAAAATGACACTTGAAAAGGAGTCGCCAGCTAAAAGTTATGGAAGTTCGAAGTTTCTTGCTCATAAAAATAATCTCCACTTTGCAAAGATGTTTTTGGTGCGCTTGCAACAATTTTGGCCCAACTTTATGATGGGAAAGTAAAACCCCTTTATGTTGGGATGATCAAGGGATTAATTCCCATGTGACCAGGGGCTAAGGGCTAGGATGAGTAACCCTCCTCTTTGATGATTTAACTTTACACTTGATGTAACCGAGGAGTGATATCGCTCCCAAATTTCCCCAAATTTTCCAATGAATAGTTTCAATCCCTCCATGTTAAAAGTTGACATGTGCATGCATGTTGTTAGATTTTTTGCCTTTCTCAACACCTTGGAAAAATTGAAAAACACTGTGTCAAGGTTTTTATCTTTTCAAATAAGTCGCGACACAAAAGGTTTAAATTTGACATCTCGTATGTTCGTCGTCCGGAGTTTTCAACTTGCTCAAAACTTGGGAAAACTAGAAAAGGTCTTGGAACTCGAAACTTATATAGTAAGGGTTAGAACCCAAAACATGTAAAGTAGGTGTCGAACCCAAAGCATGTCAAGTAGGTTGCGGAACTTGAAGAATGTCAAGCAGGGTTTGAGCTCAAAGTGTTACAAGTAGGTGTCTAAACTTGACACTTGACAAATATGTGTCAAAACTTGACACTGGAAAATAGGTGTCAAAACTTGATGATTGATAAGCGGGGTCGAAACTCATCACTTAACAAGCACCCTAAAATTTTTTGGAACACATTTCATTGACCGAGGGTCGAGGTTTGACCATAAGTTAGAAATTATGTCGACGTGCACCAAAATCCAAAACCTCGAAATACACCGGCATTGGTGAGAGGGTCGAGGTTTATCTATAAGTTGTAAGTTGTGTAGTCATGCACTAAAAGATTGAAAACCCAAAATACACTAGGTTAATTTTTTTGACTTGTTAAGTGCCTTAAAATCCCAAAATATACTTGGTTGTTTTTTTCAACTTGTTGAGCAAATAAAAATTCCAAAATCATTGTGTCAAGTTTTTGGACTTGATGAATCAAGCACTATTTTTAACAAAAACATAAAATGGTCATAAATTTTGATCTGGGTGTCTGTTTGAGCCCCTTTTTTTAAACCACTTGTTTCGACGATACGAATGCACTGGTCAACCACCCTATTGGTTGGATCCATTTTAGATGAATTTTCAGACCCAAAATCCACCATCTAGGGGCCAAAAATTAGGATTTACGGTTCAATTCGGGTTTTTCGTATTTTTGGGCATTAGTTATTTTTAGTCTCTTACATGCATTAGAATATTAAGTTAGAAAGTGGGAAATTCCTCTAATTTAGGCATCTATAAAGCAAGTTCTAGTAAATTGGTAAAAATAGTAAATTTTACCACCTAGAGTAGATTTAATTGAAGTTAGTTAGAGTTTGCATGGAAAATTGAGTTGGGGGTTGTTTTCTTATTTAAGATGCATTGTATTTCATTATTCAATAATGGAGAAGAGAATTTATTTTCTTTGATTTCAAGATATTTGTAGTGTATTGAGTGTGTGTTTAAAGTTTGGCTACATTATCTGGTATTAGAGAAAGTTTGAGTCTTGGTGGAGGAAAAAAATCAATGGTAGGAAGAGGAAGAGGAAGAGGAAGAGGAAGAGGAAGAGGAAGAGGAAGAGGAAGAGGAGGCATTATTTCCCAGATGAATAGAAACATGCAGGATCTGGTCAGAGAGGCAAGTTACTTATCTTGCCGTAATTATATCCCAGAGAAAAAATCAAGGTGGAGATGAAACATATGAAGAAGAATTTTGTGAAGAGGAGGAAGCACAAGGACCACCCTTATCTTTTGAAGAAAGGATGCTTTGAGAATTAGAAGGAAAGAATGATGGGATAAGAGTTGATGTTTTAGAATATGGAGGTAGCCTAAAACTAGAGGAGCTGATAGAATGGATTGACTAGCATGGGGAATTGTTTTTGAGTGGAAGGCTATGTCAGAGGAAAGAAGGTAAAATTTGCATGCACGAAATTAAAAGGTCATGCTATGTTATGGTGGGATCATATAAAAAAGAGTGGTCAAGAAAGGGGAAAGAAAGGATTAGGACCTGGATTAAGATGGAGAAGAAGCTAAAAGAAAAATTTCTCCTGTGGATTATGCACAAACCCTTTATCGAGGTTTTAGAATCTCAGACAAAACTTACAAACCATGCAAGAATACACAGATGAGTTTTACAAGTTGTCCATTCGTGTAGAGCATGAAGAAATTGAGGAAAAATGTCTATAAAAAAATGGATTAAAATTTTCTATTCAAGATGAGATAAACATGCACAAGATTAAGAGCATGGAGGATGCCTATCAACTAGCTTTAAAGGATGAAGAAAAACAAAACCGACAAAGTTTTAGGAGATCACCTGGGATGAATAGGGGGCATCATCCTCATTTCAAGGATGAGCTGGTTTCAGTCAAGGTAGAGGAGAACAACCTCATGGAGTGGAAAAGCAAGAAGATACAAGACAAGATCTCCCAAATCAACAAAGAGGTAGAGGATTTCCTAGGGGCAGAGGATATGCTAGTAGTAGAGGATGGGAGGCTCCATGAAGACCATTTTTTTGTTATAGATGTGGTGAAGAGGGGCATAGGGAATTTTAATTCCCACATTATTATACACATGAAAAGAGGCAAGAAGATCCTCCAAGATTAAATATTGTTGAAGCTGAACAAGAAGAAGAACAAGACCTAGAAATTCCACTAGATGTGGGAGAAAATCTGATGATCAAAAGGATGATGATTTCTCCAAGAAAGGAGATCAAGGGGATGCATGGCTACGTACAAATATTTTCATAACAAGATTCACTTCAGAAGGAAAGGTGTGTAATGTTATTATTGATGGTGGTAGTTGTGAGAACATGGTTTCAAATGAGATGGTTAAGAAACTAGGCCCGCATTGTGAGAAAGAATCCTAAACCATACCGTATTGCATAGTTTAGGAAGGGTAATGAAGTTATTTTGATAAGAGATGTTTAATAATTTTTCTATTGGTAAAAGTTATAAGGATGAAATTTGGTGTGATGTTATTCTAATGGATGCATGTCATATATTGCTAGGTAGACCATGGCAATTTTATCGAAAAGTAATTCATGACGGGGAAAGAATATTTATACTTTTTGGAAGGATGAAAAAAATTTTTTCTAGTTTTAAGCCAGAGGGAAGCTGAAAATATGCTTTCTGTAAAAGAATTTGTGAAGGAGGCAAAGAAAACAAGGTTTTGTTATGTACTGGTCACAAATAAAGATGAATTTGAAAGTGCACAAATACCAAGAGAGAACAAAGTTAATAGAAGAATTTTATAATGTTATTCTTGATGAGCTACCAGATGGGTTACCACCCAAAATATATATTCAACACCATATTGATTTTATCCCAGGGTCTTCACTCCCAAATAAAGCAACTTATAGGATGAGCCTGACATTGCATGTAGAATTGAATAAGAAAGTGACAAAGCTCATGAGAAAGGGTGTAGTAAGGGAGAGCATGAGTCTATGTGTAACTCCAGCTTTATTAACTCCAAAGAAATATGGAACATGGAGAATGTGCGTGGATAGTAGAGCAATCAATAAAATTACAATCAAGTATAGGTTCCCAATACCTCGCCTTGATGATATGATGAATATGGTTGCTAGATCTAGGTATTTCACCAAGATTGATCTTCAAAGTGGTTACCATCAGATTCGGATCAAAGAAGGAGATGAGTGGAAAACAACATTCAAGACAGGGGATGGATTATATGAGTGGTTGGTGATGCCATTCGGGTTATCTAATGCACCTAGCACTTTTATGAGGTTGATGAACATTGTGTTGTGGGAGTACAATGGTAAGTTTGTTGTGGTTTATTTTGATGATATCTTGATTTTTAATAAAACTAAAGAAGAACATTTGAGGCATTTGAGGGTGATATTTGAAGTGTTAAGGAAAGAGAAGCTCTATGAAAATTTGAAGAAGTGCACATTTATGCAAGAGAGTTTGGTATTTTTGGGTTTTATTATTTCAGCAGATGGGGTAAAAATGGAATTAGAAAAGATAAAAGTCATTATTGAATGGTCTATTTCATTGAGTATAACGGAGGTAAGAAGATTTCATGGTTTAACAAAATTTTATAGAAAGTTTACTAAATTTTTAGCATTATTGTAGCACCTATAACATATTACACAAAAGGAAGAGAGTTTTTGTGGACAAAGGCAACTGAGGAAAGCTTTAAGTTCTTGAAGAAGAAGGTGATAGAAGCACCTATTTTGGCACTACCAAATTTTGATAAAGTGTTTGAGGTTGATTGTGACACATCACATGTGGGTATTGGTGCTGTCCTAAGTCAAGGCGAGAATCCAATAAATTTATTTAGTGAGAAATTAAATGAGGTAATAAATAACTAATCTAGTTATGATGTTTAATTTTATGAAATTATACAAGAATTGAGGCATTGGAGGCATTCCTTAGTGCAAGGAGTTTGTGTTATTTACTGAACCACATAGCCCTGAAGTATGTGAATACAAAAAAGAAGTTGAATACTAGGCATGTAAAGTGGGTATCATTTTTGCAGGGTTATACTTTTTCTCTAAAGCATAAATCAAGAAAACAAAACCAAGTTGCGGATGCATTGAGTAGGCGTGTGACTCTATTTACAACTATGGAGAATGAGGTGGTTGGTTTTGAAGCAATAAAGGATTTGTATTTTTTATGATTTTGATTTCAAGGATATTGTTGAAAGGTTAATTAGTCCATTTTTAGGTGATGCAGGTGATGTCCAGGATGAGTACCTTTTGCAAGATGGCTATCTATTTAAGGGATGACAACTATGTATTCCAGTTGGGTCTATGAGAGACAATATAGTGAAAGAGCTTGCATAACGGAGGATTGGCTAGAAATTTTGGTAAGGATAAGACTATAGCTTTGGTATAAGATAAATACTATTGGCCAAAGATGAAAAGATATGTGGTAAGATATGCGAAGAGGTGTAGAATTTTCTGAGTCTCGAAAGGCCATGCAAAGAATACAAGGTTGTATATGCCATTGTATGTTCCTAAAGGACCATGGAAAGATTTGAGTATGGATTTTGTTTTGGGATTACCAAACACACAATGAGGTAATGAATCAATTTTTGTGGTTGTTGATAGGTTCTCTAAGATGGTTCATTTTATTTTTGTAAGAAAACTAGTGATGCAACAAGAGTAGTAGATTTATTTTTCAGAGAAGTTGTTAGGTTGCATGGTGTTCCAAAAACCATTACTTTAGATAGGGATACAAGGTTATTAATTCATTTCTAGAGGACTTTATGGAAGAATTTGGGAACTAAACTACAGTTCAACAGTTCCTATCATCCTCAGATTGATGGGAAAATAGAGGTGGTAAATAGGAGTTTGGGAAATCATGTTAAGGTGCATAGTTGGGGAAAAGCCAAAACAATGGGACTTAGCATTACCACAAGCTGAGTTTGCTTATAATAGCTTAGTAAATAGATCCATAGGAAATTATCCATTTTATATTGTGTATGGGAGTAATCCAAAATGGGTGTTAGATTTGGTGTAACTACCAATTGATGGCAGAGTTCAGTGATGATGTAGAAGCATTTGCCAGAACATATACAACAATTATAGGAAGAAGTGTGGAAGAAGTCTGCATAATAGTAATGATAAGTATAAGGAAATAACATATGTGCACATAAGGAGAAAGGTGTTTACAATGGGTGAATTGGTTATGGTATACCTTCAAAGGAAAGGTTTCCAAAAGGAACCTATAAAAAGCTAAAGTACAAGAAGATTGGTCCCTGTAAGATCATGAAAAAGATAAATGATAATGCTTATGAGGTAGAATTGCCAAGAAATTTTGATATTTCTCCAGTATTTAATGTTTCAAATTATATTATTTTCATGGGGATAGTGAAGAAGGGCATGTTATTGAAGAAGTAGTAGATTGGAGGCAACAGGTTCCAGTGAAAAAAAAAGAAGTAGATTAGATTTTAGACAAGAAAATTGTGAACACACCACATGGACAATACAACAAATATTTGGTACATTGGAAAGGATTGGAACAAGAGGAAAACACATGGGTCATAAAGTGGGAGATTAAGAAGCTGACAAAGATAAATGGAAGAAATTTGAAGAAGACAACTTGTAAGAGCTACGTTTTTTCAAGTAGGGGAGAATGATGCACTAGTTTTAGTAAAAACTTAAAATGGTCATAACTTTTGATTCAGGTGTCTGTTTAAGCCCTTTTTTTAAACCACTTGTTTCGATGAGACAAACACACGATTAAATATCATTTTTGATTGAAGCCATTTTAATTTAATTTTCAGTTCGAAATCCACCAGTGGGGCCAAAAAAATTAGGATTTAAGTTTCAATTTGGTTTTTTCCTATTTTTGGGCATTAGTTATTTTTAATCTCATACATGCATAGTAGGTTATAAATTTGGAATTTTTTATAATTTAGGTATGTAGAAAATAAGTGGAAATTTTTGTGCCCATGCGAATAAGCATGTGAACTTACTAAAAATAGCAGTTCTAGTAAACTGCTAAAAATAGTAAATTTCGCCACCTAGAGTAGATTTAATTGAAGTTAGTTAGAGTTTGCATGGAAGATCTAGTTGGGGATTGTTTTATTATTTAAGAAATTTTTTATTTCATTATTCAATAACAAAGAAGAGAATTTATTTTCTTTGATTTCAAGGTATTTGCAGTGTATTGAGTGTGTGTTTAAAGTTTGGCTACATTACGAACAACTTGAAAATTCTAAAATGTACAAATGATGAGAAAAATGCAAGGAAAACCCTAGATCTTGAAAAATTTGTATGTCTTCCACAAAAACAACAAATACCCACCAAGTATTTCAAAAATTCTAGAAAAAACCAAAAATGGTTTTTATTTTCAAACACCAAACTCTACGAATTTTGCTTTGAATTAAAAAAACAACCTTCAACCCTAAAAATGAATGCAATCACCTATAGAACTAAGTTGTGTTTACAGGAAAATATAGGGTTTTAACACCTTTTGAGTTCAACAATGTTGTCCATTTTTCATTTAAAGACTTCAAAGGAATTGATTTACACGTATTTTCTAGAAACACCACCAAACCCTTGAAAATTGAAATCAATGAAAAACCACATGTTCGCGAAATAATTTTTCATGTTGTGAATTATTGAGTTTTCACCAATAGTGCGGGGCTAAGCCCCTCCTTTTTGTGTACGGGAGGTTCCCATTATTTAATTTAATCTACTTAAACTACTTAGAATTTTTGGGGTGGCCAATAGGTGGGATCACATAGAACACTCCATTAAACATGCGGAAAAGTGCTTATACAAAGTACAAGGGGGAAATTACAGGTGAAGTGAGGTAAAGGGGAGTTGGGTAAATAAGGAGAGAGAGGGATACTATTGTGAGTAGGAACTAACAAAGTTCACATACAATAACTAGAGTAATTCCACATATAATTAGAAGAACACAACAATGCAAACCATGATAAAACATAAAAAATCATAGACATAGACTTCCATTGATTCATTTATCAAAGGTGCAGAGACACCGTTCTTTGTTTTGCAAGATTATCATACATGCAAATATGATAAGAGAGAGTAGAGGAACATAAGACAATAAATATAAGAATTTCATATTTTATTGGTTGATGTAGAAGTGGTAATCTCAATAACATACATTCAATAAAAATTTCCAACCCTTTGGAATGGAGAAGCCATTCTAATTTATAGCATTACAATTTGTCCTTTCATCTCCCCCCACATGAATTTTCACCTATCCTCATCACTTGTGACCTTTCATATCCCTAGGAAGTGATTCTTTTTCTTATTATTCAAAAGGAATATTACAATGTTTATTTAAGGGCCACTTAAGTGAATTGGATGAAATAGCAAAAATTACATTCTTAATGAGAAATTAGAAACTAGTGAGAGGAGAAGGAAGAGAGAGAAGGAAGGGTTGATTGATCTGATGAAAATGAAACCCCGTATGGTGGAGAAATTGTTAATTCATGATGCCCGAGGGATATTTTACTGAGAATGGGTTCCCGTCTTTTGAATTCTTTACCGAACCGAGCTACCATGGGTGTCATCTTATCTACTTCTACAATGCAAACACAACTCAACACTTTGATCCATGTCTCAGGAGCATTCTTGGTATCCTTGCACCGATTAGACCACTATTTGTGATATCTTGCAATGTCTAAAATATAACTTCTAATGTTGGTCAAGGACTCTAAGGTATATTCATTGAAGGAAACAAAATCACCTACCTCTTTTTTGACCAATTCTTGGAAGGAGACAATGGGTTATTTTGATGATGAATTATTGGTGAGCGGAGGGAATCCAAGTCTCTAAAAATAGTTGTATACATCATTAAAAATCTCAAAAGAATTTTCCCCACAAGTGTCAAGTTCAAATATGGAATATTCTATCATACAATATCTAACATCCATGATGTAGACCCAAACTAGAGACAAGTTGTTAGTAGCTGATGTGAACACATTTTTTCCCATGAGGGTGTGAGAGTTGAGGGAGATCATCTCGGATACAAGTGGGAGTACATCATATAATTGGATGTTTTATTTTTCAATCTCCTCTGTTGTTTTCTTAACTTTTGAAAAAGTGCTGAGAATATACTTGATTAGAGCGAGGACCTTAGGAAATAATGTCTTTCCTTTCTCAATGCATCTCTCATTAGACTTCCCTCGCATTATATAAATTTTTACTTTCTTGATCACCTCAAGGTAAAAGCTACTTATTAGATTAATATATTCCACAAGAAAAGGATGTGTCGATTGGGCTCCAAGAAAGGTTGAATGTAAGCACTAAGGGTTTTCACTGTTCTCTAGTTGTTCAATTGTTAGTTTCTATTCTTCGTTTCGAGTGAGAAGGAGGGAAGACTATTCCTTGAACAAATGTGAGTCACCCTCATGTAAATTTTGACCTAATAAGATGCACTTCAACTCGTAATCTGATGGATTCATCTCCTCAATGGGATTTACATTTTTTGGCCGAGAAATTTCTACATATTAATTTCTTGAGGCACCACTGAAGAAGCGGTTAGTTTTCTAGCCCTTATTCCTCCACATATGTCTCAAGGTTTTAGTGATAGCTCCAAGGTTAGGCATTGCAGCTTGCTGTGTTGTTCTTGGTTCAATTTAGAGAAATTATTGAATCCACATGAATAGCTCTTCCAAAGTTGACATGACGTTGGTCACGAGGGCACATTCCAGAGCTTGATGTAAGATCACATCTTGTTCATTGTGGGAAAGCTCCACCATTGGGGAAGACATACTTGGATGTCCTTGAAGAGATGGAGGATACGATGGATCAATTTTTCTTGACTCAATATGCCTTATGGGATCTAAGATGAGCCTTACCTTCTTATGAATCTTTTTGGAATATGGAACTTGACTAGCTCAAGCCTCACTTCAACCTACTTCTTGAGAGGTGACGATGGATTTAAGACACAATGTTTCACAACTTGTTGATGAGTTTCTCACTTCACCTATGAACATGATGAACTCATTTGATGAATTTTTGGTTTCCAATGGGGTTATTGGCTCTCTTAAAACTCTTTGTTAACGCACAATGTTCTGACTTTTTCTGTTGCGCCTCAATATGCTCAATCTTGATCCTTAACATAATTATGATCGGGATGATGCTTCGAGATCCTTGTGGAGGGTTTATTTTATTATTTGAGATGTAAGACAACTTTAAAATCATGTTAGGATGGAAAAAAGCACATAAATGAGTGAAAACAGAGCCAAAACAACTTTACTACACCGAAAACCTAAAATTTCTATATTTGGAAGGTGAGATTAGGAGTTGTTATTTTGGGAAGTTTTTCCTTTTTGCTCAAATTTGGTTTTATGAAACCCATATAGCACCTAATCCACCTCCATTGATGATGTTTTACCATTTTTATGAATTTTATATTTTTATACGCTTAATTTTTTTAGAACTTGCTATTTTGGGAAATTTGTCTATTTTTCCTTGCTTGTTGTTCCTCACTATTTCTAGATGTTCCGAGTGATTAGAAATTGAAATTTTGAGAGGTTTTGTATTTTAGCATGTGGCTATATAAAGCATATGATATTTTTGAAACTGGTCATAATGGTGTTGGTTTGCAACAAAAACACCATTTTTGGATTCATTACATCTTTGAGATCCCGTGCTCTAATTTTTGTTGTGTTCCATCCACTAAAACTCTTGCAAATCAAAACAACAATTTTTTTGGATGAAGGGTTTTAGGTTTTCTTATGTATAAAACTATGGAATCATTTGGTTTACAGTATTGGAGACTAAAAATGTGTTTGGGATGATTATCTTTGGTGAAAACCCCAGTGCAATCAGTTTTCTGGTTAGCAAGTTATGAGAAAAGCTCCATTTTTGCAGTCATGGCTAGTCCGGGAACATGTTGGGAAGAATGGATTTTGTTTTCTAATGTTCTTTGAAGGTTTTAAAGGTTTATAAATGGAGTGTGGATGAAAATGCAAAGGATAGAACTTAAAAATGGGTTTACTTTGTTTCCTTACCTTCTCAACTAATTGTAGTTTGATCATGGGTGAGAAAGTTGAGTGTGTTTGAAAATAGGGTTTTATGGCTTTCTCATGGGAGAATTTTTGTGTCTCCTCTATCCCATTGGTGAAAGAGGACAAAAGTGACACAAAATTTCTCCTTGTCCCATTTAGAAAGATGGGTTTATCATAGGGACTAAAATATTTCCAAAAATAAAGCACATGAGTTGAAAAATAGGTCTGGGAGTTTGAAGAAGAGTCATATGAATGCTTAGGGGATAAGAGTAGGCATGAGAGTTATTTTTTTGTGTCCCATATTTACCCTTGGTGAAAAGGGACAATAGGGACATAAAATTTTACCTTGGAGAAAAATGGTGACACTTGGCATGATCCGGTGCAAGCTTGGGAAATGAGCTTAGCTAGTTAAGCACTTCATGGAGCAGAGAAGGGTCACATGAATGACTAGATAGGGGGATTTATCTTGGGTTAATTCTTTTGTCTCCTTTTTCCCCCTGGGAAAGGGAAAATAGGGACAAAAAAAGAGTGCCATGGAGAAATAAGGACATGTGACCCTTCAAAATTTGGTTAAGTATAGGAAACACACCTTACACAAGAGAGGACTTTAAAAACACGATTCTCAGAAAAAGGGGTATTTTGACATGAAATTTTATATTATTTTAATTCGCAAGATCAATGGAATAGGTTTCAAAACTTTATTATTCTTGAATCTACAAAAAATGGCTCCTTTTTCTTTGGGACAATGGGGCGTGCTTGCAAAGATTGAGTTACCTTGAGATACACTTAGGTATTGGAGAAAATGTGATTCTTCCACCATGAAGAGAATCACTTAAGATTTACATTACTATTTTTTTACCTTATAAATCCCTACAAAGCTCCTGAAATTAGTCGAAGAAGTTCGAGTTCATATTTTGACCCTTCACTCCTTACACCTAGAAAACCCACTTTTGCACAATCTGCTCCTAAAGCACCAAATATTCCCCAAATATTAGTGAATAAATTCTAATACATTTTTTCTCTCCCATACCACCTCTAAATGATTATGATATTTTATAACCTTCCCAGAGGATGCACACCTACCTTGAAATGGCCAAAATTGGCGTTTCTAGGCCTACTGGAGAACTAGTCTTCATTACACTTTGCTAGATGAAAGAATTGATCTTGTCACATCATTTCAAACACTTACACATGAATAATAAATATGTTTTGAGTACCTGAAAGGTCAATATGATCATTACACAAAATAAAAAATTGATCGGAAGGGGGGTTTTGGAGCAAATTTTCACATTTGGTTTAGTTGTCATGGCTCAAGTTTTGAATTTTGGGATTGCAAAAATGCATGACAAAAATTAGATCTCGACTCAGGGAAATTGGAAGGTAAATGGAAATATATAACCTCAATAATCTTGGGTGAGTATACCAGTTCCTTGTTCAACTTGGGTAATAGAGTCAATTCTTCACCACTAACACAAAAATGGAAATATATAACCTCAATAATCTTGGGTGAGTATACCAGTTCCTTGTTCAAATTGGGTAATAGATTCAATTCTTCACCACTAACACAAACAACAAACACAAATGAGGAAAAACCAAACAAACACACCAATGAAAGGGAACACACTAAAGCAAGAAATAAAACACACAACGAGAAGGGAAAATATGTTACGGGGAGGAAATTCATTTATGTAGGAGAAGAATGTGCATGCACCCATAAATAGGTTGGGAGAAGTGTGTACCATCATAGAAGAATGGGATAAATTCAAATCTCTGAAGCTTGAAGATCATTATTTGATCATGCCATGCTCTCATGATGGCCTTGTATAGTTTAAGAAGAAGGAGAGAAACCAAGATTCCGTATTCATACTAATATTGCATAGAAAACACTCTTGCATTCAATGACCATTTTGTGACATGTTGGAAAGTCTTTCCTTTTGTATCCTTGACTTGATACTTCATGATTATAAGAATCCACTCTCCCATGTTTTTAAAAACTGAATCATTTATTTTGTCATGAAGGTATTCACCATCCTTGAATGAAGGTTACAACATGAAATCATTCCTTGAATCAATAAGGAGTCCGAAGTGGTGAGAGTAATTTGATCCTTTTCCCATTCACAATCTTGTTCAAGATTCTCACTTTGTTATTTGGAACAATTGTTTTCTATACATACCAACAAAATATTGACCTTGACATCATTTTCTATGGCAAAGGTTTTGTATTCATAACTTAAAATATCCATAGGAGATTCCAGAAGATCCTTTCCTTTCCATTCATAGTATTATTCACAGAATGGGAAAGAAGAAGACTGACATTCACATTCATTCTCATCTACCAAGGATTCAAAGACAACTGTTGAACTGATTTTCTCACTCTTGTTTCAGATTAGTGAAATAGTAACAAAGAAAATAAGAAAATACAAAATGAGAGGGTTTAAGGCTACCTCTAGATGAGATGATGACATACACGGGCACAAAATATCCTCCTCGAAATGATCTCGATTGTCTTCACAACCAAGAGAACTAAAACACGAAAAAATGGATTAGTAGATAGGAGGGTAGGTTTCCTAAAATGTAGGTCCCGAGAAGTGAAAACTTCCTAGGATGGATGTCAACCCACTTTTTTATAAAAGATAGATAAAACGATAATGGATAAATGATATGATGCAATAGATAACTGAACTAAAATAGAGATATGAAATGTATTAGATAAGATAAGATGTATATCTCATAAAAATAAATGATATTAAACCAAACCTGATTGAGTCGATGATGTTCCGAGACCGATAGGTACATTGAAGGTTAATGTAGCGAGTGGATCAAAAGTACAAAAAAAGGTCTGCAGCAGGCTCAAATACTAAGAAGGTATTTGATGTGATATGGGAAAGCTATGGAAATAGAAAGGATGAATTTTTTTGATAGATTTGATAACTACGAGCCATGGGGTTGATGGCGGCGATATGGGTCGATCGGCGATTGAGCTAGGTTGATAGTCATTGGGTTTGGAGATGAGAAATAAACACAACAAATCCGAAAGAAGACCTAAGCTCTCAAAAATTTCCTCCTCGAAGAAGGAAGGGTATGGTTGTATTTATAGGGAGGATAGATGGATGTTGGGGGATAGGAAAGCATTAAATAAAGGTAGGTGGGAACTAGGGATGGATAAAAGGTGGGTGAGAGGTAGGAAAATATTAAAACAAGGGAAAGGGGAGATGGAATTATTAAATTAAGACCTAGGGAGGAAAAAGGGGAGTTTAGGGAGGATAAAAGGTGGTTGGAAGGTGGAAAATCATTAAATGAGGGTCTAGGGATAATAAATAAATATGATTAGGGATTAATTAAATGGGATTAAGGGTGAATTAGGGGAAATAAAATAAATGATGGGATAATATAGGAAAGTGGGAAATTCAAATAAATGGGATTTAAATAGGAAGAGAGATATGCATGTGTGGGAATGAAGACGAAGGGGAGTAAATACGGGATGAGGAATAGTGATACCAATAATTGGTGTCTATAACAATGTTGAGTTTACCTATCTGTTCCATATCATTGTCAAAAATTAGCCCATTGAAAGAAGGAACATAACTTGACTCATACTTATCTTGCATTTCCATGGCCCGAGTCAGGATCTCAAGACTGAGTAGAGGTTCTTCAATTTCTTCAGCAATCTTTAAGTTTTCTTGCACATATTTCTCTTTCAAATCTACCATATAATCGTTATCATCTTCATTTGAAAACTATTCACATTTGTCATGGAGGAAAATATTAGAAATATGGTCTTCACATGGACAAGACTAATTTGAAAATCCCTCCTTCTCTTGATGCACATTTCTTTCCATCTAGGGGTTACCTCATAGAAAGTTCAAAAATTCATGGTTTTCATAATTTTTAAATAAAGAGAAGAGATCTATGTTGCATGGGAAGGGCATGAATTTGAATTCAATGTTTTTGAGATCATCCTCGCGACATGAGGGAGAATACAATGTTAGAGTATAAACAGGAGAAAAAATTTCTACTCCACCTTGAACATCTCCTATAAATTATTCTTTGCAAATAAACAAGAAAACTCCATACTCACCATGGTGATCAGTATTACACTCCTTTGGTGATGTTAGGGAAACAAAATCCTTAGAAAAGTCATATTAAATTTTCCCATCCATGATTGTTTCAGAAAGGAAATTGGATTCTTCCATCTTCATTTCATCATTGTGAATTTGTGCATCAATTAAAGATTCAAAATTGGAAAGAAAACTATCCATGATTACCTCAAAGTCATCCTCCTAAAGAATTTGATTTTGGGTAGGAGGATTATTTTCTTAAACATCCTCATTGTTGGTGGTGTCCTTAGGAAGCACTATATCATCTATCATAGAAAAAGGATCTTCATCTCTCGTACACATTATTTCTCCAAAGGGTTGTGCCTCAAGCCAAAATGAATTTATGAAAAGGGTTAAAATTTCATGCTATCTTCATCATCCTCCAAGGTACTAAGTTGAATTTCATCAGAAGGTTCAAGGATAGAGCATTCATAAGAAGTGCACAAGATTCTTTCAGAACAAACACCTCATAATACGGGAAATCATCATAATCTACTTCCAAAGGATGAATATCTTCTTCCTTATCATTACAAAGTGCTTCAATCTGCTCATATATTTCTTGCATAGCCTTGGAATAATTTTGAATTTCATGGTTGGTTTGGGAATAAAATTTTATTCTCGCAATGCTCAAAATTCTTTACATAAACTCTCTTTTCAAGGCTACCATTTCTTCATTTCCATATGTAAGAAAATCATCCAAAGGAAGAGAAACAAAAGACAATAATTTGAGTTTCTTGTTCAATTGCATGAAGTTAAAAGTGGATTCTTCATTTTCATGCCCTTCATAAAAATTTCATATCTCTTTTGTATCTTTCTCATCAAGCTCTTGGATTCTTGATTTTTTCAATCAACCTTGAGTGTGAAGAACGGGTGCTAGACATATTATCACAACAAATTATCCTACATGGTGGGCATAAGCCACACCAACTAAATATTACATATAAACCACAATGAAAATTTTCATTTGGGAAAAACTTATAAGCATATTTGGTTTCCCATTGAGCCTAACAAGTGATAGAGGAACACATGTCTTGAATGATAGAATTCATTTTTGTTACAAGAATTTACGGTTGTGCATCATAAGTGTAGTGCCCATTTAAACAACCAATTGAGACCAAAGAAACAATCTAGGGTTAGCTCAAAAATTATTGGATACTTTTTTTTTTTGATTAGAAGTATCTACAACCAGTTGTCAGAAAGGCATCATTCTGCCATTGGTGGGTTCCAGAACAAAACCTATTTACTGAAACACAAGTTTAATTTACTTCCTTATATCAAGTTCACAATGTTCCAATTTTAGGGTTACATGTTTTACTTAGGTTCAGGGAGTAATCTACCCCCACGCCTTTTCTCTAACAGGCTCAAAACTTCAACTAGATTTTCCTCCTACTAAGCACTTCCAAGATTTCCCTAAATCATTCCCAATGGATAGGAAATTTTCTCACCTTTCGGTGATATAAATAAGTCCTTCTAACTCCTTACAGAACTCAAGTTATGAGTGGGCAAAGTTCCTAGGGCAAATTTTCCCTAGAGGGACATGTGGCAAGAGAGGGGAAAAGCCCTTTGGATGGATTGGCGGGTTGCGAGGCGGCATTGTGAAATTTTCCAAACGCAAGCTCAAAGGAAAAAAATCTGCTCCATATCCCCCGCGGATCCCTAGGTGGACACGTGTCAGGTTATAACGCCGAGTGAAGAAGGGGGAAGGGAAAAGTAGAGCGGTGGGGTGTTTTTGTTCTTTGCGCCAAATGAAAAAGGAAAAAGGGGAAAAGAAGTGCGCGGGTCCACGCACCCACTAAGGGACAGAGTCCGAAGGGGAAGGTGGGGAATCGGGCCATGGGGAGAAGTTAAGACTTTCCAAATGCTAGAAATAAAACAAAAAGGTCAAGGGGCTCCTTCCTTCCCACCACCACCTCAGAGTGCCACGTGGCACGTTTTCATTGGCTACGGGCTGGATGGGGCCAAAACATAAAATTTTCCCAAAAATTTTAAAAAGTTAAGTTCAAAATGAAACCACGCCTCTACCAAGCCACGAGGGGACACGTGGTGCCCTCTGATTGGTTGCGGGTTGGTGGAAGGATAAGTGAAAATTTTCCAAAATTTTCAAAAGGATAAAGGGTTAAAAGAATCCACGCCTCGCCTCAGCCCCTGGAGGACATGTGGCACCTTCTATTGGATGTGGGCCAGAAATTAAAATTTTCCCAAGGTCCAAAATTTCCAAAAATTTTCCTAAGGCCAAAATGATGGGAAATTTTTGGCTTGCGGGCCCGCTAGGGAAAATTTTCCCAAATTTTCCCAAGCTCAAAAATTTCAAAGTGCCATAACTTGAGCTAGAAAGCTCGGTTTTGGGAAAACAAGGACTTTTTGGAAAGCTCTTGATGCCCTCTTTGCACAGGAATCATAAATTTTACTTTTTGTTAAGTTCTTAAGGTCAATTTTGTAAAAGGATCTGTAAGCTTTTAATTTGTGAACTGGCAGATTTCAACTTTTCAATTTGATCAATTTAGAACTCCTCCTTCACTCAACATGTCAAATGGACATGGAGGATCAATCTAGGGAGAGTTTAGAGTGTTTTAGTGAAGATCAATTTGTCCAATTTATTCAAGTTGTATTTTTCTGACATTAGATGGGAAAAATGGCTGTGAAAGCTCCGAATTGAATTTTATTAAGTCTTAGAGGTTCATTCTTGACTATTTTTGTAAATTTGAGTTCCTTAAGTCTTCCTAAGTATGAATTTCAAGGTTTCATAACTTATTGTTGAGTATAAGTTTGAACTACTCATTTTAATTAAAATGTGCATTGCCAGATTTAAGTTTTAAGACAATGAATTGTTTCTTTTAAATTAATTTAAAAATTTGTCTTTGAAGATGCATATGGTTACTAAACTAGTCCAATCCATTTACAAGATTTGGAACAACCATTCATTTCAAGTTAAAATGCATTTCTGACTTAAATTTTTAATATAATTTTTGCAAGAATATAACATTATCTTCCAATTCCACGCATTCCTTCTTTCTTTTCTTTTCAAATAGCAATCAATTTCAAAAATAATTCAAAATCAGATGTGCAATACACTTTGGAGAAGGGAATGCATTCTTTCATTGATCCTCAATACAATTTTACAACTTATCACTTTTCCCATTTGATTTGGTTTCAAATTACAAAATACAGAGTAAGGAATATCATTTACATTTTCTTTCCAAAACCAAAACAGAGAAAGTATAATTCTTCTTTTACATTTCTCAATTCAAATTCAACTTCCATTTACAATGCAACAACTTCACATTACAACATTTATACACTCATCCACGCAAGGTGGGAAAGGTTACAATGAATTACTCAAAGGAAAATGACTATCAAATTGTTTTCTTCTTTCTCCAAACAATCAAAATGCTTGTTCTTCCATCTTTTCATCTTGATCACAACAAGGAAGGGGGAAAGGCAACGCTCTCCACCCAACCAAGACATCCAATGAGAAAGGAGAATCCATCCTTTCCTCATTGGCCCCGAGCCCCAACCATATTGAAATAAAGTATGAACATCAACACATGGCAACAAGGCTTCTTCCACAACAAAAACATACTTCACATTGCATACAAACAATAAGATACATAGTCCAAACAAGATAACAGTTCCCAACTACATTTGAAAACATACACACAATACATAGGCTTGATCAAGCAAGCCAACAAGAGCAAGAACTATGGGGAACTCCTTATGCCTCCCAATTTGGAATTGGGCATCCACCAAAATGCATACCACCAATAAACATATCAAACCCATAAACCTTATATCTCCCAACCCCTCCTTATGCCCCCCAAATTTTATCCCTTATGCCCCCAAAAGTAAGAAATGCAAGCTAGTTTCTTTTCCAAGGTGGATCCCAAACAAAAACTCCCTCCACAATAAAACAAGTGCCATTGGAAATCCCTTATGCCCCCCATATGAAATCCCCATAGTCTTCTCCTACACCATGCCCTAAGCATTCTACCCAACCAGCCAAGAATGCAAACACAACACCATTTAAACATGCATGCAAGAGAAGGAAAAAAAACATTTAAAACAAGTTCAAGATGCCTACCTCTCCATAATGGAGTTTGTTCCAAGCTCACAAGCTTTCCACAATGTCAAAGTGCAGTCCAAAACCAGAAAAGTATAAGCATGCAAAAATACTCCAAGCTTCCTCCACAACAAGCTCCAAAACAACAACAAAAAAAAATGTGCCCCAAGAGGAAAATAACAAAGTTTCAACAACCTCCAAATGAGCAAGAAGCTTCAATATAAAGGAGAGGGAAGAGAAGAGGATGATGTGGATCCATGTGGGATGCCACATCATTCTTCCTCAACCCCAAGAGGAAATCAACATCAACCAACAAATCACAATAAATAAAAATGACAAAATGACTTACACACTTCAAAACAACCCATACTCCAAAAGGACTGAATTAAAATATGTAAGGGAAGTGTAATTAAAACTTACATATTGTCACTTCAAAATGCATTATAAATGCCTAAATTTAACCTCCAAACCATAGGCATGGTTGGTGGATGATTTTAAGAGGTGTGGGACAAGTTTAACTTGTCCCACAAGCCTCCAAATTTGGCCTCCAAGGACAAATTCGAATTTCATAAAATATGGAGTGCTTGACCTTCCAAAATCTGCCTTACATGACTCTTACAAATTTCTTACACACTCTTCCAACATTAATATTTAAAATCAACAACTTTATTAATTACATTCCATATCCCAATTTAAATTTAATAAAATTTTAACTATATGACTCTCACATTAAAACTATCACATTTAAAATAAATTACAAGAAGAAACACATTACAAAATGAAATACATACCATAATAATAAAAGGAACACATAAAAAAACACATATCCCATGGTCACATATAGTGGAAATCCCCCATGGGAAATCCTAACATAACTCAACACACAAACAAACAACACAGTTGCCATGGTGACCTTGTTGAATTCACCCAAAATTTTAATATGGTTAGTCTCCAGTCCCCCAACATTGTTGTGATTTTTAACCTACAAAAATGCAAATACCTCCTTTGGCCTCGTGGCCATATCAGAACATCTAAAATGATATAAAAAAATTTCAAAATCATCTAAACACATGAATCACAACAACATCATGAATTCAACATTACCATTTTTAATTAAATAAATCAACTATATCATCATCAATACTATTCCATACTAGATCTACTCAAATATCCAATGTCATAAGTCCAAATCAACATCCATATTATGTCCATGTCAAATAGTATATCCTCATCCACATCCAAGAAATGTCTCTAGTAATCATCAAGCATAATAACTGAATCTAGATCAATAATAATCCATGATCTAACATCTAACCATCATACCAAAAAAAAACATAATAGTGTCCATAATATGATCAATAGTATCCAAATCAGTATCAAAAGTGTCAAAGGGAAGTGGGCACTACATCCCCTCCCCTTAGACTCAACTTCCTCCTAGAAGTCACTGGAACAAATGTGGAAACTACACTCGTAATACTATGGCATCCTCCCAAGTGGTCTGTAGTCTCATCATATCTGTCCCACTATACCCATACCTAATCAATCTCTCTGCCTCAAAGGCCTAGGGTCCTAAATCTATGATATGGATGGGCTCCACCATCACCTACCCTTGATCCTACACTTGTAATGATGTCTAGTCCAACACATGAGAAGGATCTGCAATGTACCTCCTAAGGATAAAACATGAAACACATCATGTACGCGAGACAAGCTAGGTGGAAATGCTAGATGGTAGGCCAAAGGGCCGATACGCTCCAAGATCTCAAAAGGACCAAATGAATCGAGGAGATAACTTAGAACCTTTTCCATAATGGATAGGGCTCTTGTGTGGCCTAACACAAAGGAACACCTTCATGCCCACATCAAAACTACGATCAATCCTATGTTGATCCGCATACTTCTTCTACCTGTCATGTGCCTCCTGTAATCTCTTCCTGATCAACACTACCTACTACTCCATGTCCTACAAAAGAGCTGGTCCAAGAGATACTTTGTCCTCTAACTTGTCCCAGCTAAGGGGTGTCCTGCACTCTCTACCATATAATGCCTGAAAAGGAGCCATGCCTATAGAACTCTGAAAATTATTATTGTAGGAAAACTCCACTAAGTACATGTACTCCTCCCACTTAGACTGCTTGATCCATCACATACATCCTAAGCATATCCTCCAAAATCATTCACTCACTTTTCTTTTCCATCTATCTTAGGGTGATATGTTGTGCTGAAGTTAATCCTCATCCCGAGGACATACTGCATGGTAGTCAAAAAGAAGTGTGAAGTGTATAAAGGATCACGGTCACAAATGATCTTCCACAAAATCCCATGTAACCTAAAAATCTCATCCAAATAAACTCATGCCACTGCTCTAGCTGTATAAGTGGTCTTCACAAAGAAAAGTGAGCCACTTTTGTCAATTTATCAACCGTGACCATAATGGCATCATGGTGATATCTCGACATCGGTAACCCAACAATGAAATCCATGGAAATGGTGTCCCACTTCCATTCCGGTATGGCATGAGGATAAAGAAGACCTGCTAGATGTTGATGCTCAACCTTAACCCTCTAGCACTCTAAACACCATGACACAAACTAAGCCACATCTCGATGAAGTCCTCTCATGGTATAATTGTCTCAAGGTAGCATGCATCTTCTTCACCCCAAGATGGGCTGAATAGGGTGCACGATGTGCCTCTACCAAGATGTCTTGCCTCAAGCCTCCATCTCTGGAACATATATCCTACCTCTATGTATGAGAAGACCATCTACCTCTAGAGAAAACCATCAAACTTCCCTCAAGGGGTCTCTGTGACTCTATCTCTGCTCGTACTGCCATGTAGAAGCTTGTCAAGAGGAAGCTATTGAAGAATCCTACTCCACAAATTTGTGCTCACTGAGGTGGCCATAGCCACATGTCTCCGTCTACTAAGAGCATCTACTACCACATTCTCTTTCCCCTTCACATGCTTTATCTCCATGTCATACTCACAAAGCAACTCCATCCAACATCGTTGACGAGCATTTAGATTGGGTTACGTGAAGAGGTGGTGAAGACTCAAATGATCTATCCTGAGTGTGAATCTCCATCCAAGAAGAAAATGTCTCCATCTAACCAAAGCATGCACAACTACCGCAAGCTCAAGATCATGGGTAGGATAATTAAGCTCATGATCCTTGAGTTTGTGAGACTCAAAAGCTACAACCCTGCCATCCTACATCAACACACCTCCAAGCCCTGCTAAAGAAGCATCTATGCAAACAAAGAACTCACCCTGTGGATCCGAAGCACTACAAGAATGGGTGTTAGTAGTGAGGCACTCCTTCAATTTCCTAAAGGCCTACTCACATTTTTCCATCCAAACAAACTTCTTCCCTTTCCTCTAAGGGAAGTGATAGGGTGCGTAATCCGAGAGAAGTCCTAAACAAATCTCTAGTAATATCCTAATAATCCCATGAAGCTACACACCTCGGTCACTATAGTGGGTGCTTGGCCAATCCATAATGGCTCTAATCTTGGAAGGATCATACGATACCTTCCCCAAAAATGATATGACCCAAGTATTGTACCTCTGACTGAAAGAAAGCACACTTCTCCAAGTTCCCATAAAGTTGTTGCTCATGAAGACACTGAAGAACTATCAAAGGTGCCCCTCGTGCTCCTCATGTGTACATGAGTATATCAAAATGTCATCTAGGAATATGAGCACGAAGCAATCTAAAAGGTCTGAATACCCCATTCATCAAACTCATGAACACTATAGGGGCATTCGTCAAACCAAAAGGCACCACTGTGAACTCATAGTGCCCATATCTCATGTGTGGAAGGTGGTCTTATGAATGTCCACCTCCAGATCCTCAACTAATGGTAGCCTGACTTGAGATCAATCTTAGAGAACACCATGGCTCCCTTCATCTGATCAAACAAGTCATCAATACGAGGAAGAGGATAATGATTCTTGATCGTTACCTTGTTCAACTAGCGGTAATCAATACACAACCAAGGATCCATCCTTCTTCTTCATGAAGATCACCGGTGCACCCCAAGGGGATACACTAGGATGGATAAGGCCCTTCTCCAAAAGGCCCTCAAGCTACAACTTGAGCTCACAGAGCTCCGGGTGGTCATCCGATAAGGTGCCCATGAGATAGGCTCTGCTCTAGGAACTAGATCTATATGAAAATCAATCTCACGTGGGGTGGCATCCCCGATAGCTCCCTAGAAATACATCAAAAAATCTCTCAAGATGGGATGATCATCTAGCGATGGTCCACTAGACCCATCCTCTAATCTATCACTAACTATAATAACATACATCTGACAACCCCATCACACACACCGCTTAAGCTACATAGTGGAAATGGTGTGAATAGAAATGGGTCTCTTGACCCCCAAGATCACTAACTCAACTCCCAAATCATCTACACAAGCTATAGTCTTATGATAACAATCCATCCTAGCCCTATGTGTAGATAACCAATCCATACCTAAGATGACTCCATATGAGCCCAAAGGAAGGATACATGGAGATTTGAGGTGGTGGTGAAAGGTCCCAAATCTACAACACACTCCTTAACTAAGGAGTCCACAGAGATCTTGGCTCTAGAATCCATCTCGACATCCCAACTAAGACCCTACCTAACTACCACCAGCCTGCATCGCTCTACTAAAGATGGTGCAATGAAAGAATCAGAAGAACTAAATCAAATAATACAGAGGTAGGAATACCACCAATGCTACCTGTGGTCTCAATGACTATGCTCTGAGTGCTCTACCTAGTAGTTCTCAACCACTACATAGATCCTATGGCTGCGTCCCATGTCACCAATATTGGCTCAAAAACATGGTGCCTACCCTTGTTAGGGTTCTGAGGACAATCTCTCCAAAATGTCTAGCTACTCCACATCCAAAGCAACCACCTGATCCTCTCCAAGGAATAACACCTCCAATAGGTGCCCTAGAATCCTATGGCATGGATCCTAATGATCTAGCTGTAGTCTATTATGGCCTCTACTAGGTGAGATCCCACTAACTGAGCTCTAGGTCCACCTCTGTGTCCTAATGGGACCCCTAGGAGGAGGCCCCATGCTCTGACCTCTCTATGCATCAACTCTTTGTGGAGGTCTATAAGGTGGATGGGACTGCTCATATTTATTATGGCCTAAAGGATGACTATGTTGAATGTTGACCACCATGAGGAAGAGGTACTGAACCTCTCAATCTACCATCCTGCATCTGCTGAATGCGGCTCCTAACTCAGTCTCTAGCCTATTGGGTTTTACCTTAGTCTCCTCCGTAATATAGGCCTTCTCAATGGCCTCTACTAATGTCTGGGGACAGTGGATCTACACTACCCCTCCAATATCCAAATTCAGGCCCCGATGAACTTGTGAATTCACACCTACTCATCCTACATATACTCTACGTATTAAGTAGATCTAGAAATCTACTCTCATACTCTGCCACGAAAGAGAAGCCTATCGAGGTCATGGAACTCATCAATCCTCTACTAGATGAACCTCCATGATAGATACCTGCTCTTGAATCTCTCCTCAAATAGATCCTAGGTCACTGACTTTGAGTCAACATGGAGCTTCTACTCCTCTGTCCTCCACCATACTCTTGCTCCATCCCTTAGTAGATGGATCGCAACACGAGCTTTCATGTTGCTAGAACAAGGAAAAGCTTGAAGCAACCACTCAAGCTCACTAGCCAGGCCTCTTCCTAAAATCCACCTATATCACCTGAGTAGTGTGAGGGCCTAAGCTTTAGGATCTCCCTGATGTGATCCACTTGTGGTGGTCTGTCGGCCTCTAGGTCTCTTCTGCACGCTCATCCCTAAGCCTAGGGCTCAAGACCTCTCTCTATGCTCTGGAACTCTATCACCCTGTCTCTTAGGTGGTGACTCTACTCATGAATGACTCGCATGGGAGTTTCTCTCCTCTATGCTCCTCACTAAATCGAGGAGATACCTAACCCTCGATAGAAGGAGCTCTATCATGACTAGTTGCCTGCCCTCCACCTAATCCTCTGCGTAGAGCGGCATTAACATCTTGAAGGGTCTATAGAATCTGAGGTAGAATGGCTGCTACACCTGATCCGGTGGGTGGTGGTGGTGGTGGTGATTTTGAGTCTCTGTGAAGGTTCCTCTCACTCGTCTTGAGCCTCCTACATAGACCAAAGTGAGAGTTAGTCCATTTACTAAGTTATACAACTTCCATGTTTACTAAAACATACAAATTCTTGCTAAGTTGTTTTCTAGTTTAAAATGTGCTAGGTTTAAGTTTTCATGTCTCAAGTTTTTCTAGTGTGCCCAATGGTCCAAGCCTTTGAACCACTACTCTGATACCAAACTGTAGTGCCCATTTAAACAACCACTTGAGACCAAAGAAACAACCTAGGGTTAGCTAGAAAAATTATGGGATAATTTTTTTATTAAAATATCTACAACTAGGTTACAAGACATCATTTTGCCATTAGTAGGTTCCAGAACAAAACCTATTTACCAAAACACAAGTTTCCTTTACTTACTTATATCAAGTTCACAAGGTTCCAATTTTAGGGTTACATGTTTTAGTTAGGTTCAGGGAGTAATTTACCCCCATGCCTGTTCTCTAACAGGCTCAAAACTTCAACTAGATTTTTCTCCTATTAAACACTTCCAAAATTTCCCTAAACCATTCCCAATGGATAGGAAATTTTCTCACCTTTCCGGTGATATAAATAAGTCCTTCTAACTCCTTACAGAACTCAAGTTATGAGTGGGCGAGTTCCTAGGGTAAAATTTCCCTAGAGGGACACGTGGCAAGAGGAGGGGAAAAGCCCTTGGGATGGATTGGCGGGTCGCGGGGCATTGTGAAATTTTCCAAATGCAGGCTCAAAGGTGAAAAAGTACTCCACACCCCCACAAGTCCCTAGGTGGACACGTGTTAGGTTCTAACACCAAGCGGAGAAGGGGAAGGGAAAATGGAGCGGCGGGGTGTTTTTGCGCTTTGCACCAAAAAAAAGGAAAAGGGGAAAAGAAGTGCATGGGTCCATGCACCCGCTAAGGGATAGAGTCTGAAGGGGAAGGTGGGGAATCGGGCCATGGGGAGAAGTTAAGACTTTTTCCCCAAATACTAAAAATAAAACCAAAAGGTCAAGGGGCTTCCGCCCTTCCCCACCCCAGAGTGCCATGTGGCACATTTTCATTGGCTGCAGGCTGGTGGGGCCAAAACATAAAATTTTCCCAAAATTTTTAAAAGGAGGTTAAGTTCAAAATGAAACCGCACCTCCACCTAAAGCCACGAGGGGACACGTGGCACCCTCTGATTGGCGGGTCAAGGATAAGTGAAAATTTTCTACAATTTTTAAAAGGATAAAGGGTTAAAAGGCCTCCACCTCACCCCTGGAGGACATGAAGGATAAGTGAAAATTTTCAAAAATTTTCAAAAGGATAAAGGGTTAAAAGAATCTAATTCAAAATTTTCCCAAGGTCCAAAATTTCCAAAAAAATTTTCCTAAGGCCAAATGATGGGAAATTTTTGGCTTGCAGGGCCCATGAGGGAAAATTTTCCCAAATTTTCCTACCCAAGCTCAAAAATTTCTAAGTGCCATAACTTGAGCTAAAAAGCTTGGTTTTGGAAAACAAGGACTTTTTGGAAATCTCTCGATGCCCTCTTTGCACAAGAAGCATAAATTTTACTTTTTGTTAAGTTCTTAAGGGTCAATTTTGCAAAAGGATCTGCAGATTTTAATTTGTGAACTGGCAGATTTCAACTTTTCAATTCGATCAATTTTAGAACTCCTCCTTCACTCAACATGTCAAATGGACATGGAGGATTGTTCTAGGGAGGGTTTAGAGTGTTTTAGTGAAGATCAATTTGTCTAATTTATTCAAGTTGTATTTTTCGATAATAGACGGGGAAAAAATGGCTGTGAAAGCTCCAAATTGAATTTTATTAAGTCTTAGAGGTTCATTCTTGATTGTTTTTTGTAAATTTGAGTTCCTTAAGTCTTCCTAAGTATGAATTTCAAGGTTTCATAACTTATTGTTGAGTATAAGTTTGAACTACTCATTTTAATTAAAATGTGCATTGCCAGATTTAAGTTTTAAGATAGTGAACTATTTCTTTTAAATTAATTTAACAATTTGTCTTTGAAGATGCATATGGTTACTAAACTAGTCCAATCCATTTACAATATTTGGAACAACCATTCATTTCAAGTTACAATGCATTTCTGACTTCAATTTTTAATATACATTTTGCAAGAATATAACATTATCTTCCAATTCCACGCATTCCTTCTTTCTTTTCTTTTCAAACAACAATCAATTTCAACAATAATTCAAAATCAATGTGCAATACACTTTGGAGAAGGGAATGCATTCTTTCATTGATCCTCAATACAATTTTACAACTTATCACTTTTCCCATTTGATTTGGTTTCAAATTACAAAATACAAAGTATGGAATATCATTTACATTTTCTTTCCAAAACCAAAACAGAGAAAGTATAATTCTTCTTTTACATTTCTCAATTCAAATTCAACTTCCATTTACAATGCAACAACTTCACATTACAACATTTATACACTCATCCACGCAAGGTGGGAAAGGTTACAATGAATTACTCAAAGGAAAATGACTGTCAAACTATTTTCTTCTTGCTCCAAACAGCAACATGCTTGTTCTTCCATATTTTCATCTTGATCACAACAAGGAAGGGGGAAAGGCAACGCTCTCCACCCAACCAAGACATCCAATGAGAAAGGAGAAGCCATCCTTTCCTCATTGGCCCCGAGCCCCAACCATATTGAAATAAAGTATGAACATCAACACATGGCAACAAGGCTTCTTCCACAACAAACAAGCATACTTCACATTGCATACAAACAATAAATACATAGTCCAAACAAGACAATAGTTCCCAACTACATTTGAAAACATACACACAATACATAGGCTTGATCAAGCAAGCCAACAAGAGCAAGAACTATGGGGAACTCCTTATGCCTCCCAATTTGGAATTGGGCATCCACCAAAATGCATACCACCATAAACATATCAAACCCATAAACCTTATATCTCCCAACCCCTCCTTATGCCCCCAAGTTTATCCCTTATGCCCCCAAAAGTAAGAAATGCAAGCAATTTCTTTTCCAAGGTGGATCCCAAACCAAAACTCCCTCCACAATAAAATAGTGCCATTGGCAATCCCTTATGCCCCCATATGAAATCCCCATAGCCTTCTCCTACACCATGCCCTAAGCATTCTACCCAACCAGCCAAGAATGCAAACACAACACCATTCAAAAATGCATGCAAGAGAAGGAAAACATTTAAAACAAGTTCAAGATGCCTACCTCTCCATAATGGAGTTTGTTCCAAGCTCACAAAGCTTTCCACAATGTCAAAGTGCAGTCCAAAACTCAGCAAAGTATAAGCATGCAAAAATACTCCAAGCTTCCTCCACAACAAGCTCCAAAACAACACCAAAAAAATGCACCCCAAGAGGAAATGGACAAAGTTTCAACAACCTCCAAAATGAGCAAGAAGCTTCACTTTTAAAGGAGAGGGAAGAGAAGAGGATGATGTGGATCCATGTGGGATGCCACATCATTCTTCCTCAACCCCAAGAGGAAATCAACATCACTCACCAAATCACAATAAATAAAAATGACAAAATGACTTACACACTTCAAAACAACCCATACTCCAAAAGGACTAATTAAAAATATGTAAGGGAAGTGTAATTAAAACTTACATATTGTCACTTCAAAATGCATTATAAATGCCTAAATTTAACCTCTAAACCATAGGCATGGTTGGTGGATGATTTTAAGAGGTGTGGGACAAGTTTAACTTGTCCCACAAGCCTCCAAATTTGGCCTCCAAGGACAAATTCGAATTTCATAAAAGATGGAGTGCTTGACCTTCCAAAATCTTCCTTACATGACTCTTACAAATTTCTTACACATTAACTTACACACTCTTCCAACATTAATATTTAAAATCAACAACTTTATTAATTACATTCCATATCCCAATTTAAATTTAATAAAAGTTTAACTATATGACTCTCACATTAAAACTATCACATTTAAAATAAATTACAAGAAGAACACATTTCAAAATTAAATACATACCACAATAATAAAAGGAACACATAAAAAAACACATATCCCATGGTCACATATAATGGAAATCCCCCATGGGAAATCCTAACATAACTCAACACACAAACAAATAACATAGTTGCCATGGTGACCTTGTTGAATTCACCTAGAATTTCAATATGGTTAGTCTCCAGTCCCCCGACATTGTTGTGATTTTTAACCTACAAAAATGCAAATACCTCCTTGAGCCTCGTGGCCATATCAGAACATCCAAAATGATATAAACAACATTTCAAAATCATCTAAACACATGAATCACAACAACATCATGAATTCAACATTACCATTTTTAATTAAATAAATCAACTATATCATCATCAATACTATTCCATACTAGATCTACTAAAATATCCAATGTCATAAGTCCAAATCAACATCCATATTATGTCCATGTCAAAAAAGTATATCATCAACCTCATATAAAAATGTCTCTAGTAACCATCATGCATAATAACTCGAATCTAGATTAATAATAATCCATAATCTAACATCTAACCATCACACCAAATAAAAATACATAATAGTGTCCATAATACAACACCCTTTCAATTTGTCTATGGGAAATAATTCATGCTACCAATCAATTTTTTAGAACAATCATTGAGAACTACACATGTTGTGAATCGAGAAGATACTGAGACTCAATATAAGAAAGGTTAACAAGGTTGTTATAGCTAGACAAAACATGATTACAAGCGAGGTGGTCACAAAATATCGAGAAAGCACATTAGAAAAATGGTATGATCAAAACCTCAAAATAAAAAATCTTGAGAAAGGAACCAAGGATTGTTTATTTGAATCTAAATTTTTGTGACATCTAGTAAAGCTTAAAACTCATTAGCTAGGGCCATATGAGATAGTTACTATATTTCCAACTAGGGCATGAAAACTGATGGATCTTAGCGGCATGATACTCCCGGGTTCAATGGGAGTAGGTTGAATCATTATTTATAGACACAGTGGCTTGCAATGAATAAGGTGTATGCCATTAGATTAGTTGTTATTTCATTTTTTTAGGTTAGGGATCTTTATTCTTTGGAACAAGTGTGGGAAAATTGTGCACTTTGTTGTTTAGACTGACCTTATAGAAAAACTTGAAAAAATCATCTTGCACAAAGGACTACGTAAAACTTTAAAATGGGAGGAGTAATTAGTGGAGGAAAATAGCAAAGGAATGCAAAAAAATTTCAATGACAAAGGCTATTGAAGTGATATACACACACTTTCATATAAAATGGGGGCATGATAAAAGATAAATGTATAAAAACCCACATGGGAAACCATAAAGTAAGTGACAAAGAAATGGAATAGGGATGAAGTGTGGTGAATGGAGGAATGAGGAATCTTCCAAGAGGATGTTAGCTTAATGTGGAGCTATGGGAAGGAGGTGTGTAAGTGTAGATAAAAAATATATGCACTTGGGTACATTTTTAGGTCCTAAAGCATACTAATGTATACATGATTTCCAAGAAAGAAAACTAGTGGTTGACAACTCCTTTTGGAATTTTGATTGCTTTATCTATTACAACTTACTAGCTTCACATCTTATAACACTGTTGTACTTAAATAATTTACCTTTTGATGGCCTCAAACACTAGTGCCCGATTAGGACGAAGCGTACAGCATTCCTTTCCCTCTCTTTCTTATTCTTACCCTTTTGGGTCCTTTTTACTTATTGGTTACCTTTTAACTCTTTGGGTAGGCCTTCTAGTTGTCAATTTAAAAATTAAAACAAGGGAATCATATTTATACTTAGTTACTTCTCTCAAATAAAAGGCCAAACATCATAAGCATTATCTATCATCACCTAAGATTGCACAAAAGGAACAAGAGAACTATAAAGCACACATCTAGCACATTCACAGAAGGGACAAGGGATGCATTAATCTGCATACATTACATAGGAGGGGAGTATATTCTATTCCATCACATACATTTTTCATACTTGGGATGAATATAGATCTAGCCTGATATCATCATACAAATTTCATAAGGGAAACCTAGGGCATGAGACACAAATACACACACACACACACACACACACACACACACACACACACACACACACACACACACACACACACACACACACACACACACATAACTACATGGAGTCTGAGATGTAGTGTAATGCTCGATTGTAAGTTCACTCTTCGGGACTGTAAGGGTCATTCCGACTCCATATTCTACATTTTTTTAAAAATATTTGATGTGGTTTTGGACATGTGTAGGTATTCATTTGTTTTATAGGTTACATATGTGATCGAAAACATAACAATGAAACTAAATCTACAAATAGTGAGTAATAGAGAAGATCTTATGATCCAAGAAAGACCAGTTTCGAGCATCCGAGAAGAAACAGACACACATATAAATCAATAATTCTTGGGGTGATCCTATTCTCTTGTTGGTGCATTTTTCCAAAGACAAAGTTGAGTTCTCAAACCCTTAGTGAGCCTTTTTGACATTTTTTCTAGTTGGTTTGAGTAGATACATAGTCCTGATCATTCCCAAGTCACACAAAATCAGATAAGTCATCTTTCTTTCTCATTTTCTTAGGGTTTTACATCCTTGAATTATTATTACTTATGATTTAATGTAATTAATTACCTAATTATCATTTGTTATAGTAGTTACTCTAAAATTATATTTAATTTAATTTAGATTAAATCATCCGGTGAACCCATTTGCTCGTTCTAAACATGCATCAAATTATCTCTCCTTATGAATTTATGGACCAATCCTCTTACCCATCCTATGCACCCACCAAGGTTCCTTGCATGACTACCATTACTATTGATTTTATGCGGTATGTACCCAACACCCTCCCCACTTCAACCCTCTAATGCCCAACCCAACTATTAATGTGGTCACCACTCAATGCAATAGGCAACCCATGGCTCCACCTGTCTCTATTCCACCACCTATCACCTCTACAGTTCCTACCGACACCTCCAAAGGTTATGATATCATTGAACAACTAAATAATACACCAGCAAAAATATCCCTTTATGATCTTTTACGCAATGCACCAGATTTTCATCATACATTAGAGGCTTCCCTACATTCCATTCAAATTACAAGTGACAATTCCCCTATTTCCTTCACCCATCTTATTCAATCCCTCAAAAACCTACCACATGCCATATCATTCAATAATGAGGATATCCATCCCTACGTCGTTGCGATCCTTCATCACCTTTGCTTATTACAACTACTATTGGTTTCCATCATATCAAGCACATACTAATTGACAATGGATCCACTCTAAATCTATGTTCCCTCTCATTACTCACACAGCTGCAAATTCTTGATAGTCAGATCACCAAATCCTCTACCCTTGTTCATGGCTATGATTCTACTACTCAAACATGCATCGACACCATCACCTTACCTTTACGGTTGGGCCCAAAACCCTTCCCACATTTTTCTATATCATTGATACATCATTTTAGTTTAATTGTTTACTTGGTAGACCATGGATCCATACTATGCATGTTTTTCCTTATGCAGTTTATTAGACCATTAATTCTTACATGATGGATATGAGCATACTATTTCCACCGACCCCAAACCATTCAAGTTCTTCCGCATAGACCCAGTCATTGCCATGCCTATACCCCCACTTAATCCAATTCCATACCATACTATCGATACATACAATGTTGGTGAATCCAGATTACATTACCTTTTCTACCTCCACATTCACCCCTTCCATCCCTACACATACCACTGATCTTATTTCCCCTACCATATCTCCCTCCATCACTACCACTATTCCACCTTTTACTACTTCTTCTAGTCCTACATCCACCACCCCTCCTCCTAATATCCTTGATAATGCTATCCAATAAGATAATGTCCACATTGATGATTCTGATGATGAGGTCGATGTCATAGAACTTACCAATGAAAATTTATGTAACCTTGAATTTACTCCTCTTGAGATAGATGAATCATATTTCCAAGAAACCTTTGTTGCTACTGGCCCAGTGAGTATCAATTCAAGCAACCTCCTCCTTCTACTACAACCATGATTCCTTTCTAGGAAACAATACATACAATGGACCTCATCCCACCTCCTCCATCTCCTTAGGACACCTCTAGTCCGTAGCTCAACTCATTCACATGCACCTTACTCATACATGACTCTTATTGGCCTCATATTCCATTCGATCCCACTTGCCCTGACATTGTTTGCACACATGAAGGCTTAGCACAATTAGGATTCACACTTGTTAATCTCCTTCCTCCCCTCATTCTCCCCACTTGTATCATAGATATGTATTCATTACTGCTACCTATGGCCTCCATGTCTTCCATTTATCAGTCTTCCTTGCACGTACACACCATTCCTCTCTACTCACCCTTAGACAATATTGGCTTAACTATATTAGTGGTACCCTTGACCCCAATCATACTACTATTACCTTTCCTATGCCTTTGTCCACATATTTATTTGCAATGATTCCTTCCTTGGATATTCCCAAAACTTAACTCATTGGTATGCACATGATTGTCTATAACCCCCTTTTACTAATGAATAATATGCTATGGGTATGTATAATTTACGCCGCACCCTTTCTTTCATGATCGACCCCTCAATATTACATTATATGTCTCTAATCCAAATCCTATCGTTATGAACCTATCACCGACGATCTCCTTGATGAGTTTACTTGAATTCCCACCCATAAAAAATTGAGGGGACTTGACTTGCCTCCTCACTAGTCACATCTTGGTGACTCTCTTTCTCTATCTCTCATGCTTCATGCTTCATGTCTACCTTTCGAGCATTACCACATCTCTGGTATACATACTTTACCTTTGTTACCCGATGATGCACTTGTGTTCTCCAGTTCATACATGACTATTGAGGGCATTAAATGAACCTTACTTGCACACTTGGGGGCATCACACTTTCTCCCCCCTCCATCACTATTGGTTGCATCTATCGTCTACTCATAGTTTATATACTACACTTCACACTCTGTGCTTCATGATTAATATTTTCTAGCATCTAATTTGAATCACATACAATACATTTTTTACTCGATGAAAAAATCTTGTTCTATGGTTCATACTTGACTATTGAGGAGAAATTCCTAAATGAACCTCATGTCACACACATCTACTGGGAGCAACTTGACTCCCCTCATCTACACATCTTGCATATCATAACACACCATCACATGCACATGAAATCTACCTATCTTGGTTGTATTTACTCTTGTTATATTATAATACTTACATGTTACACTTTGTTTCTAATGCTAGTTTAGTTATTAGTATGTCATTATCTTTTCTATATGCACATGCACATTCACATGGTATCTTGAGGTGAATGCAAGAATTTTACAGATTCTTACACAATGCATGATGCTTGACACCATTCTTTACCAATCCCACCAAGGTTCCTAGGGGCATCTACCTTTACTACTCTCATACTCCACACCACAGTCCTATTGTTACAATCTTTCCTACTTCTCGTTACTATCACTATTTCTTTTCGTTGATATATACATGCCTTGACATACTACTTATATTTCTAACATGCTAACAAGTGTTTCATGTGTAGCATTTTCCTTATAGGATTCTATACAACCATGGTTATCTGTTACTTCTTGTTTGTTATTATTTGCTATTTTTGTGGGCTATATCCGATGTATTACTTGATCACTATTTTCTTATGGTTGCTTTGGCCTGATTATCTTGTGACATTGTGAGCGATGTCCCATGCATGCAACCTACTTTTTGTGGTACCTCTTGTCTTCATAATTGCTTGCTACACTCTATTCTATTGCATTCTATATATTTTACACAAACACTTGTTTTATAGTATATCATATTTGCATGTTCCTTGGTTTCTACCATACACATCCCCTACCCCCTATAGGTATCTAATCTATGATATGCATATAAGTTTTAGGTCCTCTCATTTGGGATACCTCCTCCTACATTCGTCACATGCAACCCAAACGATGGGGGAAACTATTGGGTGAAAAAATCACCCTTCCGTAAGCTACGAGCTCCATAACAGAACAACACAATAAAAAATTGGAAAATAAATAGTCACATAGTGATCCATAATCAGACTTGGATCATAATCACAGAGTAGACACTAGCACCCGAATGTCGGACATTAAGGATAGATGCTTGTGTTCTACCTAAGAACTTGTGTCCTGGGGAAAAATTAGATAGTTTATCAGTTCAACATAGTTTCTAGTAGTTTACAATACATATCTACAATATCAGACACTTGGCTTCGATTCTGAATTCAACCATTCACCACATACAATACAATTATAATTCAGCAATAATATGGATACAATTCAGCTACAAATCGGGACGTGCCAATATGTAGTGGCACTTATTATTTGAGAATATTCACATTGCGATCACTTCAAACTTCACATGGCTACTTGTCTAACTCGACACGCTATCGACTACAAGTTCACATCCGATTAGAAGGTACACATATTCTATCTACTTTATGCTTTCCGAGTATTTACACAAAAACATAAAGTGGGGGAAAATGTAGACATAAAATCTATGCACTTAGATACATTTCTAGGTCCTAAAGCATACTAATGTTTACATGATTCCTAAGAAAGAAAATTAGTGATTGATAACTCCTTTTGGCCTTTTGATTACTTTGTCTCTTACACTTTACTGGTTTTACACATCTTACAACACTTTCGTCACTTGACCGATATTTAACTTTTGATGGCCTTAGGTAGAAGTGCCTAGTTAGGACAGAAGCACCCAGACACTCCTGTCCCTCTCTTTCTTCTTCCCTTTTGGGTATTTTTCACTTCTTGGTTAGCTTTTAACACTTTAGGCCAACCTTCTAGTTGTCAATTAGGAAATTCAAACAAGGGAATCATATATATACTTAGTTACTTTTCTAAAATAAAGGGCCAAGCATCATAAACATTATCTATCATCAAATAAGCTTGCACAAAAGGAAAAGAGCACTACAAAAAATACATCTAACACATTCACACAAAGGATAAGGGATGCATTGATCTACATACACTTTGCATAGGAGAGGCAATTCTATTCTATTCCATCACACACATTTTGCATACTAGCGACAAATCTAGACCTAGCCCACTTTCATCGTGAAACTTGCACAAGGGTAACTTAGGGCATGAGACACATATACACACACACACAAAGAACTACATGGAGTCTGAGATGTAGTGCATTTCTTAATAGCCGTAAGTTCACTCTTCAAGTGACCACTGGGGTCAATCTGACTCCAAATTATGCATATTTTTATTATATTTGATGTGATTTGTGGAAATGTGTAGGTATTAATTTGTTTTGCAAGTTACATGTATGACCGAAACCCTAACCTTGAAACCATAATGAAAAAGAGTGAGTAGTAGAGAAGATATTCCAAGCTAGAAAAGACCAGATTCTAAGCATCCGAGTAAAAACATACGCCCAAATCAGTCACTAACACTTGGGGTGATCCTCGTCCTCTTGTGGGCACTTCTATCCATTACAATCCTAAGTTCTCAAACCCTCGATGAGCCTTTTTGAAATTTGTTTCCAGCTGGTTCTAGCAGATACATAGTCCCGATCATTCCCAAATCACACAAAATCAACTAAGTCATCTTCCTTTCTCATTTTCTTAGGATTTTACATCCTTGAATGCTTATTAACTTACGCATTACTATGCTTAATTACTTGAATACCATTTTTTTATAGCAGATTACCACGAAATTAGATTTAATTCAATTTAGATTAAATATGTAAGAAATAAAAAGGAGAGATGCAACCTAAAAACAAAATCTCATAAAACGCATATAAGGGCACGATGGAGAAATCTATGAGAGCAGGCACATGATGCACACTTAACGGTCACTTGGGAGAAAGTGGGAAAAATGGAGCAAATGAAAACTATCAACAATCGGGAATTAATGGAAGCCATGAGGAACCGATCGCTCACACATGTTTGAGATAAATGGAACACACATTTATTACTTCTAAGGAGGGTATAAATAAGAAGGGGTGATTCATTTAGTTACCTTGCAGATGAAACATGATCCATGGTAAAAAAAGTGAAATAATTTATAAATATCATTCAATGCCTAATCCTATCAAGAAAACCAATCACCATTAATACCACCTTAAGTTTTTTTAGTAATTGACGAGGAACCGACATAACCTAGCATATAGAGAAACAACCAATATTATCCACCATTAATGTGGGGGTTATAAAACCTTAATATGATGATGACATTTGGAGAAATTAACCACCCCAGGGTGAATAAGAGTGGTTTCGGCCTACAAATAAAGAGGAAGGAAATGTACTAGAGAAAGGCAACAAACAAAGGCTCACAAGTTCAACGAGTATGTCGACTTAGTATCTTGAAGTGACTCGAGGGTGCGGTAATTAAGGATGAAAAGAGCACCAAAGAAGTCACTATCATAAAGGAGACATCATCAGAGGTAGGAACAAGCACTTCGATGCCACAAAAGGAGAATATCAAAATGGTTGCATGAATGAAATATAAGAAGGATCAAATCTCCAATTCCCTAGATATTTGAAATTCAATACCCATAGGAAGCTGAAAGAATAGGGGATTGGACTAATCATGTCACTTCGAATGAGATATAAGACTATAATCATATCGACCATGGGATTGATGGAATTATTGAGAAATAAATGGGGTTCCCAATAAGAAAAAAGGATAGTTAGGGAAATGATGTTTATTATAATAGTGTATGAAAAATGCTAGAAAAAACATGAGTCCTTCAACCGCTTAAACTTCCTTATTTCGTAAAAACAATTAGAATTGTAGAAAGAATACCTTATCTCATGCATTAGGGAAGGGTATTTATATTTTGTAGGAAGGTGCATGAAACTATAGTGCCATTTTATTAGTAAGGTAACAAGGCTAAAAAATCATGATGAATTAGCGTAAGCCCTAGAAGATGATTCCTTTATAGAAAACATGAGAGATCTCCTCAAATACAATTGCAGAGAGGGAAGTTCATGTCCATAGATGAACTCAAAGACCTTAGGACAAGAGTCACTATGTGACTAATTACCATCAAAATTTTAGGGGCTAAGAGGTGGTTGGAATTCAATAAGATGTTTCTAAGTGTTTCTCATAACGTATCAAATGGGAAAATTTTTAACTATTCACAATTTGTCGCAAAAAGCATACTAGTAGATGCCAAAGATGGCCCAAGAAACCAAAGGGTTTAGATTTTGATGGGGATTTTTTTTTTTTGATAGTATTTAAGGATCTTGGCATACCATAAGATGATGGTGAACCATTATGGATATATCCATCCATGGATCCATCTTTGACAGTAATGCATAAACCATTAATGAAACCTCCAACACTCAACAATGCATACAAGGAAAGGTTTACTACTTGGTTGACACACTTGTGCAATGTATTTGAGAAATATTGGAGAATCCTGCGCTAATTACCCAAGGATTTGGATGGAGAGGTGGAGTTTGGTGTCATAATGAACTATTCATCGGTTAGAATTAAAAGGGTAGATGAGACTTGGACACCATGGGCCAAATTACCATATTCCTTCACAATAGAATACTTTGTTCGATCTGTCAAATGGATCAAGGGGTAAAAAGATATATATTGATGCATGAAGGAACTCAGGTCACATATATCTATTACCTCACTAAGTGGGAAAATATTGTGGGGAGGAATGATGCAAAAACTATTCTTTTATCTACGACCAAAGAAAAAGGATAACAAGAATGAAATGACAGATGAAGAACCCAATGAAGAAATTTTTATTCCTAAACATGCATGATGAGGAACATGAGAACAAGTAGATTGTAATTGATAAATACAATAAGAGAAAGAAAGTGCATGCATGAAGACATATTAACCTATAAAGAGAAGACGGTTGAATCCAAAGTAAGGACCAAGCCTTGCACAAATGGAAGAAGAATAGAAATAAATAGAACAAACCGGTGGTGCACCATCCATGATCAATATCAGCTAAAAGGAGACCAATGTTGAGGTCTTAATAATACACTCTCCTATCTAGATAAGCATTGGGAAGTGCCGAAAAAACATTTGGAGAAGCCGAGCCCTAGAAGACAAACAACATCTACTCTACAATCACCTCGGAAGGTGGTGGAATTCGAAGACAAGCCAGAGGAGACCGTACAAAGTGAAAGCACTAGAAGAGGTCATGTGGAAGGAAGTAGCCATGGAGGAGAAGATGAGGTAAAGTAATCCCACTCAAGTAAGGGAAAGAGGTAAATACATGAGCATGAACAAATAATAGAGGAAGAAGAAGAAATACGACTTTACCTCAAGCCCGAAAAAAAGGGTCCATACACTCAACATATTAATGGGGGAAGAAAAATAATGAATTATTATAATGGAACAATATTAAGAACACCATGGAAACGGATCATTCCAAAAAGGATTTTTCCTTTTCACTAGATGCATGCACCAAAGAACCGCTAATTGAATTACCCAAAGATAACATTCACACTATCCCATCTAAGGATAGAGATCCAGCCTCCTCTCATGACCACCTATAAAATGTATGAGACTCAATCTAGGGAGGCATTGCCAAAGATTGTTGGAGAAGTAGTGTAACCAAATTTATAGACTAACAATGGGGCAAGAGTATATAGAGCTCGGAAAATAAATCTAGAGGAGGATTTGAGAGAGACACAACAAAATTTATGTGAGATTCAAAATGTTGAGAGGTGAAAATCACTAAGTACAATCCACGCGTGGAGGTTAGAGACCGTGCATAAGGGGCGTGAACATGCATGAATGATCAATGTGCATGCATATAGAGTATCAAGGACTTAGCCAATTTTCCAAAACGTGGCTAAAAAAATAAAAAGTAGAGTTGGAGTGGTGTCCAAGAAAGGTATAAAAATAAACAAAAGTAGGATAACTTGGAATGCACATAAAGGATCTCAGAATTGGGAAAATGAAATGTAGGTCAAAGATAAATAACACACATGGATCGAGATAATAATATGATTAAAACATGATGTATATTTATTCTAATATATTAGTAACACAGGTTGTAAAAAACATTTAAGATATTGTAAGCATGCCTATTATTAGGAAGGTACATGTAGGTAGTGAAGGGAAATTCCCCACCGAGTATATATGTAGGTAGGGTATCCTTGTTCTAGAGAGTTGGAAGAGAGTCTCGTGAGTTCTAGAGTTTAGGATATTAGAGAATCGGTGTATACGGGGTTTTGAATGATCTTGATGTAAAATGGTCATGGATTATGTATGCATGCGTGTATAACTGTGTAATGGGATGTAATGTATTCAACTCTTATGATTAATTGATGAACTATGTTTTTGATGGAAAATTGTGCATGCATTTCCAAGATCTTTATGTCCGAACATAGCTTAATTGGTATTTAGATCTTGTTAGTCATTGAATATGTATGATTTCCTTATTATATGTGTTGCTAAGTTAACATGGTATGATATATCTTTTTGTATGAATAATTTTTATAGTTATTAAACATGCATGATAACATCTTGCTAAACACAACAAAGGAGGGACCCAGAGGATATGCATGCTTTGGGTGAGCTTTCAGACTTATTTAGATGAAGTGCCAATGCGCATAGCTATTATTGGGTAATAGGAAGACTACATTTTGGTTTCATTTTCAGGATGTCTTTTAAATCTGTCTATTAGGATGTTGCATGCATATGGCATTTTGACTATCTTTGGAAAATATTGAGAATTGGATTTACGAAGGCCAAGACCCTTTTGCACAGAGATATAACACTAGACATGACTTTAACATGTAAAAGTGGGTAGAAGATAATCTATATGACTTCTTGTATGAGACGTTCTTTAGCTTCTTCTTAGTAGAGTTATACCAGTGGTTGGAAACTTACACGGCTAACATAGGTGTCCGATAAGGGAAAAAATATTAGATGTAGGAAGAATACCAAACACTCTTTGATTTGAACGAGTCGTGGAGTAAAGTTGTGGATCATTAGTGGGAAGGTGTATTGTACAACTATACCTTGGAGTATGTAATTTCAACATACTCTTTCCTAAAGGAAACAATGTTATGGTTCTTGCGTGAGCCAAGAGGATCTTATTTGTTCACAACACCTTGAAATATCAAGATCATAATGGTAGAATTGGGAATGGAGAAATTTCCTATGGAGAGCTAAACCCCACCACTTGCGGGGGTAAAAATATGTTTAGGAAGGATGAAAATGGCCATGGTGAAAGAAATACATAGATAGGAAATACAGATCGTGTAAAACAATGCGTGGAAGATAGTGGTTGATGAGGCATGGAGATCGAGAAGAATGATGACTAGAAGAAGTGATGAGAGCCCCATAGAAGGCAAGGGACTACAATATCATGTCCTCCCAACATTAGGAAAGCACAATAGAGAGAACCTCACGACACTGCCGAGAGTGAGTTTGAGGAAGGAATGAGAATTGCAAGCACACATCTAACCCATCCTGTAATCCTAGCCCTTGTGCAAGGTGTTCCAAATCTAGAGGTAGATGTAGAAGAGAATATTAGTGAAGGCAAGAAAGAAGGATCTCCATGCTAGGTAGGAGACATAGGTAGACATATTTTAGTTCCTTTTCGTGAAGTGTGACAGATCAAGGATGCACACATGGAAGTACATTAGGTTTCGATGTCCTGGAACAAGTAATTTTGGAGGTATCTTCATCGGTGCATCGTAAGGACACATCGTTGGCATACAGCCCGTTGGAAGTAATCCCATAGGTGCAACTATAACACAAATAGTTGATGTGAATTTTAACACAACAACTAGGACATAAGGGATTTCATCTATAGGGCCACATGTTGAAATGGGAGGCTCATGTGGTTCAGACAACCATCACATGAAGGCAATCCTTGTGGAGGTTTAGGTTCGGATCTCACCCCATCGCATGATAAGGTCTCAGAATTCACCACAATAGCCATCACAAACACCACCTCAACAAATAAAATAAATGACACCTCAAGTTTTATTTGAGATGTCTCTTCACTTGCCAGAATTTAGAGGTGTGGAGGATGCGACTAAGTATGTTGTTTCACCACAAAGTTCGTATAAAAAAATAAGGGTAAAGGTGAGGAGGAATACATGTGAGGTCAAAGAAGGTTATGCGTGTTGTAGAAGACCAGGCTGATTGTGAAGAGATCCTTTTTGGCTAGGAAGGACTACCTGTAAAACAAAACAAGACCACAAGATAAAATTAATAATATAGGTCGGTGGAATGCCTAGTGGGAGCTAGATCTGGGAAATCGGGGTGCTTCCTAGAAGGCTATCAATCCATGTTCAAAATAAAACTTAATGCAGAGAAATAACATGAAAGAAGGAAATCCTACTATAGTTGTATGATTTAGGTGTCTCACACAAATACAATAAGCTATATTTAATCTAATAATGCATATAAGACTTAATCTAAAAAGGGCGGTTGGTTATTAGGGCCTACAGTGTAGCGAAGTTGTTAAAGAGGTTTGGGTGAGATTTTTAGTGCCCACTTCCCTTTGACACCTTTTGATACTGATCTTGATACTGTTGATTACATTATGGAAATTATTATGGTTTTGATTTAGTACGATGTTAGATGTTGGATTATTGTTGATCTGATTTAGTTATGATGCATGATGATTATTAGAGACACTTCATATGTGGATGATGATATACTATTTGACATGGATATATTATGAATGTTGTTCGGACATGTGATGTTTGGATATTGTGAGTAGACCTAGAAAATGGACATTATATGATGATGATATAGTTGTTGATTAAAAATTGTAAGTGATATTGTTGATTGCCTTGATGTTGTTGTGATTCATATGTATAGATGAGTTTGTGATTATATTTATATCATGTTGGATGTTCTGATATGGCCATAAGGCCGAAGGAGGTATTTGTTTTTTTTTGCAGGTTAAACTATCACAACAAACATCGGGGGATTGGAGACCAACCACATTGGAATTCTAGATGAATTCAACAAGGTCACCATGGAAACATGTTGTGTGTGTGTGTGTGTGTGTGTGTGTGTGTGTGTGTGTGTGTGTGTGTGTGTGTGTGTGTGTGTGTGTGTGTGTGTGTGTGTGTGTGTGTTTTTGTTTTGTTAGGGATTTCCATGGGAGATTACCTTTGAATGTGACCAAGGGGCTTTAGGTATCTATTAATGTGGTTTCTTTTATTATGTGGTGCTTTTACCCCTTTTCATTAGTTATTAAATGTTGTGTTAATGTTGTGAATAATCATGTTGTTAAAGTAAACAAATCAATATGTCATAAGAAAGTAATTAGTGAAGTGGTTGGATTTTGTATTAAATGTTGTAAGTATGTGTAAGTGACCTTGTAAGTGATGTGTAAGTTTACTTCTGAGTGTGAAACACTCCACCTTCTTGGAAATTCGAATTTGTCCTTGGAGGTTGATTTTGGAGGCTTGTGGGACAAGTAAAACTTGTCCCATACCTCTTAATTTTATTTACCAACCATACCTATGGTTGGAGGGTTGAATTTAGACCTTATTTATGCATTTTGATATGACTAATTGTAAGTTTTAATTGCACTCTTCTTACATTTTATTAAATTCAGTCCTTATGGGGTGTGGGCTTTTTGGAGTGTGTAAGTTTATTGTCATATTATTCACCCACCTCTTTATTGTGCATTGGAGAATGAATTTGAATTTTGTGTTGGAGTTGAGGATGTGTGATGTGGCATCCTACATGGATCCACCTCATCCTCTTCTCTTCCCTCTTCTATAAAATTATAACTCCTTGCTTTGTTTTGGGTTGTTGAACATTTTGCATACTTCCTTTTGGGTGAAATTTTGCTATGTGGAGCTCTTGCTTTTGGAAGGAGATTGGAGACCTTTGCATGCTTGTTGGTTGTTGATTTTGGACTGTATTTTGGCATTGGAAAGCTTTCTATTTTGGAACTTAGACAACTCCTTCATGGAGAGGTAAGAGCTTGGCTCTTGAAATACTCTTTTTCTTTATGAATGTACATGTTATTGTGTGAATGTTTTAGCATGTTTGTGGGCTGTTTGGGTAGACTGCCTAGGAATGGTGCGGGAAGGCTATGGGGAATTGATGTGGGGGAATAAGGGAATGCCAATGGCATCATAATTTATGTGGAGGAGTTGGGATTGGGTTTCTACCTTAGAAAAGAAATGGCATTGCATTTCTTACTTTGTAGGGGGGATAAGGAAATTTATGGGGGCATAAGGAAGGATTGTGGGGGGCATAAGGATATATGGGAGATGTTCTATATTGGTGGTCTGTTACAGGTGGATACCCAATTCACTTTGGGAGGCATAAATAGCTTCCCCATAGTTCCTTGCTCCTTTGGATTGCTTGATGGAGCCTCAATATTGTTTGTATGTTTTAATGTAGTTGTAAACTACATTTTGTTTTGAATTGTGTTTAAAATGTGAAAATGCTGCATGTGTGTTGTGGAAGCCTTGTTTTTTTAATATTGGTAAATAGTTTTTTGAAAGGGACTATACCCTTGTGTACAAAAGGAGGCCTAAAAGCCTGAATAAGAGAGAGGAGCAGAGAAGCTGTATCAAAGCACAAAAGTTACAGCAAAGAACACCGAAGCCTAGAAACAGCAACACAAACGAGACTTAACAGCAAAACAACGGCAACAAAATAGCAAGCCTACAGCCAAGAAGCAGTAGTAAAACAGGACTACTTCTTGGCCGCTTGATCAATACTCATCTTTACTTTTTTCCAAGCATGGTACATACCCAGCGTGGTCATATGAGCAGCATCCGTCTTATCGAGCTCCTCTCTGGTTCTTTTACTCTCTTTCTCATTGCCCCAAAGAGTCATCGGGACACCGCTGAGTTGCGAAACACTTCTTGCATGTCCTTCGATGAATTCCTCTATGGCCCTGAATGCTGCAATATTATATTCATGCCTAGTCTTCGTTTTCCCAAGGCGGGAGTCAAGGAGGTCGGTTTTTGTATATTTCATCAAGTCAAGCTATTGCGCTAATGCTCCCTTCTCCCTCAATGCTTTTTTGCCTTTTTGCTTAGCAAGATTTTTTTACCTCATCCTTCAAAGAATTTAAGCTCACCTCTAAGGCCTCCAATCTTCTAGAAGGGTTATCCGTTGGTGCCACACGGGACCGGCACTACTAATGTTCAAAGCAGATCACGAGAAATGTCATCCAAAGGTTCATCCCCTCAAAGAGACTCAAGGTTGAGTCTCCTAGAAGCCCCGGTGACACGTTTAGAAGTAGAGACAGTGTGGGTGGCAAAGGGCAGCAAAGGGGAGGAAAAGAAGGAGAAGCATGAGCAGCTGCGCATGGGGGCATCAAAGACTTGGAGGCGGGGCAGCGCAGCAGGACAGCGGGGAGACAGGATGGCAGCAATGTAGAGCCCAAAGCCGGCCGGGAGAGGAAGGGAGACCGGGAATTTAATAAAAGTGCTTGTGAATAAGCGAGATAAGCCCTTGGTGAAGGGGAACCGCCCGGTATGCTTCCTGAACTCCAAAATGGAGCGCTCAAGAGAGTTTAATAGATAGTGGGGAAAGCAAACCAACCTACTCCTACGAAAGTGATTCAAAAAGACAAGGTGCTTGGCAGGGACAGTAACAAACCTGCCTTCCAAGGATATGTAGCGAATCATCATGCGGGTGACTTCATCATACGGAGAAGGAATTGAATTAACAAGTAGACCCGCGGTGTTGAATATAAGCTTCTCCTCCTCCTCCACAAATCTTCTCTCTTCAGCCTCTTTGATAACCCTCTTGTTGAAGAAGCGGTATCCTTCCAAGCTGAGGCCGATCGCTTGGCTATGAGTTCGTCATTAATAAGAATCTTCGCCCTCCATAATCGACCATCCTCTCATTCCAATCCTTGGCAAAGCGAAGAGATGTTTTGATCATGCCCTTGCACTCTCTCCACAAAGTTGGTGAATCCGCCAATACTAAGAATGTTCCGAGCTCAGTGTTATCTTTCCAAATCGTGGTGCCAGACACGGCTCAATCTGGCGGGGAGGCCCTCCCATCTTCACAATGATGTGCTGGTTACAATTTTCAAAATACCTTTGGGCGTTGAGAGTGATTCGTTTCTCGCCGTTGCAGTCGCATAAAAATGGGAATCTGGCTAGCCGTTGGTCCTCCCACGAACGGCAGAGGGATTGCCGATCTGAGTCTGCGTGAAGTCGCGCGTGGAAACCCTTATCCTGTCGCTTTCACCTTGTAGTTATCTTCGGTTTCGCGGAGCTTGGCAACCGAATATCAACAAATATTGTACTTCCAGCGTGTGCTTTTTTAAATTTAGACGGCTCCACTTGAAGTTCCTAAACAAAATCTTGCCATCATTTGGAGTAGATATCATATGCCACGCCAAATAAACTAAAACAGCACCTGTGGAAGAATTTATGGATTTCCTCCAAAGATTAAAGCATATCTTTAGAGATTGTTTGCGTGTGAAGGTCCGCATGTATGCTGTTGTGAAGCTGATTAGGGATACTATCATTATCCCAAATAGTGAAATTTATATTAATGCCATAATTGGCCATTGCATCGGCCAGCTTGTTACCTTCCCTGTAAGTATGTATGATTCTGATGCTGTTGAAGGTATGACTGATGCTTATGGACTCAGAGATAAAATCTTTGATATTCCAAATAGGAGAAGAGGGACCGATTAAGCAGATTAATAATATTAAGGGAGTCCCCTTCAACAATGAGGTTCTGGATATTTTGGGTCCGAGCAACTCTCAAACCCCAGAGAACAGATAAAGCTTCTGCAAAATGATTGGTTTGGATTCCCATTTTTCCAAAGATATGCAACAATCAAATTACCTTTATGGTGCCGTATTGCTCCTCCACCAAGAATGCTTCCAGGGTTCCCCTTAGAGGCACCATCAAAGTTCAAATTTGAACCAATTGGATTCAGGGGGATGCCATTTGACCAAAGATCTATCCACACTATTCCCGGGGTTGCTCCAATATCCGATCTGCCAATTTGATAAGATGTGCTTTTCATTTTCAGGGTAACAATTGTTCTTAGGAGGTTTAAATCTGGCCATGTCCTCTTTGATGCCTTGGGAGATCTTGCCAGTAGTGAGTTTAAAATTCTGCTTCTTATTTCTAAAAACTATATTATTTCTATCCTTCCAGATCCTCCAAATTAAATGCGGGATGGCTAATTTCCAGATTCTTCTGATAGCACAATGTCTGAATGGTGGGTTCCATTGGTTCCACAGCTGAGTAAGATCCTCCGGCATCACCCAGAGAGCTTCAAATTTGGAAAGGACAAAGTTCCAAACTCTAAAGGCATAATCACAGTGTATGAACAGATGTCTAATGTCTTCATAGTTATTCCTACAAAGGTGGCACCAATTGGGAATGATAAAACCTCTTTTCATCAAATTGTCAGTGGTGAGAATTTTGCCTCTGATGGCCAGCCAAAGAAAAAAATTTATTTTGGGGGTTAACTCAGGCATCCAGATCAAGTTCCAGTTAAAGTCAGATTGGTTACTGTGGAAAAGACTGGTATAACCAGATTTGACTGAGTATTTACCCTCGTGTGAATTGCTCCAGATCAGCTCATCCTTGGAATCCAGCTGACACAAAGGGAAGAGATCCAAAAGGTCTTGGAGGGAGGAAATAGTCTGTTTCAGTTCAATACTCTCCATAGTAAGTCTTTTCCAATTCTTGTTGGTGCCATTTCCATCAATGTAGTCCTTAACTTTAGTTCCATATTTTCTTATAAGACTGTCCTTAGCAGTCCCAAATCTCTCCAAGAGATTATCATTGGACCAGTTATCCTCCCAGAAGTTAATGTCGCTGCCATCCCCAATTTTCCATTTGCTTCCCTTCTTAATGAAGTTTCTACTCTTAACCAGATTATTCCAAAAAATGGAACCATTGGGGAGCTGCTCATCATGCAGATAGGAGTAAACAGCTTGCTGATTCAAGTATTTTGTTTTAATGACATCAATCCAGGGTTGTTTCTCGAAAGCAATCTCCAGCCCATCTTAGCAATGAGTGCCTCATTCATTTTCTCAATATTTTTATTCCCACCCTCCCTAGATTTAGGGTGCAGACTTTATCCCAGGCCACAAGGTGAAATCTGAACTTTTCTTCCATGCCTTGCCATAAAATTTTTTTCTGAATCCTTTCAATTTTCTCTCTGAAGGAGGAAGGAATTTTGAATAGTGACATGATATATATGGGCAAACTTTGGAGTGTGCTTTTAATGAGAAGGCACTTACCAGCACTAGAGAGAGTGGTCCCTTTCCAACCGGCCATTTTTTTCTGAAATCTCGTCAATAAATCATCCCACACCGTGTGAGAGACTTTCTTCGTGCCAAGAGGGAGGCCTAAGTACGTTGCTTTGGAAGCCTTGTTGCCATGGGTTGAATCACATATTTTATTGCATTATGGTTGGGGCTCAGGGGCCAATGAAGAAGGATGGATTCTCCTCTTCATTGGATGTCTTGGTTGGGTGGAGAGCATTGCCTTTCCCCTGCCTTTGTTGTGATCCAAAAGGAGAAATTTATGTTGCTGTTCTAGAGCAGAGGAGAAAGACAGTTTGACAGTTCCATGTGAAATGAAACCTCATTGTAACCTTTCCCACCTTGAAGTGGATGATCTGTATATTATTTGTAATGGAAATATACTTTGTATTAAGCTATGAAAGTTATGTATTCCAAGTTGTGAAAGAGATATACTGCTTCGATCATCTGAAAGAAAGAAATTGGAAATCTATTATTTGCATTCAAGGAATTGAAAGATGTAAAGTTGTATTGTTTTTTGAAATCAATAAAGGATTGCAATAATTTTCTTCAATTTGCATTGTTGCATTGAAATTGATCATCAATTTGTGATTTGAAACCTCTGTTTGGAAAATTGAAAGAGGAATACGTATGAAGGAAATATATGGAACTCTATTCTTTTGAAATATGTTAAAATTGGAAATCAGACCTTGCATTTTATCTGTTAAATGGTTTTTTTGTATCAACTAAATGTCTTAGGATGGAATGGAAATGAATCTCCATATTTGGAAGATGAAAAATGATAAATAGCCCTTTTAAATCTGATCTCTGTTTTAAATTTTAAAACTGGCAAATACTTCTCTAAAATGCATAGTTCAAACCTACAATAATAAAATGGAAAAATTAAATGATTGAATTGAAGTAGTAGGCCCTAAACTAGTTCAAATAAACTAAAACACTTAAGGAAATATTTCAAAACTTAGCAAAATCAGCTTAAACCATTTTGCAGGTCATTTTCTATCAAGAAACAAAATGCTCATATTTGCAAGTCAATCGTAAAAATTGAACCTTGAATCCTTCCTTAAATTTATTTAGGAAAATCCTCCATGTCTATTTGACATGTTGAGAGAGGAGGAAGATCAAATTGAATAAATCTAACAAGTTAAAATTTACCGATTTTCCTTTGTATAAGCCTGTAGGCCATTTTCTTAAAATTGACCCCTTAAACTTTATCAAAACCAAAAATTAATGAGCTTTGTGCAAAGAGGATGTTAAGATATTTCCAGAAAGTCCTCGTTTTCCCCAAACTGAGCTCTCTATCAAAAGTTATGGCCTTCTGAAGTTTTCTTCACTTGGCATTAAAATTTTGGGAAAAGTTTCAGGGGCTGCAGCGGCCGAATTTTTCTTTGGGGCTCAGAAAAGTTTTGAGAAAATTTTCAAAATTTTCTCCACCACCCCGCTGACCCATAACCAATCAAAGGTTGCCACATGGCACCATGAGGTGACAACGGAGGGGCGGATCCTCTTTTGAACTTAGCATTTTCGAAAAATTTTGGGAAAATTTTCCAAACTTTCCTCACTGCCCACAACCAATCAAGTGATGCCACGTGGCATCACGAGGCATCGACAGAGGAATGGATCCCTTTTTGTATTTTCAGTCTTGGAATTTTTTTGAAAATTTTTCCAAGTTTTCCCACTATTCTCGGCTGGCTGCACCATTCAAGGGCTGCCACATGGCATCGCGAGGTGTCGGTGGAGGTGTGGGTCTTTGTACCCTCTTAGCCCTTTGGGGCATTAAGTCAATCTTCTCCCCACTACCCCACTTTCCCTGCACGTAAGCTTAGGAGATGCCACATGTATCCTACGGACTCGTAGGAGAGCGGGCACAAAATCTGATTTTTATCCCGCGAGGGACAATTTGCAAATGTCTCCCGCATTTCCCTGCGCGTACTACATGTGTCCTCAGTGGACTTGCCGACCATGCGGGCAAAAATGTGATTTTCACCCCACATGGTAATTTTTTTCTAAATGCATCCCCTCGGCCCGCTAGCTCACCCTTTGGGCAAATTTTCACCCCAGGCCTGCAGCCCGCTTATTGGGGAAAATTTTCACGCCAAGGCCCGCCAGCCCATAACTTGAAAAATATGAGGAGTTAGGAGGAATTATTTATATCACTGAAAGGTGAGGAAATTTCCTATCCAATGGGAGTAATTTAAGAAATTTTTGAATGCATTAAGGGTGAGAAAAATCAAGTTGAAACTTTAGGCCTGTTAGAGAGTGTGTTCAGTGAGGATTTTCCCTCTAAACCTAATTGAAACTTCTAACCCTAAATTTTGGACCTTGTGACCTCTTATTATTATTAATAAAAGAAAATTATACTCTAGTAGATTAGAACTTCTCCGAACTCCTCGTTAGTGATAGTTTTTGTCTTGTAACATGGTTGTAGATTCTATTAATAAAAATAAAATTATTCCACAATTTTCCTAACTAATCCTAGGTTGTTCTTGGATCTCAGTGGGTTGTTTTAATGGGTGTTACACTTGGTATTAGAGTAGTGGTTCGAAATCTTCGACCATTGGGCACACTAGAAAACTTGATACATGAAACTTAAACCTAGCACACTTTTAAATCTAGAAAACAACTTAGTTTAGAAATTGAATAAAACTTAGAAAAATGAACTAACTCTCGCCTTGGTCTATGCAGGAGGTGCATAAGCGACGAGGGGAATTTTCACATAGACCCAGACTTACCACCACTAGATCATGCTGTAGAAACCATCATACCATAGATTTTGTAGACTCTTTAGGATGTTAATGCCGCTCTACGCGGAGGATCAGTAGGAGGACATGCAGCTAGACATGACAGAGTCCCTTCCATTGAGGGTCATGTATCTCCTTGACCTAGCGAGGAGCATGGAAGAGAGAAATCCCATGCAGAGTCATCCAGGGTAGAATAACCATAGAGGGGATAGGGTGAATAAGTTTCAGAGCATAGAGAGAGGTCTCGGAGCCCTAGGCTTAGGGATGAGCATACAGAGAGACCTAGAGGCCATCAGACCATAGTTGCAGATCACATTAGGGAGATCCTAAAGGTTTCACCATCACATTATTCTGGTGACATAGGTGGATTTCAGGAAGAGGCCTGGTTAGTGAGCTTGAGCGGATGCTTCAAGCTCTGTCCTTATTCTAGAAACATGAAAGCTCATGTTGCGATCCATCTACTGAGGGATGGAGCTAGTGTCTGGTGGAGGACAGAGGAACAAAAGCTCCATGTTGATTCTAAGATAGTGACCTGGGAGCTATTTAAGGAGAGGTTCAGGAGTAGATATTTATCACGAAGGTTCATACAATAGAGGATTGATGAGTTCTATGACCTTCGACAGAATCTCTTTCAGTAGCAAAGTATGAGAGTAGATTTCTAGATCTACTCTAGTATGTTGAGTACATGCAGGATGAGTAGGTGTGGATCCACAGGTTCATCCAGGGCCTGAATCTAGACATTGGAGGTGTAGTGTAGATCCATTATCCACAGACATTAGCTGAGGCCATCGAGAAGGCCTATATAGCAGAGGAGACTCGGGAAAGACCCAACAAGCTAGAGACCGAGTCCGGAGCTGCATACAACAGATGTAGGATAATGGATTGAGGGAATCAATACCTCTTCCTCGTTGTGGATAGGGTTCAACACAGTCATCTTTTAGACCCCAACATCAGTAGCAGTCCCGCCCACCTTATTGACCTCCTTAGAGGTTTGATGCACAGAGAGGTCAGAGTATGGGGCCTCCTCCTAGCAGATCCCATCAGACACATGGTGTTCAGAGAGCTCACTCAGTAGGAGCTCACCAACAGAGACCTCAGCAGATCACAGTCAGATCATCAAGATCCACACCACAGACCTCGAGAGTACTAACTGGACCTGCTACATAGGGGAGAGGATCAAGTGATTATTTTGGTTGTGGTGTTACTAGACATTTTTGGAGAGATTTCTTACGTAACCATAACAATAAGGGTAAGACACAGATCTCGAGCCTACCGCTCTGGTTATATGGGGTGTAGTCATAGGATTTATGTAGTGGTTGAGAACCACCGTGCCAAGTATCGCAGTATAGTCATTGAGACTACAAGTTACATTGGGGGTATTCCTACCTCTATATTGTTTGATTATGGTTCTTCTGACTCTTTCATTGCACCATCTTTAGTAGAGCGATGCAGGCTAGTGGCAGTTAGGCAGGGTCTTTGTTGGGATGTTGAGATGGCTTCCGGAGCCAAGATCTCTATAGACTCCTTAGTTAAGGAGTGTGTAGTGGATTTGGGACCTTTCACCACTACCTCATATCTCCGTTTCCTTCCTTTGGGCTCGTATGGAGTCATTTTGGGTATGGATTGGTTATCTACACACATGGCCAGGATGGATTATTACCACAATACTATATCTTGTGTAGATGATCTAGGAGTGGAGTTGGTGATTTTAGGGGTCAGGAGACCCGTTTCTATTTGCACCATCTCCGCTATGCAGCTTAAGCGGTGTGTATGATGGGGTTGCTAGATGTATGCTATTACAGTCAGTGATAGATCAGAGGATGGGTCTAGTGGACCATCACTAGATGATCACCCCATTTTGAGAGAGTTTGCTGATGTCTTTCTGGGGGAGCTACCATGGTTACCACCCCCATGTGAGATTGATTTTCATATAGACCTGGTTCCAGGAGTAGAACCTATCTCACGAGCACCTTATCGATGACCACGCCAAAGCTCTGTGAGCTCAAGTTACAGACTTGAGGGCCTTTTGGAGAAAGGCCTTATCTATCCTAGTGTATCCCCGGGGTGCACCGGTGATCTTTGTGAAGAAGAAGGATGGATTGTTGTGGTTGTGTATTGATTACCGCTAGCTAAACAAAGTAATGATCAAGAATCATTATCCCCTTCCTCACATTGATGATTTGTTTGATTAGATGAAGGGAGCCACAATTTTCTATAATTTTGATCTTAAGTCAGGCTATCATTAGTTGAGGATTGCGGAGGCAGATATTCATAAGACTTCTTTTCGTATGAGATATGGCCACTATGAGTTCACAGTGGCACCTTTTGGTTTGAATAATTCCCCCGCAGTGTTTATGAGTTTGATGAATGGGGTATTTAAGACCTTCTTAGATCGCTTCGTGCTCATCTTCCTTGATGACATTTTGATTTACTCACGTACGTGTGAGGAGCACAAGGGGCACCTTTGCCAGGTTCTTTAGTGTCTTCAAGAGCAATAACTTCTTAGGAAATTGGAGAAGTGTGCATTCTTTCAGATAGAGGTGCAATATTTGGGTCACATCATTTCTGGGGAAGGTATCACCATCGATCCTTCCAAGATTAGAGCCATTATGGATTGGCCAACACCCACTATTGTGAAGGAGGTATGTAGCTTCATGGGATTAGCAGTTACTACCGAGATTTGTTCAGACTTCTCTTGATTGCACACCCCATCACTTCCATTCGAGAGAAAGGGAAGAAGTTTGTTTGGTTGGATAGATGTAAGCGTGCCTTCAAGACACTAAAGGAATGTCTCACTACAACACCTATTCTTGCATTTCTGGATCCACAGGGTGAGTTTTTCGTTTGCATGGATGCTTCTTTAGCAAGGCTTGGAGGTGTGTTGATGTAGGAGGGCAGAGTAGTGGCTTTTGAGTCTCACAAACTCAAAGATTACGAGCTTAATTATCCAACTCATGATCTTGAGCTTGCGGTAGTTGTGCATGCCTTGGTTCGATGGAGAAACTTTCTTCTTGGTCGGAGATTCACACTTAGGATAGATCACTTGAGTCTTCACCATCTCTTCACGTAGCCTAATCTCAACACTCATCAACGACGTTGGATGGAGTTGCTTTGTGAGTATGATATGGAGATAGAGCATGTGAAAGGGAAGGAGAATGTGGTGGCAGAAAATCTCAAGACGGAGACATGTGGCTATGGCCACCTCAGTGAGCATAGATTTGTGGAGCAGGATTCTTCAACAGCTTCCTCTTGACAACTTCTACATTGTAGTTTGAGCAGAGATCGAGTCTTAGAGACCCCTCAAGGGGAAGTTTACTGTTTTTTTAGAGGCAGATGGTCTTCTCAAGCACAAAGGTAGAATTTATGTTCCCAGAGATGGAGGCTTGAGGCAGGACATCTTGGTAGAGGCACCTATTCAGCCCATCCTAGGGTGAAGAAGATGCACCCCACCTTGAGACAATTATATCATTGGAGAGGACTTTGGAGAGATGTGGCCCAGTTCGTATCAAAATTTTTAGAGTGCCAGAGAGTTAAGGCTGAGCATCAACATCCAGATGGCCTTCTTTTCCATCATGCGATATCAGAGTGGAAATGGGACACCATTTCCATGGACTTCATTTTTGGGCTATGTTGGCTTGAAAATCACGCTTTGGTAGATCTATGGATAAACAAGCCAACAAAGTGTGTAGGGCATAGCCCTCTTTGAGTCAGCAAAGTGAAACTCGGTTTATTGCTATTCTACTAGCAGGAATCTGTGCAAGTCTCACAATATTCTACCTTCGGGGTTTGGGATCTCATCCCAGTAGGGTGTTTCTGACTGCGAAAAGAAAGGAATGAAAGAGAGGATGAAGAAAGATCAGGTCCGAAGGAAGAAAAGAAATGAATTCCAAAGCAGAAAGGTCAGAGGGTTTATGTTTTGGGATTGGTAGTAAACAGAGCCAAACCTACTTGCATAAACGAACAAAGCAATACTGATGAATAAATGAAAATAAAACAGAAGTAAATTCAACAGAATAAACACACGATCCAACATAAGGAAGATCCAATGTAAATAACACATGTATTCAAAGACAAAGTCTAAATATTGTATTAATAATTCATTATGTTACAAAAAGCTCAAATTCTTTTCTCCTTCCTTCTATTTTTCATCTGAAAGATATTCACTCATGCACACCACAACAAGTATTGGGGTATTTATAGAAGAAGGAGAGAAAAGAAGGCAAAAAGGAGCCAACCACCTATTTACAAAATATCTACAAGGATATATAAAATATCATAAAGTCATGTTGACTTTTGACAACTTGATGGATGACATCATCTCATGGTGCAACATGGATGATGTCATCATTTGTGCCAACATACTTCAGATATTTACAAAAAGAAAGTCGAAGAAGAGAGAGAAGAAGAAGAAGCCACCATCATGAATTCATTGTTAACGGTGCTGACTGGGATTCCCCCAGCAAAGTGCAGGGAACTTCCTATTAGCTTGTCCATCCACGAACTTCTTGTGACCTTCTGAGTCCTAACCCAGAATTCCTCTAAATCAATATGACCCAACTCTGAGTCTCTGATGTCCAGGTCACACTCGGCCTGGGAGTCGGGCATTCTGACCCTCTGATACTTATATTTCATTTCTTCCTCTGTAAGCTTGGCCTTGCCTTTGGATTTGGTAGGTCTCTTGCTTGATGTTGACATATGTTCTTCTGAGCTTAACTTCTGATCTGCAAGAATAAGACGTGAAACCCAATTGAAGAAAGTCGTGTCAGCTTCTTGATTTTCCATTGAAATGCTTGACAGAAGAAAGAGTTAGCAATTTAAAGGCTTCGGGCGCATAGCACACATATATTGCAAATTCCAGAGTTAAATGGGTGAGGCGCACAGGAAAAGGGTGTTGCAGGAGATAAATCAGTGCCAAAGGGTGCATGGCACGTAGACACTGCAGAGTGCATTTTGTGTTGCTATAAGGACAAGTGCGCCTGCGCCATGTGGATGCATTTTGTAAAGGGCGCACGAAAACTTTATGTTACATGGGAACAGGATGCGCCCGTGGTGCATGGATCTTTCATGTCAGCATGAACATCAAAGGCACGCCAAAGGGCACATATAAAGTTTGTGTAACATGTGCTTTTACGCCTTAAGGGAAATTGGCACAACGATGGAGGGTTTGCATAACATGATGTTGCTGCGATGAGGAACGTGCCTGCGCCTTGTATAGCTTTGAACTTGGCGCATGGGAAATGACTGACACGGATGCTGGGTGCGCCAAAGGGCGCAGGAATAAGAAATGTTGCATCCAAGTTTGATGCGCTAAGAGGGCGCATGGAAAGAATTTGAAGCAAGCGAGAGAAGTGTGCCATTGGTGCGGATTTTCATGATGTAACGGGGGCGACAGGTGCGCCAAGGGCGCGACTGTTTTTGATAATGCATGGTGTGCCAATGCGCCAAAGAGAAAAGAAAATGCGGGTTCCTTTTCAAGGCTTTAATTCTTCGAGGGGTTTCCGCATATGGCTTAGTTTTTATAACAAGGTTCATTGTAGGATATGAAGAGGTGCTATACCAAAAGGGTTTTCAAGCTATCATTTTTTAGGACAGAGCTTCCTCTACCAACAGATCTGGAAAGAGGAGGAAGAAATGTGGAAGGACAGCAGGGGGAAAAGCAAAATCATGAATTTTATTCTTTTCAATTCAATCCATACTGAACCCACCTAGCAGCCAAAAACCACAAAAACAAAATGCATGAAAGACAGAAGGCCACTTACCCGGATATAAACGATGAAAAAGCATGAGAACGGGTCCACAAATCAATTCAAAAGTGACGGGGCTAGTGTGCTGACAAGCTCAGAGAAAATCACGTGTTTTGCATCGGTGACAATGACAGCGCAGATGCGCCTATTTATAGGCGAGGCAACAATAAATGTGCCACCAAATTTTTAAGTGGCGCACCAAATGAGCTATCGACATGAGAAAACATGCGCCCTTTGGCGCACCGAAAGACTTGTCAACATTAAGATACGTGCGCCTATGGCACACCGGAAGTGGTGCTGATAGAAGGATATGTGCACCTTTGGCGCACCAAAAAGTGGCGCAACAAAAGATATGTCGACAGGAAGGCGCATGCGCCTTGACATGTGCAGGGAAGGCTCAACATAGAGAGGCGCACTAGAACGCCTATTGACACAAGAAGACATGCGCCAAAGGTTTTAAAGGGGGCATCAAAAGTTGATGTTGCATAGTCATTCTATGCACCCGGCCAAAAGACCAAAAAAATGACTAAGTTCGAAAACCAGATTTCCCGAGAAGGGATTTTGCAACGTTCCAAATGCCAGGGATCCTCGACGAGGGATCGAAACAAAATTTCGGTATGGTTATCTATAAAATTGCCCTTGCCAATTTTACGGGATAACAGCTGGCTCTTTCTAGGGACTATCCCTGAGTAGACTCGGGGGTAGAGAATCCCAGATCTCATGTGCCTATCCATTGGGCTGGAGAGTCAAAAACAAGGGCGACTGGAGGGAAAACAAAAGGGAACACACAGCAAACCAAAAGCAAACACATGACAAAAACAAACACACAAATAAAGCAAACTGTACAAAGAAGAGAGCAAGCTCTACTTCTTGAAGATCTTCATATGCTGCCCGCTGTAGGGAAGCGGGAGTTCGGTTCCATCCAGATATGAGAGATAGAAACTATTCTCTCCGTTGAGCTGCTTGATCTTGAAAGGCCCTCTCCATAGGGAATCAAACTTTCCATGCATGCCTTTTGGCTCTCTTCACTTGTCCCACAGAAGAATGAGGTCCCCCACTTGGAAACTTCTTTGCTTAGCTTTTTTATCGAACAGTCTCTTGACTTGATTCTGATGTTTGGTGATCCTGTCGATCACTCTTACTCTCTTTTCTTCAAGCTCTGTCAGATACATGATCCTCTTTTCAAGAGAATTTTGGAAAGTTTCATCTTCGATAGCTCGTGCCAAGCGCAGAGTAGGGAGTTCAGTAGAAATGGGAAGCTCGACATCAGTGCCATATAACACTTGAAAAGGTGACATACCGAGAGACCTCTTGGGAGTAATGCGATCTACCCACAAAGCGTCGTATAAGGACTTGTGCCACATTCGTTGATTCTCATCCACTAGTTTTCGTATGATGGTCACCAAGTTCTTGTTACTGGATTCCGCCTGACCATTACCCTGAGGGTAATAATCTGAGGCATGAGCCAAAGTTATCCCATATTCATAGCAAAAACTAATAATTTCTCGTGAGGAGAAGTTAGAAGCATTATCAGCAACAATTTTGTTTGGGACGCCAAACCTGACAATGATGTTTTCTTTGATGAAACTGCAAACAACCTCAGAAGTGGCATTCTTAACAGGTATGGCCTCCACCCATTTGGTGAAGTAATCTGTTGCTGTCAGGACATAACTATGTCCGGCACTCGATTGGGGATTGAGTGCACCGATAAAATCAATTCCCCACTGCCTGAATGGTTCGTTGATAACGACCGGCCTGAGGGGAAAAGCAGCCATCTTGGGCTTGCCGACGAACTGCTGGCAAGGTTCACACTTTGCTACCCAGTGTCTGTATCTTGGAAAAGTGTCGGCCAATAGTACCTGGCTCGGATGATCTTGTGTGCTATCACGGAAGAGGAGAAATGGCCTCCACAGGCTGAATTATGAAAACTTTCAAGCAACTTCACCTGCTGTGGCTTTGTCGACACATCGCAAGAAGACACCATCTATCCCGCGTTTGTATAAACCGTCATCCCAGATGACATATTTCGCTGCTCTGAGATTTATAGTGCGCTTCTCCTTTGCAGTTAGGTGAGTTGGGCATTCGCCGTAGGTGAGGAAGAAAGCAATATCGGAATACCACTCATCGCTGGTCGCGAAAAATAGGACCAGAGGCAGTGAATGGGATTTCTCCAGCTGACTTTGCACTTCGTTGGTACAATCATCCTTTTCCTCAAGACTTTCTGAATCTTTGTTTTCAGCCATAAGCTGACATAGGCCCTTGCCTCTTATCAACTTGGTTGGTTTTATATCTAGGTCGTACTCTTGGACCTTTGCAATCCAATTTCCTCGCAAGCTTCTTAACTCCTGTTGAGTTAGAATTGATTTGACTACCGTGTCAGGGACCAACACCACTGTATGAGAATTTAGAATGTAATACCTGAAATTTTTTACTGCTTTGACAATGGCAAAGGCATGCTTTTCCAATTGAGACATTTTTAGTTCGTGAGGCTTGAGGGGAGAGCTCATGAATGCAATCGAAGATTCAACATTCTCTGAATTCTTTTGCATCAAGATGGCAGACACAGTATGCTCAGATGCATAACTATACATGATAAAGTCCTTGGAGAAATCGGGACATACCAGGACTGGTGCGTGAGCAACGGAAGCTTTTATTTCTTCAAACGACCTTTTTCCTTCCTCACTCCACCGGAAAGTTGGTGACCCCTTCATCATGTCCAATATATGACGAGTCTTCTCAGCAAAGTCGAACAAAACGCCTGAGAAAGTTCACCTTTCCAAAGAAAGAATGAACGCCAGTCTTACTTGTAGGCAAAGTAAGGCTCTGAATAGCCTTGACTCTTTCGGCATCTATCTTCGTTCCTTCTTTGCTAACAACGTGCCCTAGCAAATTTCCTTCCGTGACTCCAAAAACAGACTTTTTCGGTTCAGGGAAATCCCATGTTCTCAGCATCTGGCCAATACTTGCTCCAAATGATCACAATGATCATTTTGTTTTTTAGAGAACACAGTTAAGTCATCCAGATAAATGACAATGACTTTCCCCATCATACCTTTGAATGCCAGGTCCATGGCCCGCTGAAAAGTGGTGCCAACATTGGTTAGGCCAAAAGGCATCCTGCTATAGGCAAATGTACCCCAGGGAGTAGTGAATGCTGTTTTAAATTGATCTTCAGGTGAAACTTCAATCTGATTGTAGCCTGAAAAACCATCAAGCATGGACAACATTTCCGATCCAGTGACTGCTTGTAGAACTTGATCCATTATAGGAAGGGGGTAGTTGTCTTTCAAGGAAGCCTGATTCAGGTTTCGAAAATCTACGCATATGCGTATTTCACCGTTCTTCTTGCGCACTGGCACAATATTTGCTACCCAAGTACTGTGATGGATAGGAAAAATGATTCTCGCATCCAACATTTTCTGAATTTCAGCCTGGATAGTACCTGAGATCTTAGGATTATAATGCCTCTGCTTCTGGCGAAAGGCTTTAACGTCTTCTTTCAATGGGATGTCATGCTAGATGTCCTTTGGCTTAAAAGACTTCAGATCGGTGTAGGACCATGCCAATACATCCATGTATATTTGACAAACTTTCACTTCTCTTCTGGCGTGCAACATTTTCCAATGTTCACAAACTGCGGTGCTCTACCGAACCTAAATTGACTAGTTCGGTTTCTGGGGATGAGTCAGGATCATCTCGCCTCTTCTTTTTCACAAAACGATCATGCTTGTCGAACAACTATTCCAGAGAAACCAAGCCCTTTGGAATTTTATTTCCTTTGAGCTGACATATGCCGTCGTTCCCTTCGGATTCATTGTCTTGATCGGTGACTGATTCACGGCACATGGAAGTAGATCCTTCAAAGTGCAATTCTTTAAAATTTTCCACCTTCTCCAGAAAGGAAATGAGTTGATTATCATCGTTGAACACTTGCTAATGCTGAGAATTGTCTGGCATGCTCGGGCGAAAACCACCTCAATGGTGTATTTGTTTGTTTTCAAACCTGGGTGAGGGAGCATGAGGGATGCTGAAATAGCCAATGAATCGGCCATGTCATTTTGAGCTCTTGGAATGGATTCAATTGAAAAAGCATCAAACTCTTCAATGCTATCCCACACCGCATTACGGTAGTGCCTGAGCCTCTCATTCTTCACTTGATATATCCTCCTAACTTGATTCACGACTAGCTCTACATCACCTTGTACTCTCAGATTTTTGATCCCTCTCTCTCTTGCTGCCTGCATGCCGAGTAACAAAGATTCATACTCAGCAGTGTTATTCGTATTAAAAAACTACAACTTGAAAGAGAGAGGAATAATCTCCTCTTCGGGAGATATTAGCACGGCTCCGGCACCACATCCACTGGTTGCGCAACTACCATCGAATTGCAAGGTCTAGATCTTATTAAGATCTCCTTCTTGAACGAGAACAACCATTTTGTCGGACTCGGTAGACAAGAAATAGTTCCCCGTCCCTGATGATTCAAAAAGAATTTGAGCTTTGGGGTCCTCAGAGTTAGTGACCAAGTACTTCTTTTGTGATTCTGGCTCCAAAGTCTGCATTACACCTTTGACGGGAATTCTAGCCTTAGACCAGTCCATATGAATTTCCCCACCAACTTCGCTGCAAAAACTTCTTCCCAACAAAATTCCGTAGGCTGCTGGAATGTCAGCAACGAGGACGGTCATCTTTACTCTCTTCTCTGGGAATGCCGCAAATGCAAATTACGCGTCTTTGATTTGACCAATCAATGGAACCTACTTGGTTTCCAAGGAATAACATCTGCCAAAAGGCTTGGTAAGGGTGAGGCCCAAAGCATGGGTGACTTTTTCCGGCATGACGTTATCAGAAGCTCCCGAATCAATTATGCAGTTACTCAATTTGTGACCATTGATTAGGAGGGAGAGATAGAAAGGTTCTATCTTGCCTGATGCAGATGTTGAGGCAACATTTATGTGGGATTCAGGAGGAGTGGAAAGGATTCCTTTTGGGGAAACCTGATTAGATATAACAGCTTGACTTTGAATATACTTAGTCAATCTTACAAGCTGTTCGGGATTTGACTGAAGGTACTCGGCTTCAGACATTTGGATCTTGGTCTTTTTAGCGTGATCTATGATATCAAATGCGGCCAAGGGTCATACTGGTGAAGGAATGAGTCCTCACTTCGAATGGTGGAGTAGGATTACCGGTCTTGATAGGAATATAAGAGGGCTGATTTAGAGGAGAGATGGGGGGAAAAGGTTTCCTTGTAAAAGAATTAACAGGAGTTGAGTAGGGAGAGGATTACCTCTTTTAGCAATGGTTGGAGGCACGTTTGACACGGCCTTCTCCTTCTGCACATGGGCAAAGTGACTCGTGCTTTTTTCTCAGAGCGGGTAAAAACAACGTATGATTGTCCGCTTGCATAGCCCTGGGTACCCTCTTCTTCATCAGATTCTTCCTCATCAAATTCCATATACCCGATAGTAAGTCGCCAAATGGGCTCACCGACGCCTTGATCATCTTCGCCCGAGACGAAGGTTCTTCATAATCTTGTTCTTCTTTTTTCGATTTCGGCAGAGCGTTGACCGGAGGAGCCTCAAGCGCCAACCACGGAGTAGTTGCGGGTAAGCGCGGCCTTTGAGGAACATTGTTGGAAATGAAGTTCCTCTGTGGAATATCCCGGTATGAGGAACTGGGAGAAGCTTGGGCCAACTGCTTCTTTAATGCAAGTAAGTCGTTCGCCATCTTTTGAAATACTGGATCAGACGAAGTAGTGGGAGAAGGGTCCAAAGATTTAGGCTTGGATGATTCCTTTTTCAATTCGCCAGATATTATCAAATTATCTTCTATTTGAATGGTAACAGCCTGGGTGAGAATCAAGGTAGCTACTTGCTCTTACAGGAGTAAGAAACTTACTTTTGAGCTCATGGCATTCACGAAGAAACACTTCTGATTTTCCGGTGTTGGAAGCATGGCAACAGGGACACGGTTGATTAATGCATTGAACCTGGTGATAAAATCGCGCATGGTCTCATTGGCCTCCTTCTTCAGGTGAGTGATCTATGATAATAATGCAAATGCATCTTCTGAAGGCTTGTACCTGTCTTCAAAAGCATCCCGCAAGGTGGCCCAACTGGTAATAGATCCGGCCGGCAAATGCTGAAACCATTCAGCTGCAGGTCCTTGTAGAGTTTCCAGAAAAAGGTGAACCGACACATCCTCATGAGTTACATCCAAGATACTGCACGACATGATGAATGCAGATATGTGCGAATCCGTGCTTTGGTTTCCGCTCCCATCGAATTTGGGAAAATTCTTTCGGTTTCCGTGAGGGAGCGCGTGAACTGGATGTGGCAATGCGAGAGGACCCATAGCATTTCCCCATGGCACCGCCATTTGAAAGGCTGGAAAAAGAACACGGGCTGGAAGTGGAGTTCCACTGAGCAATAAAGCACTGCAAAGGGATGAGGAGGCTCCTTGTGAAAACCGGCTCTTCGTGGGGGTGAGGCGCTTGGTTGACCGATCAGCAGAACTTAGTGATGAAAAGCACGTTGGTGCTACACTGAAATTGTGCCTTTGGAGCCGATCGAAAGTAGGATCAACTTCTCCACGAGCTCACCTACCATGCGTAAATGGTTCACCTGCCAGCCAGTACTACCTTCCAGATTTGTGATGTTATGGAGCAGATTTAAAATTTCTTTTTGGTTGTACTTGCTGATTTTCTAGCTTTTCTGACAAAAACCAGCAGCATGTACTTTTCTAAATATTTAAAAACTATCCTCTTCTAAAAACCGATTGCGGTTAATGACAAATAACAACGAGGATAAAATGACAGAGAAGATTAGCAAGCTGATTTTTGGATCTAAATCTGACTTTTTCAAAGAGTTTGAAAATTTTGGTAAACTGTCAAAAACTCAGATCTACGGAAAAACACAAATTTTTGTAAGAACTCAGCGAACTAAAGATCTCCAACTAGGCCAGATCTATGGATCTCAGAAGAAAATTTTCAATTTGGAGCACTTTTGCAAAATTTTAGATTTTTAACAAAAAGTTCAAGTTTGCAAACAGGCGGTGATTTTTCTGATTTTCTATTTTCTATCCTACCACCATCATAGATCTGATAGATCTGTTCGATCCCCAGTAGAGTCGCCAAAAACTGTTGGTCCGAAAATCATCTAAAGGGCGATCTATGGATAAACGAGCCAACAGCAGTGTGTAGGGCATAGCCCTCTTTGAGTCAAAGAAAGCAAAATTGGTTTATTGCTATTCTACCAAGAGGAATCATGCAAGTCTCACAATATTCTGCCTTCGGGGGTTTGGGATCTCATCCCAAAGAGGATGTTTCATCACGAAAAGAAAGGAATAAAAGGGAGGATGAAGAAAGATCAGGTCCGAAGGAAGAAAAGAAATGAATTCCAAAGCAGAAAGGTTAGAGGGTTTATGTTTTGGGATTGGTAGTAAACAGAGCCAAACCTACTTGCATAAACGAACAAAGCAATACTGATGAATAAATGACAATAAAACAGAAGTAAATTCAACAGAATAAACACACAGATCCAACATAAGGAAGATCCAATGTAAATAACACATGTATTCAGCACAAAGTCTAAATATTGTATTAATAATTCATTATGTTACAAAAAGCTCAAAGTCTTTTCTCCTTCCTTCTATTTTTCATCTGAAAGATATTCACTCATGCACACCACAACAAGTATTGGGGTATTTATAGAAGAAGGAGAGAAAAGAAGGCAAAAAGGAGCCAACCACCTATTTACAAAGATATTTACAAAATATCTACAAGGATATACAAAATATCTTAAAGTCATGTTGACTTTTGACAACTTGATGGATGACATCATCTCATGGTGCAACATGGATGATGTCATCATTTGTGCCAACATACTTCAGATATTTACAAAAAGAAAGTCGAAGAAGAGAGAGAAGAAGAAGAAGCCACCATCATGAATTCATTGTTAACGGCGCTGACTGGGATTCCCCCAGCAAAGTGCAGGGCACTGCCTATTAGCTTGTCCATCCACGGACTTCTTGTGACCTTCTGAGTCCTGACCCAGAATTCCTCTAAATCAATATGACCCAACTCTGAATCTCTGATGTCCAAGTCACACTCGGCCTGGGAGTCGGGCATTCTGACCCTCTGATACTTATATTTCATTTCTTCCTCTGTAAGCTTGGCCTTGCCTTTGGATTTGGTAGGTCTCTTGCTTGATGTTGACATATGTTCTTCTGAGCTTAATTGCTGATCTGCAAGAATAAGACGTGAAACCCAATTGAAGAAAGCCATGTCAGCTGCTTGATTTTCCATTGAAATGCTTGACAGAAGAAAGAGTTAGCAATTTAAAGGCTTCGGGGCGCATGGCGCACAGATATTGCAAATTGCAGAGCTAAATGGGTAAGGCGCACAGGAAAAGGGTGTTGCAGGAGATAAATCAGCGCCAAAGGGCGCATGGCGCATAGACACTGCAGGGTGCATTTTGTGTTGCTGTAAGGACAAGTGCGCCTGTGCCATGTGGATGCATTTTGTAAAGGGCGCACGGAAACTTTATGTTACATGGGAACAGGATGCGCCCGTGGCGCATGGATCTTTCATGTTGCACGGAACATCAGTGCGCCAAAGGGCGCATATAAAGTTTGTGTAACGTGTGCTTTTAGCGCGCTTTAAGGGAAATTGGCGCGGCGCATGGAGGGTTTGCACAACATGATGTTGCTGCGATGAGGAACGTGCCTGCGCCTTGTATAGCTTTGAACTTGGCGCATGGGAAACGACTGTTGCACGGATGCTGGGTGCGCCAAAGGGCGCAGGAATAAGCAATGTTGCATCCAAGTTTGATGTGCTAAGAGGGCGCATGGAAAGCATTTGCAGCAAGTGAGAGAAGTGCGCCATTGGCACGGCTTTTCATGATGTAACGGGGGTGACAGGTGCGCCAAGGGCGCGACTGTTTTTGATAATGCATGGTGTGCCAATGCGCCAAAGAGAAAAGAAAATGCGGGTTCCTTTTCAAGGCTTTAATTCTTCAGAGGGTTTCCGCATATGGCTTAGTTTTTATAACAAGGTTCATTGAGGATATGAAGAGGTGCTATACCAAAAGGGTTTTCAAGCTATCATTTTTTAGGATGAGCTTCCTCTACCAAAGATCTCGAAAGAGGAGGAAGAAATGTGGAAGGACAAGAGGGGGGGGAAAGCAAAATCATGAATTTTATTCTTTTTCCAATTCAATCCATACTTGAACCCACCTAAAGCACCAAAAACCACAAAAACAAAATGCATGAAAGACAGAAGGCCACTTACCCGGATATAAACGATGAAAAAGCATGAGAACGGGTCCACAAATCAATTCGAAAGTGACGGGGCTGGTGCGCTGACAAGCTCAGAGAAAAATCACGTGTTTTGCATCGGTGACAATGACAGCGCAGACGCGCCTATTTATAGGCGAGGCAGCAATAAATGCGCCACCAAATTTTTAAGTGGCGCACCAAATGAGCTGTCGACATGAGAAAACATGTGCCCTTTGGTGCACCAAAAGACTTGTCAACACGAAGATACATGTGCCTATGGAACACCGGAAGTGGTGCTGACAGAAAGATATGTGCGCCTTTGGCACACCAAAAAGAGGTGCAACAAAAGATATGTCGACAGGAAGGCGCATGCGCCTTGGCGCGCACAGGGAAGCCTCAACATAGAGAGGTGCACCAAAACACCTGTTGACACAAGAAGACATGCGCCAAAGGTTTTAAAGGGGGTGCATCAAAAGTTGATGTTGCATAGTCATTCTATGCGCTTGGCCAAAAGACCAAAAAAATGACTAAGTTCGAAAACCAGATTTCCGAGAAGGGATTTCTGCAACATTCCAAACGCCGTGATCCTCGGCGAGGATCGGAACAAAATTTTGGTATGGTAATTTGTAAAATTGCCCTTGCCAATTTTATGGGATAACAGTTACCGATGTCGAGATATCACCACACCACCATCATGGTCACGGTTGATAAATTGACAAAAGTGACTCACTTTTCTCCGGTGAAGACCACTTATACAGCTAGAGCAGTGGCACAGGTGTATTTGGATGAGATTTTCAGGTTACATGGGATTCCATGAAAGATCATTAGTGACCGTGATCCTTTGTACACTTCCCATTTTTAGACTACCATGCAGCATGCCCTCGGGATGAAGATCAATTTCAGCACAACATATCACCCCGAGACAAATGGACAAACTAAGCGGGTGAATCAGATTTTAGAGGACATGCTCAGGATGTATGTGATGGATCAATAGTCTAGATGGGAGGAGTACCTATACTTGGTGGAGTTTGCCTACAATAATAGTTTTCAGAGTTCTATAGGCATGGCTCCTTTTTAGGATTTGTATGGTAGAGAGTGCATGACACCTCTTAGCTGGGACAAGCTAGAGGATAGGGTTTCTCTTGGACTAGATTTGTTGCAGGACATGGAGCAGCAAGTGGTTTTGATCAGACAGAGACTATAGGAGGCACATGACAGACATAAGAAGTATGCAGATTAGTATAGGACCGATCGTAGTTTTGATGTGGGCATGAAGGTGTTTCTTTATTTCAGGCCACATAAGATCCCTATCCTTTATGGAAAAGGTTCTAAGTTAGCTACTAGATTCGTTGGTCCTTTCAAGATCTTGGGCGTATTGCCCTTTTTGGCCTACCATCTAACGTTGCACCTAGCTTGTCTCCCATACATGATGTGTTTTATGTTTCAGTTCTTAGGAGATATATTGTAGATCCTTCTCATGTGCTTTGATTGGACCTCATTTTAGGTGCAAGATAAGGGCGCAGGTGACGGTGGAGCCTATTTTCATTATAGATCACAGGACCCTAGACCTTTGAGGCGCAGAGAGATTGATCAGGTCCGTGCGGTGACAGATATGACAAGATTGCAGCTACATGAAAGGATGCTACATTATTACAGTTCGGTTTCCACATTTGTTCCAGTGACTTCTAGGAGGAAGTCAAGTCTAAGGGGAGGGGGATGTAGTTCCCACTTCCCTTTGACACCTTTTGATACTGATCTTGATACTATTGATTACATTATGGACATTATTATGGTTTTGATTTAGTACGATGTTAGATGTTGGACCATGGATTATTGTTGATCTGATTTAGTTATGATGCATGATGATTATTAGAGACACTTCATATGTGGATGATGATATACTATTTGACATGGATATATTATGAATGTTGTTCGGACATGTGATGTTTGGATATTGTGAGTAGACCTATAAAATGGACATTATATGATGATGATATAGTTGTTGATTGCATTGATGTTGTTGTGATTCATATGTATAGATGAGTTTGTGATTATACTTATATCATGTTGGATATTTTGATATGGCCATGAGACCGAAGGAGGTACTTTTTTTGTAGGTTAAACTATCACAAAAACATCGAGGATTGAAGACCAACCACATTGGAATTCTACATGAATTCAACAAGGTCACCATGGCAACATGTTTGGTGTGTGTGTGTGTGTGTTGTTTTGTTAGGGATTCCCATGGGGGATTACCTTTAAATTTGACCAAGGGGATTTATGTATTTATTAATGTGATTTTTTTATTAATGTTTACATGTGTTAATTTTGTGGTGCTTTTACCCCGTTTCATTAGTTATTAAATGTTGTGTTCATGTTGTGAATAATCATGTTGTTAAAGTAAACAAATCAATATGTCATAAGAATGTAATTAGTGAAGTGGTTGGATTTTGTATTAAATGTTGTAAGTATGTGTAAGTGACCTTGTAAGGGATGTGTAAGTTTACTTCTGAGTGTGAAACACTCCACCTACTTGTAAATTCGAATTTTTCCTTGGAGGCTGATTTTGGAGGCTTGTGGGACAAGTAAAACTTGTCCCATACCTCTTAACTTTATTTACCAGCCATACCTATGGTTGGAGGGTTGAATTTAGACCTTCTTTATGCATTTTGATATGACTAATTGTATTTTTTTGCTCTCTTCTTACATTTTATTGAATTCATTCCTTATGGGGTGTGGGATTTTTGAGTGTGTAAGTTTATTGTCATATTATTCACCCACCTCTTTATTGTGCATTGGAGAATGAATTTGACTTTTGTGTTGGAGTTGAGGATGTGTGATGTGGCATCCTACATGGATCCACCTCATCCTCTTCTCTTCCTTATTCTATAAAATTAGAACTCCTTGCTTTGTTTTGGGTTTTTGAACATTTTGCATACTTCGCTTTGGGTGAAATATTGTTTGTATGTTTTAATGTAGTTGTAAACTACATTTTGTTTTGAACTGTGTTTAAAATGTGAAAATGTTGCATGTGTGTTGTGGAAGCCTTGTTGTCATAGGTTGAATCACATCTTTTATTGCATTATGGTTGGGGCTCGGGGCCAATGAAGAAGGATGGATTCTCCTCTTCATTGGATGTCTTGGTTGGGTGAAGAGAGTTGCCTTTGCCCTGCCTTTTTGTGATCCAAAAGGAGAAATTTATGTTGTTGTTCTAGAGCAGAGGAGAAAGACAGTTTGACAGTTCCATGTGAAATGAAACCTCATTTTAACCTTTCCCACCTTGAAGTGGATGATCTGTATATTATTTGTAATGGAAAGATACTTTGTATTAAGATATGAAAGTTATGTATTCCAAGTTGTGAAAGAGATATACTCTATTTTGATCATCTGAAAGAAAGAAATTGGAAATCTGTTATTTGCATTCAAGGAATTGAAAGATGTAAAGTTGTATTGTTTTTTTGAAATCAATAAAGGATTGCAATACTTTTCTTCAATTTGCATTGTTGCATTGAAATTGATCATCAATTTGTGATTTGAAACCTTTGTTTGGAAAATTGAAAGAGGAATACGTATGAAGGAAATATATGGAACTTTGTTCTTTTGAAATATGTTAAAATTAGAAATCAGACCTTGCATTTTATCTGTTAAATGGTTTGTTTGTATCAACTAAATGTCTTAGGCTGGAATGGAAATGAATCTCCATATTTGGAAGATGAAAAATGATAAATAGCCCTTTTAAATCTGATCTCTGTTTTAAATTTTAAAATTAGAAAATACTTCTCTAAAATGCATAGTTCGAACCTGCAACAATAAAATGAAAAATTAAATGATTGAATTGAAGTAGTAGGCCCTAAACGAGTTCAAATAGACTAAAACACTTAAGGAAATATTTCAAAACTTAGCAAAATTGGGCTCAAACCGTTTTGCAGTCGTTTTCTATCAAGAAATGGAAATGCTCAAATTTGCAAGTCAATCAGACAAATTGAACCTTGAATCCTTCCTTAAATCCATTTAGGAACAATCCTCCATGTCTATTTGACATGTTGAGAGAGGAGGAAGATCAAATTGAATAAATCTAATAAGTTAAAATTTACCGATTAAGATCTTGTATAAGCCTTGAAGCGTTTTATTAAAATTGACCCCTTAAAATTTATCAAAACCAAAAATTAATGAGCTCTGTACAAAGAGGATATCGAGATCTTTCTATAAAGTCATCATTTTCCCCAAACCAAGCTCTCTATCAAAATTTATGGCCTTCTAAAGTTTTCTTCACTTGGTGTTAAAATTTTGGAAAAATTTCTTGGCGAGGCCCGCGGCCCGAATTTTTCCCTTAGGGCTTAGGAAAATTTTTGGGAAAATTTTCAAAATTTTCTCCACCACCCCATTGACCCACAACCAATCAGAGGCTGCCATGTGGCACCATGAGGTGACAACGGAGGGGTGGATCCTCTTTTGAACTTAGCGTTTTCAGAAAATTTTGGGAATTTTTCCAAACTTTCCCCTCCGGCCCGCAACCAATCAGGTGATGCCACGTGGCATCACGAGGCATCGGTAGAGGAACAGATCCCTTTTTTATTTTGAGTCTTGGAAATTTTTGGAAAATTTTCCAAGTTTTCCCGCTATCCCGCCTCGGCCCATATCCATTTAGGAGCTGCCACGTGGCATAGCGAGGTGCCGACGGAGGCACAGTGTCTTTGTATTCTCTTAGCCCTTCGGGGTGTTAATTCAATCTTCTCCCCACCGCCCGATTTCCCGCATTGGCTTAAGTGATGCCACTTGTCCCCTACGAGACTTGTGGGAGCGCGTGTGTAAAATTTGATTTTCACCATGTGCGGAGAATTTGTAAATGTCTCCAGCCATCCTGCTTTCCCCGCATGCGCCACGTGTCCCTTATGGAATTGTGGACCCGCGGGAGCATGGGCGCAAATGTGATTTTTTCCCCACATGGTAATTTTTTTCTAAAGGTCTCCCGTGGCCCGCCAACCTACCCTTTGGGAAAATTTTCACCCCTGGGCCCGCAGCCCGCTCTTGGGGAAAATTTTCACCCCAAGGCCCGCCGGCCCATAACTTGAAAAATATGAGGAGTTAGGAGGACTTATTTATATCAATGGAAAGGTGAGGAAATTTCCTATCCAATGGGAGTAATTTAGGAAATATTTGAATGTGTTAAGGGTGAGAAAAATCAAGTTAAAACTTTAGGCCTGTTAGAGAGTGTGTTTGGTGAGGATTTTCCCTCTGAACCTAATTGAAACTTCTAACCCTAAATTTTGGACCTTGTGACCTCTAATAATTATTAATAAAATAAAAGTATACTCTAGTAGATTAGAATTGTTTCAAACCTGTTAGTGTCAGTTGTTGTCTTATAACACGGTTGTAGATTCTATTAATAAAAAAATTATTCCATAATTTTCCTAACTAATCCTAGGTTGTTCTTGGATCTCAAGTGGGTTGTTTTAATGGGTGTTACAAGATTGGAAAAGGTTTTGGGTGATTTTGAGTGAGTTATGGGATTTTTTTCAAGAGAAAATTACCGCACACATTGACCGATGTTGGTTGGGTGACCGACATAAGTACTTGGTAATGACCGACGCCGGTTAGGTGACCAATGTCAGTAGGGGAAATTAGATAAAAAGGTTAAAATGGGTTTGTTGGGAGCTCTCTGTGATTGCAAAAATGGTTGGGAAAGCTTAGGCTAGGTGTTAGGATTTATATGAAGACTCGAGATAGTAAAACCTATGGTTAGAGGGATAGAGAGGTTCAAATGGGAAAGTTGTGAGGTAGATATGTGTAGGAGGTATATGAGAGGTAAATAATCTATAAAATGAAGGATTTTATATGAAAAGCTAACGAAACTTAACAAATTGATTAAAAGAATTATCTAGAGATGTGTAGATGGCGGTGATCGCTAGGTGCTCATAGAAGAAATAGGTTTGGTTCCAAAGGTGCCATGGAAATGAAGCTTCGTGTGATTCCCGTGAATGATCTAAGGTCGTGGAGGAAGAGGTTGGTTGTTGGTGAAGGACTAGAATGCTCTAGTTTGTCATTTGATTGCTTGGATGCTCAAGAGTTCAGAATGCAAGAATGTGAAAAACCAAGATTTAGGGAACTGACTAAAGCATTGGAAATAATTATTTAAGGAAATGATGATGATTAGGTGACCGACATTGGCCAAGGAATAATTGGCATCAGTTAGGGAGAAAAGGTCATACTTTGCCAAAAATAGATTTTTCTTCCCAATTTTGGCGTGATTCAGAATTGATTCCAGGTCAAGAGTGAGGAATGATGCTAAATGGAGTGAAAAGCTGGTTGGAGGAATGATAGGCAATTAAGGTTAGGGTTATAATGAGTCCTATTTAGTTAAGGGGAGTGGGGACTTAGTCTAGGTTAATTAATAGGCTTGGAATAGGTCTAGGATGAGGTGGCTAGGTGAGGTGGAAATTAATTTAATTTAGGTAATTAAATTAATAATGATGTGAGGAGGGGTTATGATTAGATGTATGTTAATCGAATGGCACTTGGCGGGTGTGACCTAATTTAGGTGTCTACACATGTACCCAAGTGTGAATTGTTATGGATATCTAAGGGCATGACCACTTCGATAGAAAGGCAAGTCATTTTGTCACCACATTTCAAGGGAATGCAAAACATTGGTATAGAAAATGTGATCCACATTAGATTGTAGCGGATTATGATGCATTACATGCTGCATTTTTAATCAATTTCACATCCTTGAGTTTGAGAAAAGAGTATCAATGCATTAAAGGATATCAAACATGCCTTGTTTGAAAGTGTGAGGGACTATGATGTGTAGTTTAAAACTATATTTTCTAAACTATCTTATGATATTCATCGATACAACATGCGTAGTGGTTTGTTAGATGCTTTTCGACTCCGTTTTGAAGGGAATTATCACATAAAACATTTATTGATTCATGTGAGGTTTTAGAAGCAAATATGCACGCTGAAGGCAGTTTGGAGTGTAGATACATGGGTAAGTCTTTTTATTGAGGCAAAAATAACAAATATGGCTAAACAATCGATAAGTTGTCTGCATAATTTGGTGCATGAGATGCACAATGGGTTATAGTGTATTGATTGCGATGCGTAATGACATACTAAGGATAGTTGTCCATGTAGGAATGTGTACACACTATTAGAATCTTGTGAGATTTTCCAAAAGAATCATGATGTTTAGAATTTTCCACTCTTATAGTGTGCAACATAGAAGAACATCTTTATGTACTACAATATTTTCGATGCACATACCCATGATATAGCTGACTGCATTTTGATTAACCATATTCATGAGGCATACGAGACTAGATTGTGACATACCACTATGGCAAGTAGCTCTCAGGCACATGAATCCCAACTTAATGAAGGGTACAACAATGGATATGGTGGGTTCCGAGGTGGATATAGGAGTAGAGGCCATGGTGTTAGAGGAAGGTTCACGCATGCAACTTTCTATAATTTTGGGTCACTAGATCATTACCAACATGAGTGTCCCAAGAATTAGGCATGCACGTTTATGGAAAGGCACACAAGGTCAAGGATTTTCTAGACATCTATGAGCATATGTGTAAAATCAAAAATAATGATAAGGGCACTGGGATGATTAAAGTAGAACACGTGAAACCTAAACGCAGTGGTTACCTACAAAGATGGTTGATCCGGAGCTCGGACCTATGTTAGTCAATACGCATGCGAAAGCGGCACACACGCATGAACCTCTTAGAGAAAAATACCTTATCATGAGGGAGGAGATTATACATGTTAAGTATCTAGATGTGGCTCATCAGAAAGAGGTATACCAAGAGACCATGGGAGTCATTAGGGATTTACAAGGAGAGATCTAGTTCCCGAAGGAACAAGCATGCGAAAAGGAATGCACAAATAACATTGAGCTTCCATAGAGGGATGTAGATGATTTGAAGGAAGTATGTAGGATGTTGTTCTAAGATAACATTATCCCATTTTTAGAAGAATGGATGCGTGAGAAGGTACCTCGTGCTAGAGTTGAACAAGAGCGCCAGATCCTACATGTAAATTTACCATCTCAAGACCACGAGTACGATAACCAAATTACACTAGATTCATTAATAGACATATGGCTGATGAGTAACAATCTAATTGAAACAAGTGTAGAGGTCAATATTCTAACTTTGGATGCCCGAAACTAAAGGGGAAGGCCACAATTACAACCATATTCTAACTTGATGTATATGGAAAACAAGACAAGGGCCATGGCTATTGACATACACAAAGATGCCTCCATCACTATTCAAGGAGCTAAATTCATAGGTGACTTTGAAGTATTGGAATTTGTCAAGCCGATAACTTCCCCGCACTACTTTGGGTTCCTTAGTACTATGGAAATAAAGCATACCTACGCTTTAAAAATATATATCAGTTTTGAGAACAAGGAGGAACACGTTGTCATACCCATAGATGATGTGAAGTCTACACCCTACATTGAGCCCGTGAGTGAAAAAGAGATTAATCAGATTTATGTAAAATCAGTGCACAACCCTAAGAATGTGGAACCATTTAAAGAATGCATACTTCAATGGGAAGATGCGCAATCTATCAATGAAAATACCAGTGTTTATTATGACAATTAGGCCAACGAAAATTATGAAATGGTCTATTGCTAGTCCTACACATCGAAATCATCCCATTCCTCTCACAGTTACTACATCTCAATGTCAATCACAACCTCATTTTATTCCATGTGGGTGTCCATCACCTCCACACTCAGCTACTCATCGGTCTCCATCACCTACACATTTCATTGCACATGCACATTCATCATATAATCATCCATTGCATGCACATAGACATAACTCACTTGTGCAACATCTACTATACCATCACTAATCACACATGGTCATATGATTTTGGCACCACCAACATCATATGAGGGACCATCATCCTTCACTCTCATTTTAAAGTTCATTCAATCACACATACTTGGGGGCATAACACTCACACAACCATTACCCCCACCTTGGTATTGACACATGTTTCATACTTGCATTATCAATCTTCTAGCATATGCATATTCATCCACACGTTAGCATCGACCATTTCCCGATGACACACTCTTGTGCTTTGGTTCACACTTGATTGTTGAGGGCATCTTATACACATGAACCCCACACACTACACATTAGACACTACACCTTGCACATTCTACACATCACATGGTCATCTCTCATCATCACATATACTATACACATCTACTTTTACACACTACACTCACTACCCGATGATGCACTCTAGTTTCATAGTCCATACTGGACTGTTGAGGGTATACAAAAACATGGAGCTCATCACATTTACACATTCATCATTCAACCTTCTATCATGAAACATTCCTAGTTTAGTGATATATGCCATAGGCTACATCATCACTTCCACTTACATCATTTAGTGGTATACACTTTAGGTTACATCACCACTCCTTCTACTCATCTTGTAGTGATATACATTGTAGGATACATCATCACTTACTCTAGCATCATCATCACTTATTCTAATCATCATTTAGTGATATATGCTTTAGGATAAATCATCACTCCTTCGATCATATTTTCATGATATAAGTGAGGATAGAGCGTCATGTACATCTCATCTCTATGTCGCATGTGATCACTACGCATTTACCATAACACTCTACACACAATACATAGTTTGACCATTTCGCATTGACACACTCTTGTTTATGGTTCATTCTTGACTACTGAGGGGGCATTAAAAAATGAACCTCATTGCATAAAAATCCATTCACTTAGGGGGCACACGTCTCCTATCATTCATCTTGCATTCTATTCCATCCATCCACAACATGCTGCATATCTTGGTTGCATTTACTTTTGCTTACATTTGCTTGTACATGTTCGTCTTATTACACATGCTAGATAGATTTCTTGTATGTCATTATCTTTACCATACACACATACACGTTCACATCCTTTTCTAGTTATGATCATAGATATAGAGCTTCTACATGCAACATAGATGTTTGGCACACTACATATACCACAACTACTACTGGGGCATCCCATTTTGTATACTACAGTGCTATTATTTCATTTTGTTTCATAACACAATACTTTATTGGTTATACACGTTTTTACATACGGGTTATCTTTATAACATACTAACGAGTGCTTCATGTGAAACATTTGTTTTAGAGGATTACTTATGTTCATGGCTATCTATTTTTTGTAATTTTTTTATCTCTTGTTTTTCAAGATATGCGGGCATTGCCATTTTTTTGGTTCACACACTTGTTTGTTTATTTGTGCCCACTACAGCCTTGAGTGTCTTGCGAAATCATGAGTGATGTCCCATGTTTTTAACCTAATTTTTATGGTTTATGATTGGCTTCTTACGTGTTTACTTGCATTCTAGCTTACACATTATTTTCATAGCTTACATTTTATCTCTTACATGCATGTTTATTTGTACTAACACTTGTTTCCTAGCCACTTGTTTATGTGTGCCTTGGTTTCTACCAAGCACATTTCCCTTCCCCCGCAATGAAGAGTTATAGTTTCCACAACTAGTCCTCTTTTTGGTCACATTCTCCTATCCATGATGTTGCATGTGCCCCTAAAGAGGGGGTAATCATTTAAGTTTACACACTACACAACACAATAATGGTACAGTTTAGTTTTTCAAATTTTCATCCATGACATAGTGGGTTATAAAACAAGTGGGTTCAGATCAGTCTACAAAACTCCATACATGACAAATTTTACATGACAGTTGTCCTTAGCATTCTAGGGAGAAGTTACAAGTTGGAGGAACATTAGACTTTCCTCCCTACACTTCTTCGGCCAATGGCATCGGATCGCCCAAAAAAAGCCGTAGAAAAGTACATAGACCTCTTCACACATTCTTGGGAAGTAGTTACATGTTGGAGGAACATAAAAATTTCATCCCTACACTTCTTTGGCAAGTGGCGTGAGATCGTAAACAGAAATTGCACTTCATCGACATTTATAGGATCCTTTATACACCATTTTTCTCATCACGGATTAGGTGCACATGTTCCTTTTTCATCTATGTACTTTAATTACATGCTTTTTATATATATACAAGCATTTGTACACATATTCAAGTGTATTTGACTACTTGATCATCTTATCTTTGGTAGGATCATCTCGTATGGGAAGTAAGTAGTTAACAACAACAAAGACATCACTTAGAATCACACACATCATACTAACATGTAGGTACATCACACACATTGACATCTACACACGTGCTTCCACCCTAGGTTCACTCTCATCACTTTTTACACTTTTGCATCTTTATTCTCCATGCTCCATCTTTTTGTTATCACTCCACGCTTTGTCTAGTCCCTCGAATGCTTTCTACATCACTATACATGGAAATCGGTACACATATCTATCTAATTTATGTTACCAATATTTCCACTCACCAACATAAAGTGGGGGAAAATGTAGACACTAAATCATGCACTTTGGGTAATTATTTAGTCTCAGTATCATACTACTATTCATATGGTTTTTGAGTGAAAAGAGTACTAATTAACCCATATCTTTGGCCATTTTACTTTGTTATCTATCGTTACTCCTAGTCTTGTACCCATACTTTCCCAGTCCATACTTGTCATACTACATCTTTCCTATTTTTGACTAGGGCACCCATCATGGATCTGGGCACCCAAGGAACCCCGATCCCCATAGGAGCCCCGATCCTCTATGCACTTTCCTATCACATTTTGGGAACTTTCTAACCATTTGAGCTTTCTATATATTTTTTGGTCGGCCTTTTCGGGTTAATTATGAAATTAGATCAAGATAACCATATAAATATAAATTTATGAGACCATATTGAGGTACCAAACACTAAGTACTAGTAGCTCCACCTAGGTTTGCATCAATTAAAGGATTCTATTGCTCCATTTGCATCCATCTAGCTCCATCACAAGGGAAAAAGGATGGTTCATCTACATCACACTTCATAGGAGGGGAGTTTATTCTATTCCATGCACCATTTACTTACATTCTACATCTAGTTATTGATCGCTACTCATAAAGTGTGACTGACACAAGAGAACCTAGGGTGAAATTTTCACACACACTCCTAGACCTACATTGGGTTTGAGATGTAGTGCATCGCTCAATGATAAGTCCATCCATTTAGAATTTGAGGAAAATCCAACCCCTTAATTTGCATCTTTCTTTTTTAGGGTTTTGATGCTTCGTTTGGAGTTTTGTACGTGTTTCCTCCATCTCTAATTTGTAATGACATCCAAAAAAGTTAAGTGACATTCACGGGACAAGAAGTGAACACAGGAGATCATTCAACGACACCTCAGAGGAGATTTCCTAAACACTTCCATGAGACTAGGCACCCCGATCTCACACCAGCGCACCCCCGGTGCACCCCTATCCTACTACAAGCCCCCCAATATGGTCGAAAACTCATATCTACACTTTTCTAGGCTCCTGTGCGCAGTTTCCTCCTCATATCCAACCAGGACTTCACCGCAAAATAGTCCCGCAAGCTTAGTGAATAATCTAAGGCATTTTTAACCCTCTTTACATGTTAAGGTTTCATATTTTATTTACTTATTTGATTGGGTGCATTTCAATATTCATTTATCTATTATTTATTGCTTCTATAAAATCAATTTAGACTACAAAATATCCATTTTAGTTTAATCAACTCCTACTTTGGTGCATGTCCACAACTGTGAGAGACAATGGGCGTAAGGATATGAGGCTATACCACCATCCCTTTGGGTACATAAGTTATAATCTACTCTACGCAGATGTGCATGTACATGGTATGTACATGTTGAGCTCAAGCCATAGAATGAAAGTTAGTGAGACATGAATGAAGACATGGCTCACACTTTTGATTATTTTCTAATAAGCCACCAAGACATGAGGATTTTTAGATCATAAATTACATCACTCTAGGAGATAACGTGAAGGTAGAGGAACTCATGGTTCAACTCTTGGGAGAGCTTGAGACTGAGGTGTGTGAGGATGCGGTGGAAATAAAAGAGATCCACCAATGGTGTGCATGGAGTGATAAGGAAAAAGGGAAGATGGTATACCTCGTTGATGATGAAAAAGTTAAAGATTTAGACATTAGAACACTAATTGTACACACAAAGTTATGGATTATGTGGATGAGCAGTGGGTGGGTACATACCATGTAGCTATGAAGACTAAGAAGGTGAATATTGGAGCTGAAGATGCACCTAAAGAGGCTATCATTGGATATTATTGGTTAGAGGCGAGGTTCCAAATATCATCGAGATGTTTCCGATTTCCAAGACTTGTTTCCAAGGGGTTACCATGAAATGAAGGGCTTACATACCTCTTTGGGAGAGATGAATATTAAGCTAAAAGAAGGCACACATCTGGTTTGGAAGAGGCCTTATATAATGAAACCGAACATGCATGAGAGATACAAAGAGGAGATAGAAAAGGTGCTTAAGTCAGGGATCATAAAACCTATTGAAGAATCTAAGAGGGTCAGCCCCATGGTGATTAGTATAAAGAAGGATGGATAGATCAGGATTTGTCTTGACTACAAGACACTCAATGCTTCATGTCTCATAGATCTTTTCCTATGCCATTTACAAAGGATATCCTTGAAGGAGTTTTAGGGGATGAAATATATTCATTTACTTGATGGATTTTTAGGGTACCACCAGGTGTGCATCACGTACGAGGATCAATAAAATACCACCTTCACCACTAAATGGGGAATTTTTTCATATATTGTGATGCCCTTTGGATTGAAGCATGTGCCAATGGTGTTCTTGTGCATCATTTTTCAAGAATTCGAGGACTTCATCCATATTTTTTTGTAGGTTTATCTAGACAATGGACTATCTATGGGATATTAAATGACCACTATGATAATATAAGATTAATATTTGAGATATGCAAAACAACTTATCATCTCTTTAAATATAAAAAGTGTATATTTTCCACCCCTTTAGTATATTACTTGGGCACGTCATTTGTAAAGAAGGACCATTGGTAGATCATGCTAAGATTGCAGTAATTTTGGGGCTAGAAGAACCTAGAAATTAGAGTGAAGTGTGTGATTTCTTGGGGCATACTTGGTTATTACATGAAGTTTATCAAAGGTTATGAAAATATTGTCACTCCCCTGAGGAATTAATCAAAGATAAAAGAAAGTGTTATTGGGGTGACGCGCAACATCGGTGTTCAAGACCTTGAAGGAGATTCTTACCATTGCACACAATCTTATGTTTCCCTTCATGGAAAAAAACTTTCCATGTATACGCGTTGATGCCTTTGGTATGGAAATTTGCACACTCTTGCACAAACAAGAGAAGGAAATGTGGATCATCATATATGCTTTGCAATTTTGAAATTGACATCACCGAGAAAAACTACACAATGAAGGAGCATGAGGTGTTATCCATGATTTATGTGCTCCGCAAGTTTTGACAATACCTACTAGCCACACCGATCATCTTTTATACAGATCATATGGAATTGAAGTACTTAGTCAACAAGCCGGTCTTGTAAGGGCACATATATCGATGGATTATTTTTTTAGGTGTTTGAATTTGTAGGTATAGTAAATCCATGCAAGAGAAACTTGGGACCTGACCATTTTTCAATGATTAATTATGGAGAGGACATGTAAAGCATTGGAGATACTATGCTTGATACACAATTATTCATATTGAATAGTACACTAGCTGATTTGGAAGATATTTAAGTATTTTTACACACTAGACTTACACCAGAAGGAATGAATATTTTATAAAAGAAGCAACTTGCTATTGAGTTGTACCATATCAACTTATTGAGGAGACTGTATAAAATGGGGCGCGATCGAGGTCTTGTGCGAGATGTGTTATGGAATATGAGCACAAAGCCATCATGGGGGAATAAAAGGAGGCCATTATGTAGGAGATGCCAATGTGCGTAAGATCCTTTTAGCAGGTCTATGGTGGGAGAAATTATACAAATATACCAAGGATTTTGTAAAATCATGTAATCACTACCAAAGAATTGGAAAAACTAGGAATATAGATGCGATTCATTACAAACCATTGCTGTGTGGAGCCTTTTGAAAAATGGGAAATTGATTTTGTAGGACTTATTATACCACCCATGGGACATGTGCGGTCTACATCATCACATGCACTGATTACTTGACCAGGTGGGCAGAGGATGCACTTATAAAAGATTGCACAAAAACAACAACAAGGTTCCTTTGGGAAAACATCATCAACAGTATGAATTTCCATTGAGCCTAACGAGTGATAGAGGAACTCATTTCTTGAATGAGACCATTATATTTAATTGGAAGAGTTTATGGTGGCACACCATAATACTACCCCTTATTACCCCGAGACTAATGGAACTATTGGAGCTTTTAACAAAGTCTTGGGAAAAAAGCTGACAAAAAAATATGTGATGTTGGAAGAAAGGATTGGGATGACAAGGTATCAACCATTCTTTAGGCATACAAAACAACCTATAAATGGTTGAATAAGGCCACACCCTTTCAGTTGGTGTTTGGCGTAGAGGATGTACTACATGTGAAATTTATGTTACCATCCCCTCGTAGTGTGCGCACAGGAGGATTAGATGATGAACATGCAATTGATGAGCACATTAAAAATTTGATACAATTGGATGAGTGGTGTACCATTATACGTTGGAGTCAGAAGATAGAAAAGGTGTGATAGAAGGCTTGGCATGATATGAATATCAAGAACAAGTCTTTTACCATTGAAAAGATGGTACTTTTGTATGAATCCAAGTTCACGCACCATCCAAGGAAGTTGAAATTTCATTGGTTGGGACCCTTTGTAGTGACCAAGATACTAGAATCAAGCACATGTCAATTATAAGCATTGGATGACACCATGTTTCTGGTTACTTTAATGGGAGTAGGATGAAGCCCTACTATAAATAAGCTTCCTTTATGTTTGTAATAAGGTAGTATTTCCACTTAGATTAGATTTACCTTTCATATTTTTCTTTTATTGTTTTGTTTTAATAAGCACATTTATGATCGGAGTTGACTACTATTATTGATATGATGCACAGAGGACCGTGCATACCTTTAGTGTGGGGTGAAACAAGTATGGTTATGTGTAAAAGAGACTACGTGATGCTTTAGTACTTGTATTGGATTTGGCTTAGAGGTGTGCACGACATTATGAAAATAGGGTGCTTGATGAATAATAAATGGGTATACATAAAAGAAAAGTAACATGTTGCAAGTATTTAGGACTGATGGTGCTTGAAGGTAATTTCTCGATTAGGAAACCATGTGAGAAAGAGGTCGATGCGGTGTAACACAAGGGAGGCAATAATAGGACGTAATACTTGGTATGTGGCACAAAGGAAGATGGCCTCGTAGTGTAGGTAAGAGTGTGTAAGGATGTTCCTAGGCTTGTAGAGTAGTGGTGCATAAGAAGGTTATGACTACTACACGTGGAAGAAAGGATGAAGAAAATAAAAAGTTCCTTTAAAGATGAAAAAGGTGATTTAAAATGATATAGTACTTTAAATGTAAAAGTGAGAAAAAACATAAAGTGTGCTTTAAATCCAAAAAGTGAGTTGGTGGAGTATTAAGTGCGGAAAATCTATTAAAGAGGGAAAACCGAGTTTATTTTTTACCTTGCATGTAAAGTGATTTGAGTGTTTGAGCAACCAAGTGACTAAGTAATAGAGAGATGAGTGTGAAGAAGTAATTCGAGTGTCAAAGAAAACTAGAGCAAAGTACATAAACCTTAATTTAGGGAGCTCCTTTGGTAAGAAAAGCTGGAAGTTTGGGCGAAGGGCGAGGGCATAGGTGAGTAGAGCTAGAGTTTTTAGAGTTTAAAGTTGAGGTTTAAAGGAACTTAGAGATCATGAAGCTAGGGTTTGGAAGTTAACCAACTAGGGCACAAGAGTAGGGCACACAAGAACTTAGAATATTTGACGCACAAAACATGGTTTTGAGGAGAAATTAAGTGTTTCACTCATCATACCTCGGGCATAATTGAGTAAAGGTTACAATTTGTAATTGGGGATAATCAATGACGCCAAAAAGGGCACCCAAGGGAAAGAGTAAGGACATGGAGGAACTACTTGAGAATTTGTTCTTGGAAATTCAGTACCCACTAGAGGTAAATATGGGGAAGTAGTGGACCTCGTAGCCTACAAAGTGTATTATTAGCGAGTATAATCATAGGGCATCAAAGAACAAGGCCAATTTGAATAAGGAAATGCTGCAGGAGTTTCCCAAAAGGACTCAGAGGACCAAGTGGCGATGGATGACTTGGTGAAGAAGATACTTGAGAAGGTAGGAGTAATATAGTTGTTTGATTTGCATTTCGTAGAAGACCTACACACCTCTTCTAGTGGTTAGTGTCACGATTACATGAAGAATACTTCTACTTTTCTAGAAAATAATGAGGATCACAACTCTTATGATTAGAAGAATAAAAGGTTATGGGATACGGTGAGGACCTAGACCTAGACTTACGAGACAAAACAAAGATCGAGGAGTTGGCCACAAAACTCTAGTATGACAAGGGAACCCGAGCCATAAATATTGAGAAGATTATGAACCCTACAAATAGGGTAGTGGCACAGCTTGGTGAGTTGCAAGCTTGGGGCCTCGAGCACGGGGAGAGGTAAACCAAAATTTCCTCTACATTGCAAGCATAATATGGTGCACAAAACGTAGTACATATTGTGCAATTAATTATTGACAGGATCATAGAAAGAAGCTAAGGTACAAAATTAGAAAGGAGACCAAATAACATGGGGGTCTATCTTGTTGTTTATTTTCTTAGGGAGATTGGTAATCTAGATGGGCAAGATGAAAATATATGGATACATCTAGCAAAGGACAATTCCCCTACGCAATGGTTTGCCAACTTCACATGCAAAGTACCAATCTCCAATCCTTACAAGGTGCAATTAGAAAATGGTACAAGAGGATGTGCAGCCTTTGATAATGAATGACACATGCCATGAGAGTTGTCGGGAGAAGTAGGTAAGTAGGAATTTTTTTCATTCATGTAACACTTTACCCTTGCTAGATTAACAATGAGCAATGGTGAAATGAGGCTTGTAGTGAAAACTTCCATTTGCATTCACTGCCAAATATTTCAAATGTGTAGTTAATATGATAAAGGATACACAAAATATGGTGTTTGATGTAGATAAGGTGGATTCAAACTTTTACAACTGTGTAAAACCTTTGGATATGATTCCATACCTGCATACTTGGAGACAAAGGTGGAGTTTGATACCTTGGAACTTAGTCCCATCATGAACGTGACAATCGACAACATGATTTTGAGGGATTTTTTCAACCTGTGGCCGAATATGAAAGATGGGAATGAAGTTGAGGTATGCAAATCTCACATGCATCAGCAACAAAAAAAGAGTGCACTCAATATTCCCAAGAGGAAGTGAGGGGAGAATCTATGTCGAAAGAAGAAGAAGAAGAGGAGGAGGACATTGCGTTGGATAAAATATGAAGGAAAGAAATGTAGGATAGAGAAGGAAGGAGAGAAAGGGTGCAATCTCTTCTCATCCAATCAAGGGGTTTCTTTCAGCTACGGTGACCAAGGTAATTCCATTAAGGATTAAGAAGGGGCAAAACAAGCTTGTGTTTTTACCGATGGTGAGGATGAAGAGAAAGATAATTATGAGGAAGTAGAGTGCGAGAGTCTACACGTAAGGAAGTAGGGGAAAGGAACAACTATTCCATCTAGAGTAAATCTCAAAGAAGGAAATGAAGGAAGATGAATAAGGTGGGTGTAATGAGATACCACAAAGAGAATAAGTACCAGTGCGTGAAGAGGAGAATCGTAGTACCCAAGAAGATCCTGAAGAAAATGAGGAAGGAGTGACACTTATGTCATCAACGAGGCTAAGGGTGATGTTAGAGAATCAAACAAGAGACCATTTACACCCAGAAGGTGTGTACAAAGGCCAAGGAGGTAAGGAAGAAACTACCTCCTTAATCACCCCATATGTCATTTATTGATGATCCTACAAAGGTGTTGAGGGATAGGTTTTAGAGCATGGTTCCTAAGGAAAGGTTGTGTGGTTGGGACCTGTTGAATGAAGGAGGACTCTCATGCACAAGGAAGATGCTATCATGGAGCATGTGCACACATGTAGAAGAACCAAAGTTTGAGATAAGTAAAAGGTCCCATTCCATTTTAACATGAAAGAAGTAGAATGAAAAAGAGTTTAATATCATTTCCCCCAAGGTTAACTAATAAACAAGCCTATAATGCTCTGAATAAGATAACAGCTGAAGTCACACGTAGGAACCTAAACAAGGGGGATACCATGAGGTTCATCATGGAGGGTAAAAAGGATAAGGAGCACAAGATCCAACATCTAATGGGGGATTTGAAAGGGGAGAAAAATCAGACCAAGCAGGCATATGACAGGCCGGAGGGTTAGTGAAACAAATCAACAAAGACATTTCTCACATTGGTAACCCAAGCTAGGACTGATTATACTAAAAATATGGAGTATCTTAAATAATTGGTTAGGATGTTGCTTCTCAATATCAAGGGTTGTGCTAGGCCATTTACGTAAGACTTGTTTAATGAGAACAAAAGGAATAAAGAGGTGGTAGATGCCAAAATAGTTGAATATGAGGCACTAATCACCAAGGTCAAGGAGACCATTGAAAAGATTGAATTGGCATTTGATAGATTCCAAAAGTGTGATCCCATCTTGAGTGCATGGGTTTCTAAGGAGGAGGTGGAGATCAAGGAAATTCAAGCATTAACAAGTAACAAGATTGAGTGATAAAAGATCATGGTGGAGACATCAACTAGAGAGATTTAATTAAAGACATGAAAGAGACTTTTTAATTATGAATCAAGGAGTTACAACTCATGGTCATGTAGAGGATGGAAACCATGGAAGGAGTGGTCACTGAGTTGGATGTGGTAGTAAAAAAGCTTAGGGAGAAAGTTAATAAAATGATGCCCGATCAAATTTTAGGGATTGTTGAGGTAACACCAAGGAAATCCATAAAGGAAATCACAAAGTGGGAAGAACTAGAAAATGTATTGAGAAAAGAGTTCTCAGAAATCCTATTAGGCCCTTGAAAAGAGTAAGTACCTGAGGCGCGAAGGATTTTATCACACGACAAAAAGGCACAAAGGATCATATGGAAGTATCTTTAGGAAGAACACAGAGGTGTGCCTAGGCGGAACAAGCTCAGGACTTAGCCGTGTTTTGGACCACACTTAGAGTTGCAATGAGGAACATGTGGAGATGCAACTAGGATTGATTATGGATAAGGTTAAAGCATGGAGACTTACAACTATAGAAAAAAATATTTTAGGATATGATTATCCTGATAGGATTAATAGTTTGTAAAGTGGAGTTAGTTATGGTTTAGCTAACATTTGCATGTTTAGGGTACTTGAGTATGGTGGGGCATGATGACATTTGGCATGTGGCTTGCTCTTGAGTGATGAATAAGAGGTGAAGGGAAAGTCCCCAACATGATTATTATCCTTAATAAGTATTGATTTGTACGGAGAGAGAGAGAGAGAGAGAGAGAGAGAGAGAGAGAGAGAGAGAGAGAGAATGTTTTTAGAACTTCTTAAGAAGAGTCATTTGTAGGGTTATAATGTTTTTATGTTCATGTATATGGTCCTATTATGGCTCTTATAATGTAGTTAGCTCTCGTAATGTATGGTGGATTAATAAAATGGTGTTTTTCTCGTGCATCGGTGCTTATGGATCCAAATATTTATGTGCATGGTTCAAATCTGATTCTTGTATGTTCTTTTTGATGTTCATAGTCATAATATGGTTCATCTGTGCTTGGATCTAGTTTCTTTATCCCTTTTATAAGATGTATGCATTTATGTTTGTGCACTACTCTACCCTTCATGATAACATTATTGAAAAATTCACATATAAGAGGGACCTTACACCTTCGCGTGCTTTGAGTGAGCCCCTAATTCAGTTGGGTGATATGTCGGTGCATCTAGGAATTGAAGGCTTAGGAAAAGTGACTACAACTTTGCTCCATTTCCGGACCTCTTTTAAAGTTGTTGTAAGAATGGGGTGTAATGGAAGAATGCTTGACTTTGGCCAGTGTAGAGACTTGGCTTAAGAACACGGAGGATTCGTTTGCACAGAGATTCAACACTAGAACTGAGTTTGATACACATACATGGGTAGAGGAGAATTTATATCACGAGCTCTATGAGACATTATTTTATTGTTTTCTAGTAGAACTATATGAATGGTTGTTAATGTATGCATTGAGGAAGAGTTGTTATTATCGATCTCGTGTTTGGACCCAAGAAGATTATCAACAACTATATGATGCCGATCTGATCTAGACATGTGTTGTTGATAGTTGGTGGAGTGGTGTCTTTGACTAGCCACACATTGCAGCTGCGTGGTTTCTACTTATTCTTTCCTAGATGTTGTTGAGTTTGAGTTCTTGCAAGAACCGAGAGGATCTTTCTTGCATGTTTTACTATTAGCCATTAAGATCTTGATCATTACTGAGTTTAGAAGCGTTTCCTATGGCTAGCTAAACTCCCCTAGGTGTAGGGACACATAATTAGGTGTGGTAAGAGATGGAAAATCCTATGGAAGAAGTGGAGAGAGAGGAAAGGCAGATCAACTATAATGAAGCAAGGGAGAGGGAATTGGCAAAATAACACAAGATTTTAGGAGTGATGGATGTATGGAGGCAAACGTTGTGGGAAGGATTTTAGGTTCACGTGGAGGATGTGGAACCTTAGTAGTATGTGCTACCCCATATTAGAAAATGTAGAAGAAGAACCCCCGCAACTTTTGATGAGAGCTCGTTAGATGAAGAAAGGAGATGAACCGTAGGCATGCATCTCGAACTGCCCGGTGACTCGACCCCGCACTTAGTTTTCCAATCTATGATATAAGTATTGCTAGTCTAGTTGGTGTTAGTGAGTGAGAAGCATCGTAGATATCGGTTTCATTAAATTAATTTATGGCCGCACAAAAATTTCTGGTGTTTGGTGGTATCTTGTCGGGCATGTCGTTTGGACAAGGTGTGGGAGTGTAGAACATGGGTATCATCTATGGGAGTAGTTCAAATTCACAAATTGTTGGAGCTCAGTTTAGCACAATGATGGGAATGCAGAGTAGCACTAATTTAGGCCCTGTGCCTACTATAGGAGGAGGATCTAAAGCTAGTGTAGTTAGTGGATCTAGTTGTGGAGGAGACATAGGAGGGAATCAAGGTTCTAGATCTGGTGGGAAAGGACCACAACCCCATCAAAAAGTATTTTATGAGATGTCTCTTCATTTACCTAATTATAAAGGTATTGAGGATGCTATAGAGCATGTACACAAGTGTGAATTTCTATGGCATGTTAGGGGATCACTACCCTGGAGCGGAAGGAAATATAGTTCGCAACTACATTGTAAGGGCACACATATAGCTGGTACCAAAAGTATGACCTACATACTTGGACTATAACACACTATATGATGCCTTCTTAGTAGAATTTCATATTCTTGAGTTTGAGCAAAAGAGCATCAACGCACTCAAAGAGATTTAACAGGGTATGACAAAGAGTGTGTGAGAGTATAACGTGCAATTTAGGACTCTCTAGTCAAATTTATCCTATGATATCCATCCCTCTCAGCATGCATAGTGGTTCATTGAAGGCTTGATAACACCTTTTAGATGAGCTCCTTCACATAAGATTTTCATGGATCCACGAGAAGATTTGGAGGCTGCTCTACATGTTGAGGCCATTGGAAGCGTTGATACTGGGGTAAGTCCCTTTTTGGAGGCACATATTACTTCCATGGAAAATTAACTTGAAAAATTATTTGCAAATTCAGCACATGAGACTCACAACAGACTTTGGTGTACAAATTGTGAAGTAGAAGGACACACCAAAGATATTTTCCCTTAAAACTCGGTGTGCAAACAACAAGTTAGATTGTGAAATTTTTGAAGAGGATTATGATCCAAGTAGGTTCCCATTGTTACAACGTGTGCTTCGTAAGAATGTGTCTTGCTATTGTAAGATTTATACATCTACTACTCATGATACAAAGGATTTCTAGTTGATAGACCAGATTCATGATGCAATTGATATTGGTGTGCACTTGAGCAACGTCACGAATAGTTATAAAAATGAGGGACGTCAACATGAAGCATGTGAAGATGGCGAGAAAGGGGAAGAAATTTTTACAGAGGATTCATAGGTTGTGGTGGTCGTGATAGTGGAAGGAGTGACTTCCCCATGGAACTTGTTTCAATTATGGATCTACGTATCACTACAAGCTCAAATGCCCTAATTTGTTGCAATACTAGTGGTGTAGAAAGAAACATAAGTATGATGAGTGACCTAATTTTTATCATCACATGAACCAATCATAAGAAGGAAAAGGGTGTGGGAATGGTTAGTGTGAAGCATGCTGAGCCCCTGTTCATGCCTAAGGTAACATCTAATTATGAGTTAGAACCTGTATTGGTAACTACATGTCTTTGAGCTATGCACACCAAAAAATACCAAAGAAAATGCCTCTCATTATTAGAGAAGAAGTATTGCATGGGAAATACCTGATCCAAATTATTAGAAGGAGGTTTACCAGGAGACTATGGAGGTTATTAGAAGTTTTAAAGGAGAGATCCAATGCTTAAAGGAGTAGTCACAAAAGTTAGAATAGGAAAAGAATGCTGAGATTCCTTATAAGGACGTTGATGATGTGAAAGAGGTATGTAATATGTTGTGCTAGGAAAATATCATTCCCCGCTGGGAGTGGGCACAAGAGGTAGATCTTACATGTTAATAAGCCCCTTATAGTATTGATTATGACAAGGAGACCACGTTGAATGCGGTAGTTCACGATGGTTTTTGAGAAACATACTAATTGAAACAATTGTAAAGGTTAATGTTCGACTTTGGATGCATGGAATCGAGTGAGAGACCACCATTGCAGCGATCTTTAAATGTGTTGTACATGGCGAATAGAATTAAAGCTACGCCCATCAAAGTTTTGAAGGATGCTTCCATAACCATTCAAGGGGCCAAGTTCACTGGGGATTTTGAAGTCTTAGCACTTGTTGAGGTAGATAGTTTTCCAACATTACTTGGACACCCTTGGTGTTATGTGAATAATGTTTATTTACGCTTCAACAAAGGATACATCAATTTTGAGAACAAAAAGGAGCACGTAATTATTCCACTAATAGATGGGAGGTCTGCACCTTATGTAGAGCCTTTGGGTGAAGAGGTCATGAATAAAATTTATGTGCATACAATTAAATACCTAGAGGTTATTGAACCATTGAAAATACTCATTCAGTGGGAAGATGTTTGGTCCAAGAGTGATACGACTAGCATTACATGTGATTATTGGGTGCATGAAACTTACGAGTTATTTGGGAGAGAAATGAAGGGTACTATGAATTTAGTTCTCAAGGAATGCTTGGTTAGGCATATGGGAGGAATACAATTACCAAGTTACACAGAGAAGGTAACCCTGATGTCTTTTTGTGCGCTATGGAAGTCCACTGGACCTATGAAGTAGAACGAAGGAATATTCTTATTTATACCTTGCGTGGAATATCCGTGGGGTGGTAGAAGACTCATCAGATAATCTTATAGATTGGCATGAAGTAAGAATCACGTTCTCTATTAGATTTCTCCAGAACAATGTACCTTCAAAGATATGTGACTATCATGGGAAGGAATCCACCTTATACCACGTTCAGAATGATGCACCTAGAATTTACTAGATAACACCCTAGACACATTGGCACATCACTTAGCCTAGACTGATCGCTCACCCAAAGCACGCAAAGGTACCAGGTCCCTCTTTAGGGTTGTGTTAGTGTGAAATCACAACACCCCAAATGAGTTATGGATCTGCTTTTCTAAGGAAGGGTCATTTGGTGTGATTTTCATAACATTGGATCATTCCCCAAGCTGTGGGACTTGCAAATGGGAATGATCCTCCAGAGAAGGCTAGTTCCTCTTCCTAATCCTAGCACTAAACTACTTTTAAGGAAGGAAATGTGACTATCTACTCCTAATATAACAATTCCAAGGGACCAAGGAGAGAGAGAGAGCATGAAAATAAAGAAATCCTACACTACAAAGGTGATAGCACCGAGAAAAGGGAACTATTGATCACAAACCCAACTGCTGAAATGGAGAGAGGTGAGCAATGGAGAGGATGGATAGATGCATCATATACCAAGGATAAAGTTCACACAGAACACCATTTCAAACCCCTTAAACATAGCTCCCAAAACTTGTAATGGACATCGAGATATGCACATTATACCTACGCAATGGTGAGAGGCGAGAAGAGACAAAAAATGAGTCAAGGATGGAAAAAACGCATCACGAAAATAGATTTTATTACTCTAGGAGTTCACACAATACACCATTAATAGGAAAGAGGTAAGAAAATTCCATTACAAAGCCAAGGGAGGAGACTTAAACTCCACATTCGACCCTGGAGAAGAAAGAGAGAGGGGGGCAGGGAAGAAGAATGAACAACCCTTTACAATGAATCCTGCCCCTATATTTATAGATTTGATCAAAGAGAAGAAAGAGAGAGGGAAATAGGAAAAGTGGGTTGAAGTTCAACCATTGCTATTAATTCTTTTGATAAAATATGCCCCAAATCTGCATCTTTACTACATGATTCCTTGATTTGGTGCCTTGAAAGAAGAGGAAACAACGGAAACAGATCAAATCTGATCTGGTTGTTGAGACAGATGGATCCTGCATTGAAGGCCCAAGATTTTCCTTCATTTTCCTTTACCTAACCTCCTCAAAAATTATAGACTTAGACCTCCATGGTGTAGGTGAGGCTGAGATCTTTCCAATGGTGTCAGATTTGTAATATTTTGATCCCTGAGTTGAAAGATATGCCCCTTCAAAGTTTGTATTGGGTCCAGGTTAAATGGACGGGAGGCGGAAAAAATCTTGAAAAATGGGTCCCCTTTTGATAATGTGGGACACGTGGTAGCCAAATTAGGGCAAAATCGGGTATGCGGGTTTAGAATTTATCTTTTCCCCTTTTCTCGTAAGCATCTATTGGGCATGGAGTCTCGCTGATAAACATGAAACCAATTTAAACTTTTGAAGATTTGATCCAATCTTTTCCACTGGAAACCCGTCAACTTGGATTTGAACTTCACCAAAATCCAACGCCTCTCGAAATGGACCATGCAAGAGCAAAACAAAAACACCAAAACTATGTACAAACGGAAAATCATACATACCCCAAGTGGGATATGTAGAGTGTGCAAAATCACTTTTCTTTATGTGAAAAAAACCTACCTATTCTACTCTAACCAAGAGCAAAGGGAATTCAAAAAAACTACAACTCGACGTGGAGAAATAGTTTCCCTTCCTAAAAATGGCAGCCATGCAACTGATTTGGCACTGAACATGGCTGGTTGGATGAGTGAAAAACTAACTATAAGCTGATCTTCCACCCAACTCATCAAGGTATCAACATTAATGGAAAATACCTCTTCAAGCTGACCTACATTGGACTCCTGGAGGTATTGATGGTGACCCTTGGTACCTTGGTACTCATCCTCATGCCCTGAAGTAGGCATGACTGGTTTTGGCTTCTCCATTGGCTCCAATGAAGCCAAGTACCTGATTGGGCACGGTTTGATCCTTTGAATGCGCCCCTTGTTCTGAGTTTCAACTCCAAGAATGGAGTTTTCTTGTGGACCTTCTTAGATGAATGGTGTGAGAGAGATGATGACATCCTCCTACCTTTTTCCTTCCTCCTCTTTTGAAGAACATGGAAGATCAAGATCTTCCAACCTTGGTTCTAGAGGGCCATTATGGAGAGCAGTTGCTTTGCACTTGAATATTCTCCTTCATGACAGCAAGTTCATGTGTGTGGAAGATGGATGGAGGAGAAAATGATGTAATCTCCATGGGATCCTTTTCATCAAAGCAATCTCTCAAGTCTGACAGATAGTCTTCCTCCTTGTTGTCTTGTTGTAAGTGCTCTACCTCCTTCATGGTGTCCTCTTGATCTACAACTTGCTCACCATGGTTTCTCTCTTCCTCAAACATTAAGTTTGAGATATCAAACTATTCTTCAACATCGAGCTTGAAGGGGATGAAGTGGGAGGAAGAACTGAAGGTTCCCTTATAGCTTGCTTCACACATAAAGCCTCTAGAATGTATGGTCCTCTTCCATCATGGGTTCATCAATAATATCAGCCCTTGAAATGAAAGTAAAAATATTCAATGATGCCTTCTTCATTGAGTGGCCTCAACATTGATCCAATCTCTCCTAGTTTCTCCTCTTCAATGAGGCATGGGACTGATTGTTCCTCCTCTTGTTCTTGATCTTCTTCTACTACAAACTTAGCCTCAGCCACCACTAGTTCTTCAATCTTGACCTCCTCTATTGGCTTGACCATTAAAGGGATCTTTGTAAACCCAAATTTGGCAGCCCAACTCTTCATATTGTCTGTCATTTCTTTTTTGTTGGGATCCTCTTCTTGTTGTTCTCCTTGACTGGATTCTTGAGTCTCTTCCCAACATGGGCTTGGGAAAGCAAGAGGAGTGACAGGTTGGGTTCAACCATATTTGTAATTGTTTGTTGTGGGAAGGGAGGTGAAACTTCTTGTTTTTTTGGAGGGGATGACTATTTGGAAGGGAAAAGGACAAAAGAACTGAGATGAGGTGGAAGACTAGGAGATGGAGAAATGAAATCAACACTTAGGGCAGCAAGTGAGGGGATTGACTCTTGCCTCTACTGAAATGATAAATATTGAGGGAGAGAAAATGAAAGGCAGGAGCCGGTGATTGACTTACCCATTGATAAGGTTATCTTTGCACTTTGCAAGTATAATTCCAATGTCCTCAATCCACTGTGTAAGTGAGAGGAAACACTTCAACCATGAAGTCAAGCTTTCTTGAGGGTTGTAATGTCTTGGAAAAGGACCTTTCCATGGACAAGGTGCCTAATGAACCAATCTTGAATGCCTTCATTTATACTATGCCCCTTGATTGCACCATGCCAATCTCCAATTTTTGGATCTTCTCTAACAATCCAACATCTTGCATTTGATTTTCTTCATTATTTACATACCCCTGCTTCTTGAAAGCTCCATAGCCAAACTAATTTTGGCATCGCTGCTCATAGGTGTAACCATGCTGATTTTGGATTTGCTCAAAATGTTGATTTGAAGGATTTGTAAAGCTTATTGGAGTTGAAACATACTGCTTTGTCTGTAGAGATGTGAATTCCATGGTGGGAATGAAGTCATGATTGCAAAACTTCATGGGATTGAAGAAGATGAAGGAGATAGAAGAAATAATGGGTGGAAATGGATGGGAAGAAGGTATGCAACTCAAAGGATGGGTTGTTGACTAGATGGAGTCGCTAGATGTGCTTGAAAGTGCCTCCAAAGGCTGAAATCTTCACCAAGAGCACATCAAACATGATGAAGTGAAGTGGTAAGGTGCTTCAAACTTTTGTCCCCACTGATTGGATGCCAAAATTGTTAGTGCCAAATCATAGCACCCCCAAATGAGTTATGGATCTACTTTTCTAAGCTAGGGTCATTTGGCATGATTTGCATAACATTGATCATTCCCACACCGTGGGACCTGCAATTGGGAATGATCCTCTAGAGAAGGCTAGTTCCTCTTCCTAATCCTAGCACTAAACTACTTTTATGGAAGGAAATGTGACTATCTAATCCTAACATAACAATTCCAAGGGACCAAGGAGAGAGAGAGAGAGAGAGAGAGAGAGAGAGAGAGAGAGAGAGAGAGAGAGTGAAAATAAAGAAATCCTACACTATAGAGTGATAACACCGAGAAAAGGTGTGCCATCACAAACCCGATTGCAGCCAATGGAGAGAGGTGAGAAATGGAGAGGATGGACAGATGCATCATAGACCAAGGATAAAGTTCACACTAGAAAACCATTTCAAACCCCTTAAACACAGCTCCCAAAACCTATAATGGACATCAGAGATATGCACAATATAACCTACAATGGTGAGAGGCGAAGAGACAACAAAATGAGCAAAGGATGGAAAAAATGCATCACGAAAACATATTTTATTGCTCTAGGAGTTCACACAAATTGGCACACCATTAACAGAAAAGAGGAAAGAAAATTCCATTACAAAGCCAAGGGAGGAGACTTAAACTCCACATTCAACCCTAGAGAAGAAAGAAAGAGGGGGGTAGGGAAGAAGAATAAACAACCCTTTACAATGAATCCTGCCCCTATATTTATAGATTTGATCAGAGAGAAGAAAGAGAGAGGGAAACATGAAAAGTGGGTTGAATATTAACCACTCATGTTAATGCTTCTGATAAAATATTCCCCATATCCATTTTTACTATATGATTCCTTGATTAAGTGCCTTGAAAGAAGAGGAAATGATGGAAACATATTGAATCCGATCTGGTTGTTGAGACAGATGGATCCTGCATTGAAGGACCAAAGATGTTTCCTCCATTTTCCTTTACCTAACCTCCTTAAAAATTAAATTCTTATACCTCCATGGCATAGGTGAGGCCAAGATCTTTCCAATGGTGTTAGATTTGCAATATTTCGAGCCCTGAGTCGAAAGATATGCCCCTTCAAAGTTTATATTGGGTCCGTACAGGAGGGCCGGAAAACAACTTGAAAAATGGGTCCCCTTTTGATAATGTGGGACACATGGCAGCCAGATTAGGGAAAAATCAGGTTTTCGAGTTTAAAATTTATCTTTTCCCCTTTTTCTGAAAGAATAAAAAAATCCGAAAATTCCGTAGCCCTGTTGCTCCGCTTGGACATGTGGCACCCTTTTGTTGGCTGGGGAGGTGAGATCCAATCTTTTCCTTTGTGCCATTTTGTCAAAAGGAAAATTTTCACCTTTTCCTCTGACTCCCACTTTGGTTTGACTCGGGCTCAAACGCTGACTTTTTCCTCTTGGCAGAGTCAAGGCCCATTTTTCAACTTTTACACCCTTTGGGGTAAGGGGCAAAAAACTAACCTTTTCCCTGACGACCCACTTTGACCTCGGACACGTGGAGACACCATGCTTGTTTGAAAACCATTTATCTATTCAATCCTTGAATCAACACTTTTTTTCCCCTTCTTATGCCCTCGGCCTCTCTACACACTCGACCCTTCTTCTTTGACCCTACAATTCCATTATTGAATCTCTGAGGTTTATAAAATAGATTCAAGACACAAAATGGATCATAGAGTTATTTCGCTCTCTTTCTTCTCACACAGGGTCATGGCCGATCCAATATTTTACTGTACTGAAATATGGATAACGAGTTGTTGTAGAAGGATGTTAGTGTGATGAAGGAAGAAACATATATATCCATAACTAATCCACCATTCTACAATACATGCTACATTCAAATGTATGAAAGAATAAGCTTAAATAGTAATCATGATTAAATCAATAACATGCACTACTCAATTACCCACAGAATGAAACTTAGATTTAGCCAATATCTTCCATCTTAATAAACACAAGAAGCTCACAATAATGGCAATATATACCAATGTGTGCATGGATCTCGATACATGTATTCAATCATATGTGTATATATCTATACCTCCATACATCAATCTCTCCCTCTCAGTATCTTCTACTATGTGTTTCACATCATATATATAGGGTGGGGACTTGCCCTTCACTGCTTATCTTCTCCAGAAATAGGCCACATGCTATTAATAGCCATGCACCGTTTACAGGCATAGCCACACATGCAAGTGTGCTATCTATAGACTTCTTATAGTTAACTGAAGTGACAATCCTATTCTTAGCTTGTCTCCATGCAAAACTCGCTCGATCGATCCTCTAAAGATAGACAATGTGTGGTACACATGTCTCTACATCGTTGGTGTGTGCCACACGCCATCTTCTAAAAATAGGTCTTCATGTTCAAAATCAGCTAAGTCCCAAAAGATTAACTTTCCTTCCACGTATGAGATACTTCCCCGTCCCTCCGTGCCCTTGATCCTCGGCCTTCTCTCCCATGCAGACTTCTTATGTGATCTCTAACAAGTATTCTCTGATCAACATTACCCCATATTAATCTCATTGTCATCCCGAAAACGGGTATCTCCAAAAATTGAAGTAAATAATAGAATAATGGAAAGAATAAAAATGAAAGAATGTAGATAAATAAAGAAGTTTTATGAGGCAATGAGGTAGCCTCCTTTGTATCAGACGCTTGAAGTATCAACTCTGATACTCCTTCATTTCGGCCTCCAAGGCCCGTCATTCGATGAGTGCTTGTTCTAATTTTTCTGGAATGTCCATAGCAAAGGACTCCAATTCATCCCTCACAATCTCCCTTTTTAATTTTGTAGAACTAACACAACGCTGGACATCGAGGTCAATATTCCTTCTAAGATCTATCTTTTTGCGTGATGAGCTTCCCAAGCTCTTCCAACTAAGTCTTGTGTGGCTCTTGTGTTGCTGCGAGGGGCTCGCACTTTTGCTTAACCATTGACAATATTTCTACGTGGCCTAATGTCTTGTCCTTCATTGCTTTCTGGACCTCATTGTTTTCTTCCAGGGTCTTTATGCTGATAAGCGCCTCTCGGATTTGTCCAAATGTTCAAAGCCTAGTATGTTTTCTTCAATACTTCTTGTAGTGCTTGCAACAATCCTTCATATGATGCAATATTTTGCATCACTGAGGCTTTCTCTCATTCTGCCTCTTGCTCTAACTTCCTTGGCACTGTTATGCGTAGAGGTTCATCTTCAAGTACCAGGTCCACCAACTTTCCTACATAATGTATCACTGAGGGAAACGTCTATGGTACCTTGGTCTCCAAGTGTGGCCTAGATCTTATGACATTTTCCCCAATCTCCTCTATGATGCTGATAAATACTTCATTCTTCTTCTACACGAAGTCCCTCTCTTGTGTTATGTTTGCTATCTCCACATCCTTTTTCTTTATCTCCTCACACAACACTATGATTGTTGTAGATTTATCCATGTTTCTTCTAGCAACTTTAGCAAAAACCTTTACCAATCATTACTGACCTGCTCATCTAACATGACAATGACTTTGCCGTCATATGTCTAGCTTGGGGTGCCTTCTTTAGTTGTCTCGAAATGCATGACTCTTCACATACATCAAAGTTAGGATCATCCATATGGGTGTGCATTGACTACGATAGTTACTTCGAGTGTGCACAAATCACCATATCCTCATCCATTAGCTCCCAAAACCTGAATAAATCCTTCCTGCAATCGTGCTCTGGAAGCGGGCGTAGAAAATTTTACTCGCATCCTCTGCATACCCGATGGTGGCTGGTAGAATGTTCTCTCCACTTGTTCTTCTAGACCGTTGCTACTTAGGGACATTAGCTTCCAAATTTTGAACTTCTGTCTCCATGAGCTAAACATTCTCTATAAATTGTCTCCTCTGGTCCCTTCTCGCCCTCTCCTCTTTCCTTTGATTCCTCACCATGTTCTTCTATGTTCCCTGGAAGTGTAGGAGAATTAGGCACACTTTCCTTTGAATCTTTCACTTCCTCATTTAACTTTAGTTTCCTCCTTCTCTGCATGGTTGCCTCCTTTTGTAGAGAGAGTCTGGGTGATTTGTACACCATGGTTAGAGTAACACCTTGGGTCCTTGTTCTCCTAAACACCCTCTTAAATCTATTCTCCCCTTGACTGCATTCAAGTCCTCATCATCCCCCTCTTGTGGCTGAGGTGGTGTAGTGGTGTGCTTAGCTTCACCCTTATTTGTAGGATGTCTCCTACCTCTATGCTTCAAACCACCACTATCTTCGCGCTCCTCCTCCTCATCCTCCACTTCAATTGGCTTTGTGGGCTTAGGTGCTGGGATGTTCTCCATTGTATGCTTTCCCTTTGGTGGTGCTGGAAGTGCAAACTCACCTTCCACATACTTGTTATTCTCCACCTTTGGATTCAGTTGAAGATACACCAATGCTACCCCTACATCTACTACAACCAGACTTATTGGCTTGATATTCAACACCTCCAAAATGATCCTCTCAGTGTAGGAACTTCTTCCAGGATACACATACTTCTTCCTCAATGTATGGTAGTCGTAGTCTACCTTATCTGCATTGAATACTAGTCGATGTGTGTCTATAAATCTATGAACAAATGCTTGGAAATACCTTGCAGTGAATGTGTAAGGCAATTTACACCAAGGGCTCCAGACTCCATCTCTCATTGGGAAGTGTGTGATGCAGAAATGCTGATATATAACAAACTGAACTTGTTTCCCTACTACTAATGGTAGGTCCTTTGGGATGCACCACTCTTCTCCAAATGTCACACGGAGCCTATCATACCATTTCTCCACCCTTTTCTTGACATCATCTATCATGGCCCCTTTACATAGGTACTTGCTGAAACTTTTAGCTAATGAATGATTCTCCATGGGGTATTCTCACACCTTTTCCTTCGCCCGTCTCCTGTACTCCAATTTCCATGAATACTAGTGATAGTATAACAGCCCCAAAGCTGATCTTCCCTCCTGTGTGTACTTCCTCGACTATTTGTTCTGTAATATAGCCTGTAATATTGTAGATTTCCCCTTCTGACATCTTACGTGCAACGTGTAACCACATAGTATTTACCTGTGACCACCACTCCTGATCATTCAAATTTGTAACAAGGTGTGCTACTTCTTGCACAACCAGATAATTCTTCAATTTTTCTATATCCATACCTTTACATGCACCCTTGAGTTCCCCAACTTCTATCTGGTCTTTAAGATCATGGATTTATCTATGATATCATTCTTTATATCCTCTCATGTGGCCTTGAAGCTTGTAACTGATGAGATAAGTGCACATGAGATTCTAACTCTACGTCCTACAAAGTAGAAGAAGTTCTCATGCACTGTGCTCATGAGATGTTGATACAAAGGCTCACACTTTCCGAAATATGGAAGCTCATATAACTCGGTAGACCCCAAATATCTTTAGAAGATTCTCACTTACATCATCATACACTGGCATGTCATCCGCCATACGCTTGTTCATCCTAAAAGTGAGTAAGGAATCGAGCTCTTTCTTGTTCTCTCGAGGTCATGTGATTGTATTTTCTTACTTTGCTCTTTTCGATGGGTGAATCCCATTCATGGCCGAAATGAATTCTTTTGGATATTGAATTTTGGAAAAATAGATTTTGGGTGCCATCTCTTCCTCCTCAATGACCACCTTCTTCTTTCCTTTTGCTCACATTACCTGCCTTCTTAGGTGCCATTTTTACCTTGTAAACGTCTCCTCTTTTTAAATGTACAATTTACAAATCAAACCCTAGCTCAATTCAATCATGACCTAGGTGGAAACTTCATGCCCTAACTCCTCTCTGTCACCTTGCTTCACTCAAACCCTTCACCACTGGGGATGTAAGCTTATTTTCATGTAGACACCAAATTTGTGTCTTACGACCCCTTGTGACCCGCATCTCATTTCGCAACCTAACCTCATCACCTAAACCTTACACAATTATTTATTAATTACCTTGTAATTGATAAATCCACATCACCTTACCTGCCACCTCATTTTGCCACCTCATCATGACCTAGTCCTAACCCTAAACTAACCTAATTAAGACCTATAACTTGGTCCACACCTACACCCATGACTAATGACCCCTTTCTCGCACCCAAAACTGACCTTCTAGTCACTTGACCAAGCCCGCAACTAATCTCTCTGGGAGAAAAGTAGGGAAAGTGGGCTATTTTAGTAAAAATAGCCTGCTTTTTCCTTACCGATACTGGTTCCTACTCGACCGCCGTCGGTTACGTAACCGCCATCGGTTCCCTGTAAATGGGCTCCCCAAACCAAAAACAAAGGTGAAAGGATTTTTGGATCAACAGAGATCAGCAGGAGCGATCAAGAGAATCTGGATCTTTACTTGGCCGAGCAGAGATGAGTGAAGAAACCAAGAGTTTGCGCAGAAAGGAGATCAAGCCCAAAATCGCAACGGAATAGCCGAAACTCGTGATACTCAAATGGCTGATCATCGGGAGGGAGATATCTCATCTTCTGTGTGTCAAGCCATCTTACCTAAGTTCTGCCTTTGTCATCGAGTTCCTGGACCTACATCTTCGTCAATAACTAGTAAGTTACATCTTGCATGTCCTCTTTAATAACATTTCTTAGACTTTTTGAATCACAAAATTCCCATAAATCCATTCCTAGATCCACTACCCAACGTGTCATTGATCTAACTATCATTCATTTACCTCTCACCATCTCATTACCTAATATCACCCATATACCACCTTTACAAACAACACAAATACCCTACAACAACAACCACTCCACAACACAACTAACCCACAAATCCTGGACCTACCGAGATCGGTTATCGAACTCGAAGCTATCGGTTACTGGTTTAAAACCAGAAATTAGCCTTTCCCCTACTGTTTCAACAAAGCAACTTAATTGATATTTTACAGCCTTTGGCGTTAATTCATATTAGCAGGGAAACTGACCACCTTCGAAAGGAAGTTTTATATTTCCTGGGCCCAAGGCAGTTTCCTCATTTATTGTCTAATCAAAATCTTGTGGTCTTGTGTTCTTATTTGCAGGTAGTCCTTCCAAGACAAAAAGGAGTTCTTCGCAGTCAGCCTGATCTTTCTCTACGGTACGCGCACACCATCTCGACATTCAACAGGTATTCCTCCTAGCCCCAACCCTTATCTGTTTCTAAAAGGAATGAAAGGATAGAAGCAACTCTATTCCCAGAAGCCGAAACATTCCGAGTGAAACATTTTGGCACGCCCGGTGGGACCCTTTTGGGTTTCTTTATTTCTTGCTTGCTTTCATATAGGGAGCATACTTGCTGTTTTACTCTTCTAAAGATATTCACAAGGCTTTGTATAATTTCGGTAAAAGAACTTGCTTTGTTTTTACATCTTGCATTAGTGAAAGTCATCTCTTTTGCTTCATCGAACATAATTTTCGATTTGGGTTTAAAACACGTGCATTGCATTCCTGCTTGCTGTTTTCAGTTCTAGTGAACGTAGATTAAGTAACAGGTCGTACATGTGGGGGTGATATCCACGGTATTGACAAGAAATTAATCTTACTTTCACTGCACAACACATACCGAATCACTTCACAATTAACACAACAGCTCAAACATCCCCCCTTTTTTCCGCGGTATTCCTCCGCCCGATTGAGGTAACCTTATGAGCCAAAACAACTTGACATTTCCCCTAAGTCCTTTATTTAGGATTGACATCATTCCGCGTCTAAAGGCATAAGCCCACAATAATTAAAATTAACCCTAGGGTTAGTCTCTGGATTTACGTGTGCATCTTGCTTGTTTTTAGTTCTGTTTTCTTTCTCATACTCTGTCTTCTGTGATCAATAATTGGACAAGTATACTAAACGTTGTTAAAAATCAAATTAGCAGCCTTTTATATCTTGTTAGCCCAGACTTCTTACACCGACATCGGTTACCTGACCGACGTCGGCTATAGTATAACCGACATCGGTTACTAGACCGATATCGGTTACTGTCTTTTCCAATTCCTGACAAACCAGCAACCTACCAATTTTACCAGTCTGAGTTTGTTTCTGTTCCTGACAGATTGAAACCCTACTGTGAACTCCTGTCCATGGTTGTTATCACTCGAAAGCAAGCCGCCGCCATGGTTTCACATGCTTGCTCTGTTTCTTTTCCTGAATCACCCCCTTCACATTCTATGGGAATCTACGGATACCAAAAGAAGGTTCCTAAAATTCCTGTGGGAGATAAAGAATTTGCCAAGTTTCTAGATGCTAATCCTAGCGCTGTACAATACTATTTGTCTCATGCCCCTGACCGTACGCCCGATGGTCAGCTCCTTGTTGGTATGCCTATTAGTATAGCTGCTCATTTAGCTCCCACTCCACCTCGATGATACCGCTTTGATTCCCGCATCTTTAGCCCCGCTCCCAATCCGATGGCTTCGTGAGGTTCATACGACATGCATTAGCTTTCCTTTGGTTAATCTTGGACCCCACATATCACTACCACCGACTGCCCCTACCTCATCTCTCTTGCAGACCGCTCCATTCATGACTTGCTCTCTGCCACCTATCCACACGAGCTTTCCTTCTCAAGCTCCGCCCACCTTTTCATTTCCACACACATATCTCTGTAACCTCAACAACTTATATAGGACATCCCTATTTGGTTGCCTCAACATAGTCGTCCTCCATACCTTATCAACATTTAACCCCACCATTGTCTAGCGAGAGGCCCTTGGCCCAATTTGCCTCCATTTACCACAACCGCACCTCATCTCATCCAACCACGATTTCATCAAACAAATGATGGACAAAATGCATAACTGAGGCTTCGCTTTCGTGAAGTCGTAGCGCCTTGACATACGAGCAAGTTTGTCGGGAGCCTATTCACCCTTCTCGTCCCCTTCATTCATATCCTCCTCAATGGGAATTACCAAAATTTACCCATTTTAACAGTAAGGAGGACCCTCAACAACACTTGCGATCATTTAGACATGCTTGTTATTTGATTGCTCATGATGATGCCTTGTTACTCCGCACCTTTCCCATGTCCTTATCAGACTCGCCTTGAGTGGTACGGTTTTTAACCCAAAGACTCAATCTTCTCTTTTAACCAACTAGCCCAATCTTTCTTGGATCATTTCTCCATTAACATTGCCAAGAAAGTATCTATCACCGACCTTTATGCCATCCGACAATTCGAAGACGAATCTATCACAGATTTCGTTGGACGATGGCGTGGCCTTATCAACCAACTTACATATGCCTTGCCTCAGGCTGAACTTATCGAACTTTTTACGTGGGCCTGCGCTAAGCACATCTCTCCTACCCTCCAAATTCAAACTTTCCGTACATTTGATGAGGCCTTTACCATGGCTCGGAAATTAGAAATTCGAGCCTTAGAAGAAGAGAAATTGCGGTTGCGCAACAAAAACCCCAATTTCCGAACTCCAGATTCTACCAATAAGCCAAACACCACCCCTCCTCACACATCCACTTCTTCGAAATCAAAAGGAGCTGTCCACGCGGTGATGGTCAAATCTCAAACACCGTCTAATACCCCGCCAAAAACCACCTATAAGTACAAAGCCGAGCCCATCAATTACACTCCCTTGGGAGAAACTTATGGTGTCATCTTGGAAAAATTGCTCAAAGCCGAGCTATCACCTTGCCTCCTATTAAACCCCACTCCGGGTTTGATTCTACCCGCGCTATACCTTCCTGGTACAAAGAAAATGACTTCTGTAACTTTCACCGCGTAAAAGGACATAGTCATGAAAACTGCAAAATGTTGAAAAACATAGTGCAGGAAATGGTTGACGCAGGTGATATAACCCTCGATAACCCTAATGCCCCTACCAACCGAAATCTGAAAATATTCAACAAACCATTCCCAAATCACTCTTCTAACAGTAACGTAAACCAGGATATCTTAGCCGAGGAAAGTGTTCATGAGATCCATGCAGTCTTCGACTCCCAGCCAAAAGCCTCTATCGAGAAAATTTTGAATCAAGCCTCTTCACTAATGCAGGGGCCCGAACCTCCTTCACCACCATCAAACCAAGGCAAAATCATTCCTTTACCCATAAAGGAGTTAACTACCTAGACTTTTCTTCTCATCGATGAGTCTTCTTATACCACATCCCTACAAGACTCGCTGAACGGATGTTATCTAACTTATCTATTTCCCAAACGTCTCCTCCTACCGCTCTTGCTTGCACAAGAGGAAGGCTCGCCACTCCTTTTGTCATCCTTAGATGAGAAATCTCTCGCACCGACATCACCAAATTCTTTAACCATAACAGACCCTCTCAAACATGCCCTCCTGCCTATTAGTTCTTCATCGCCTAAATCTTTTCAATGACCAGTCGATCTCTTAACATCTATTGATACAGTGCCTCATCTACCCCCTGTATCACACCCACAGTGGACTGGAATCACAACCCATCTTTCTTCCGTACAAAATTTACAATTCACGCCTGAAGATTGTCATTCTCCAGAAGATAGACGAGTCCTATGGGAACGTTTGAGTACCCCCTATTCTACTCAAATACAGTGACCGAGCTTTTACACCTCTACCATATACCCTAAGTGTTTACAGAAACTCAAAATCCCTATGTCCTCATCTCCATCCCCCGCATCTATACCAAGTATCTCATCCACCTCTATTAACCTAACCAAATCTTCCCCTACACTTGGGACCTCACCAATACCCAGCCTAACACACCCGCCTAAGCGACTAGATTTATCCAAAAATAAAGCCGCCCCGCCACTTAGGAGACAAACTCCATCCGTGCCTCTATCACAATCAAAACCATCATCGTCACACCTACCTTCCATATTGGGACCTCATCCCTCCACCTTGCATCAATATATCATACCTCCTGCGTTTTCTTTAAAGCAACCTACGCCTTCTGCGCCCATACAGAAATCCAAGGATATATCAACGTTGTCACCCCACGTATCCGGTCCACCCATCAACCCTAAACGAACTCCATCATCAAAGGATTTATTTTCTGTCACTCCCCTTTCGCCGTGGTTGTTCCCCACTACCACGTCATCTGTAGCCTCATCATCTAACCAGCTGAACATAGCTCCTGCGCCAAAGAAACCACGTTTAGTGAAACCCACGTGTCAACACCCCTTGGCTAAACCACCACCCGTACGAACCAACCACGCCCAAACATTACCAAAACCCGCACAACCAATACCCTCATCCTCCTCTCGATTTTGACCCACTCAAAGGATCTTAAGCCAAAATCCTTGCTATGTTGGTAGAGAATGCGACCATTTCCTACCCCCACTTAGACCTTATGACCCGTCTAAACCTCGACCTATAGGTTATGATGAGTCTAAAATCTGCACCTATCACCGCACACCAGGACATGATGTGGAGGGATGCAAAGCTTTAAAAACCATCCTTCATCAGTCACCTCTCCCAGATAGAAAGGTTAAGAAAGACAACTTACGAAGGGAGAGACCTTTAGCTTCAATTCCCTCTCCTATACCATCTGTCCCTACCTCACCAAGATCTATCATTATTACAACCCCACCTCTTGAAGACCATGATTTATCCCAACCATCTTCCTCATCTCAGGTCTACGAGATTAATATGATTAGTGTTGCTACTCGAGCGCAGAAAAACAACGAGAAAGCGAAAGATAGCACACCTGCGTCCTCTCTTTCTCCGTCCACCATCTCGATTACACCACCACCCAAAGTGGTTATTCGTGGACCCGCTTACCCCGTCTCCAATGGAGTTTCCCATCGAGCCATGATCAAACAAATACCAATCACCTCGTAAAATGACACTATATGATCTCATTCGGACTTTCAATCTCATCGACAAGCTCTCGTGGAAATTCTTCAAGGGATCGAGGTCTTACCTAATGAAACCCCCGCCTATTACCTCCATTCTTACACCCAATCACATTGCTTCTCTCACCAAACAACCCACGCCCCCAACCACTTCTATGTCACGTACAACAAGCTGCACATTGCAATCGGCTTTCTCGAAGACGAAATTGTTGACTTTGGTACAGAAGATCCTGACCCTGCTCTTTTCATCTCAGCTTACGTCCGAGACATTCGGGTACATCGTGTTATGATTGACGGGGGCGCTAGCCTAAACATCATCTCTTCAAAAGCCTTCCAACAAATGAATATCCCTTCTAGCTACATGTGTGCCAATCCCATCATGTTGCGGTCATTCAATGACGCTATTACCTCTACCTTAGGCACCGTGATTCTTAACATTCGTGTAGGACCACGTACTTTACCCGAACTCTTCTATGTCCTTGAGGGAGAGTTTCAATACAATATATTGCTAGGTCGCCCTTGGATCCGGGCTATGGGATGCGTTCCCTCAACCTTACATAGATGCATAAAATTTGAATACGAGGGGAAGTCCTACACCGTAAAATCTGATCCTCCCCCCTTTAAAACTTGCAATATGATATACCGCCCTAATGATGTACTTGTACCAATCAAGACACCCATTCATTCAACCCAACCATCCTCTTCAAATGTGCCTCAACCATCCACCTCAACCGCACCTACACCTTCAAATGAAACCACTGTCGTAAAAACCACTTCCCTTCCTGCAGCTAATATCCCAACCGCAGACCCCTTAGTAGATGTTTTTCAGCGCCTTACGCTGGGGGAGTATCGCCTATATAACGTTAGTTCTTTCCATACCCCACAGGAGTACGGACAGGTACATGCACATCCTACCTATGACCGTCGTGTGGGGGAAGTAATCCCCTACGGACCACCTCACTGCCGCACTAACCTAACATATGGGGGTGTCGACGCATCTTCCGTTGCCCCTGAGCCCCCTCTTGGTGTGGTTCCTTTCCAATCCGATTTTCAATACCTGACAAATCGTCATTTCTGCCCTCACCTTCTTGACTCATTTGTGCTTGGAAAGGCTTTGGTTTTGGTCTTTATGAACAAGGCCGACATACAATCATCCCCATAACTACACGTAAGCACAATGATCATAGTGGCCTCGGATTTGGGAACACTTACACCGAAGGAACTCGTGTCGGGCTTGTCTTCTAAGACAACGACGTCACCCCTACTTGAACCATCATCACCCATTTTGCCTTTGTACCCACAGTCGATAGATCCCGAATCTATCCCTCCTAACTTTTTTTTTTCATAAATGCTATCTTCCTAGGTCCTCTCACTTATCAACGCGATAATGAGGACCCCTCTTCTATCCCCCTTCTGTATCCAGACATGATTGAAGAGGACTCACCTTCAATTAACGTTGTTGAGTGTCAGGATGATGACTCCATCCTCACTTACCTTGGTGCAGATGACTCTTATATTCAACGCGCCTTACCATCTGAAACTCAAACCATGCTGGACAAATCTACTATAGAAATCAACATCCACACGGAGGAGGATCCTCACATTGTGAAGATCGGACAATCCCTTAACGCATCAGAACAAGTCGCCTTTACTACCTTTCTCCATGCTCGCAACCAAGCTTTCACTTGGTCCTATCTCTGACATGCCAGAATTGATCCTGATATTGCTGTCCATAACATTACACTCAAAACCCAATTCCAAGCCAATTAAATAGAAATTGAGAAAAATGCATCCACGCATTGCCCTCTTGGTCAAAGAGGAGCTTCAACGACTTCTTTCTATTTCCTTCATCCTGCCTATTGACTATCCTCAATGGATTTCTAACATCGTACCTGTCACTAAAGCGACGGGGGGACTTCGGATATGCACGGATTTCCGAGATCTCAACCTCGCTTGCCCTAAGGATGACTTCCCCCTACCTAGTATTGACCAACTTGTTGATCTCACTGCAGGCCATGAGATGCTCTCTCTCATGGATGGCTTTTCAGGATACAACCAAATTTTGGTTGCACCCGCCGATCAACATAAAACTACCTTCATAACTCCTTGGGGAACCTTCTGTTACCGTGTAATGCCATTTGGCCTTAAGAATGCTGGTGCAACCTATCGTGGCTATGACCTACATTTTTCATGACATTATGCACACTATCCTTGAAGATTACGTCGATGATCTTCTTGGAAAATCTAAACATCGTAGTGAACATCTCGATGTTTTAACCATTATTTTTGATCACCTGTTACAATATTCTGTCCATCTTCAACCAAAGAAATGTGTCTTTGGTGTCCTTTTGGGAAAACTTCTCGCTTTATTGTCTCTCTGCGTGGCATTGAGGTCGACCCATCTAAAGTCAAAGCTATTCTAGAAATGCCCCCACCTACCAATCTTAAACAATTGCGTAGTTTACAAGGTAAGCTCCAATCTATCCGATGTTTCATCTCCCAACTCTCGGATCAATGTCAACCTTTCCATCACCTCCTTAAAAAAGACATTGACTTTCAATGGAGTGACGAATGCCACCAAGCCTTTGAGGCTCTTAAAGCTTATCTCTTGCAGCCACCCGTGCTTATCCCACCCCAGGACGACCGCCCTTTCTACCTTTATCTTTCCGCCACCGACCACGCTGTAGGGGCCATGCTTGCACATCGTGACTCTGAGAATCGAGAACAAGCCGTTTATTATATAAGTCATACTTTGGTGGACTATGAGACTAGGTATACACATGTAGAAAAGTTGTGCCTAGCCCTATCATTCGTGGCCACCAAACTCCGACACTACCTTCTGAATCACAAAACTTTCGTCATCACCAACACGGACCCCATCCATTACATGTATGCCAAACCTCATCTAAACCAATGCATCGCCAGATGGCTCATGCTCCTCGCCGACCTCGACCTTGAGTTTGTCCACCAGAAATCAATCAAAGGACAAACCATCACAGATCAACTTGCGGAAGCCCCTTTACCAGGGGAACAATTTACCAATTTTACATTCCCCGACGAACTCATCGCCACTCTTTCACTCAGGGAGGAGTCGTATCCAATGACCCTCTTCTTCGATGGATCCAAATGCCAGCGCGGTGGAGGAGCTGGCGTTGTTCTCATTCCTCTCGACGCTGAGCCTATGCCTCTCTCATTCCGACTCGATTTCCCTTGCACTAATAATACAGCGGAATACGAGGCCCTTGTTCTGGGTCTCCAAGTTGCGTTACACTTAGGTATCAAATCTATCAATATTTTTGCGACTCTCAATCGAATTGGTAGTTAATCGTGGTTATGGGCATCTACCAATGCAAAAATGAGGAACTTCAAAAGTACAAACACTACGTGGATTCACTTCTAGCCTTATTTACTCGCTATTCTATCCAAACCATTCCCCGCTCCACTAACAAATTTGCAGATACTATGGCTTGCTTAGCCTCGCAAATTCCAGCTTCATCAACTGACTCTGACATTTTCGTCTTGGTCCAACAACTCTTTACCCCATCTTATTCAGCCTCGGTTGTTTGTACGATAAATAATGTGTCTGTTAATTCGCAGGATACCTGGTATCACCAATTTCACGACTACCTTACAACCTCTGTTCTCCCATCTGACCTTACTAGTACCGGCAAACGACGCGTTTCTTAAACATGTTTCTCATTATGTTGTTATGGGGGGACTCCTTTATAAACGTGGCTTTGATGGCATCCTCCTTCGATGTCTCACCGGTGCGGAGGTCACCCATACCATCCAACAAGTCCATGACGGTATTTGTGGCGGACATTTTAGCGGCCTTGCCGTGGCCAAACGAATCCTCCGCCTAGGTTATTATTGGCCTACTCTCAATAACGATTGCTATGAATATGTTAAGCGTTGTGTTATGTGTCAACAACATGCCAACCTTCAACATACTCCTAGCCACCCGCTACAGGTCGCCCGAGATCTTTGGCCTTTCTCACAATGGGGTTTAGACCTTATTGGTGAGATTCATCCGTCCTCTTCACAACGTCACCGATGGATTATCACAGCAACCGAATATTACACAAAATGGGTGGAGGCTATTTCGCTCATTTCAACTAAAAAAGAAAAAATTGTAGAGTTCATTAACCACCACATTATTTGTCGTTTTGGTGTTCCTCATCGCCTGATAACAGATAATGGAAAATCTTTCAAAAACAAGTTGTTACAGGACCTTTGCGACAACTTTGGTATCAAACTCAGCTTCTCATCACCCTACTATCCACAAGCAAATGGACAAGCTGAATCCTCTAATAAAACCCTAACCAAAATCCTCATGAAAGTTGTCAATGAATCCGGAAGAAATTGGCACGATCACATCCCCTTTGCCCTTTGGGCTTATCGTACTAGCATTCGTACCTCCACTAATGCCACACCTTTTTCTTTGGTATATGGTACCGAGGCTGTCCTACCTCTCGAAGTACAAATACCCTCCCTTAGAATATCTCTTCAGGATATTCTCACCAACGATGATTTCCGCCAAGAGCAGGGTTAGCCCAATTGGAGCTTCTTGACGAGCGTCGTCTTACAGCTCTTGATCACCTCCAAATCTATCAAAAACGTATCAAGCGTGCTTATGATAAGCGACTTCATGAGCATACCTTTAAGGTTGGTGATCTTGTCCTCAAAGAGAATCAACATGTAACCAAACTAGAAAAGAGCAAACGTGGAAAATTTGCTCCTAATTGGATTGGGCCTTATATAATCACTCACACTTATGGATCAGGCACTTATCGTTTAGCTTCGCTTAATGGTAAACCTGAGCCTGAACCCCTTAATGCCTTGCATCTTCGACCATTCTACTGTTGAATTTAGTGTTATATCACTTCTTATCTACCTGCCGCTCGTCCCTTGAGCCCACTTACCACCACATACACTTTGTCCCCTACACCTCATAATAAAATCAAGCTCACATAGTTTGATTCTCACTTCACCTCAGCAATGCCTTCCCTTTTTAGTCTAGTCCATGACTTCAAAGTATTAAAATAAGCCGTATTCTTATGGGATTTTCTTGAGTCAAACTTCCTACAAAAACTAGATGCTTCACGTCAAAAGGACATCTAGCTATCTACCTTATATATAGACTGCTCCCTCGAAGGACAGCTATAGGCCAAACTATTGCTACTATTATATATAGATCGCCTCTAAGGACAGCTATGTACTAAAATCATATCTGCTACTATAAATAGACTACTCCCTCGAAGGACAGCTATACACAACATAGCTTTTTTATCGAAGCTTCTCGCATTGATCAGCTTTGTGAAGACCTCAAGAATAGTACAATCAATATCCTCAGTAGACTTCCCCGCATCGATCGGTCTATATTCAAGAAAATAAAATCCTCATTCAAAATAACTTTTGAGTCATGGACTTGTCTATTTAGGGTAGGTTCTCTTTCGTCAGAACACTCGCTTTGTAACAAGTTCTCTGTACCTCCGTTATATCATCCACCTCACCTCACCATTTGTTTCAACTCAAGGGACGTGACGTACACCCGATATATTGTGATCATACAACTCTTTTCACCTATTGACTTCTCGTCTATGCACGGTACCTAGGGCTTCAAGCTCGTTCTACGTTGTGTGGTTTGTTTAGCTCTTTTCACCTACGGAGCACTCTTTCCGCTTTGCCTCGCATCTAGGATTGTGTGTTGATCTTAATCAGGACATGGTTCCCTTCTACTTGGGTAGGCTAACTTTCGCTTCCCTTATACCTTTTACAACATTACCAATTCGTTACCAACACCCTCAACCTTACCTTACCAATATTAATATCAATATTTTTACCAACCAACCAATTGCCTGAACCATACCAAATTGCCTAAATTCACCTCTCCCTGGTCCTAAGGGAGAACTACATCGGTCTGAGGCCCCTCCTTGCTTTGTGCAATGGGCTATGTAGGCAGCACTTCGGAGACATGGGGTCTCCCAAGGTTAGCTCGACCACCCCTACCATAACCTATCATGTGTGGTAAATATAAATATTTTTGTGTATTTCTATTTAATCACATTCCTCTTTATCCTTTTTCAAAACACCAAAAATCACAACGCAAACATTCTTATTATTATCATAACTCAAATCAACATACATATTCAGTCTTATTTAGATGTTAAACAAATACATCTTCTCTATCATCGACACGCAGGTCGGCATCCTTATTTATTCTTATACCTCTATAACATTTACTTAGACCCTCACAATTCATCCCGACCCAGGAGATGATCGTGATCGTCGACGCCTCTCGCCGGGCCTCTCCGTCCTCAAAGGTACCGTGGCTATTGGTACCGCCCACTGATCTGCCAATCTCTCCTGTAACATATGAATACGCCCTCTCGCATGGAGGAATCCAGCCTCTAGTCTCTCTGCTCGTGACTCCGCAACCGCTAACAATCCTCTTGTCTCATTCATCTCGCATTTGAGTCGATGAACTAAACTCGCAGACGATCTCTCTTCGCTGTAATCATAGCTATGTCGTATGATCACGCACACATCGCAGCTCTGCTACCCACCATAACCTATAGCCTCTCGCTGCTCTCGCATCCATTACCCTACGATCGGCTGCTATCTCCTCTGGCCCTTCTAGAGGTGTTGGCCGGGGAGGTGAGAATGCTGCCTCGGCGTCGATCCTCATATATGGTCTATAAGCCAGGGGTATATCCTGCACAAATCTGAATTGTCGCCGCATGCGATCTAGAGGAATCCTCTCATACTCACCTGGTCTTGTGCCCTGCGATCCACCTCAATCGCTCTACACCCCTCAACTCCTCAGCTATGTTCTCTGTTACCATATAGTTCCCGTAAGGCCTCCAATGTATATCTCGCAATCATCACCCTCTCCCATACCTTCCTGTAATACTCAATGTCACCCGTCACGGCCTGGGATCTTGCCTCTTGTTCTGTCTGGACCCATCGTCTGAATCCCAACCTCTGTACTCCGGTCTCTCCTGACTGGATGGGTCGGCCTATTGGTCACACACAAACAATGTGCTCATAGGCCCAACAGTGTAATAAGTATGAACAATCCAGTGTCGTCCTGTGATTTCGCCTACAAGCCCATAAACCCCTATATAACTCCGCCAGATATGCAGGTGCCCATGCGAAAGTCACGTTCCTTTCTATCATGTCTCAAATAACACACATCAATGCCTTTAGAAATCTTCCCCCATCCGCCCTCGGTAATGCATAATACCCTACCGCTATCATTAATATCACTGCTAACCTTGTCTCCTCAGGGTGTGCTGCATACATTATCCCATATGTGAATGTCAAACCTCGCTGTGTCAAATCTCGTGTGTATGGACCAAATACTACTGTTATCGCTCCCCGCGCCGCGCTAGGTAATGCCTGATATACTGGTTTTCCTGTAATAGGGAGTCTCAAAATATGGAACACATCTTCCAATGTTACTGTCATCTCCCCTGTTGGCAGATAGAAGGTATTCTTCTCTGGATTCCATCTTTCAATCAACGCCTGCAACATAGCATGGTTATGTGCGATTCGTGAATAATAGCGGATTCCACTTAACCCCAAACAATTTATCAATGTCCATTCAACTGGTGTTACATCCGCTCGGATTCGTGACAACAGCGACTGTACACTATCATTCATCCTCGGCCCTGCCTCTGCCTGCATACGTCACAACAACAAATAACCATTCAATCCATCGAATCCCTAAAGGTTTTTTTTTCTCACATTCTGGAAATTCCTCCAGTAACCGGTATCGGTTATAAATAACCGGTACCGGTTCAGTAACCGATACCGGTTATCCCTAACCGCTATCGGTCACTGTCAATTACATACACCTTGCCTAAACAACCACCTACGACAATAAATTGATCGTTTATTCCTCTCTGTATACACAGACATACCCGAAACCCCTGATTACCTACCCCATAACACTCACCTCACCTATAACCCTTGCTATCACGTTTTCTTTCTCATATCTACCCACTTAATCTCCCTCCTCCTATTCACAAAACATGCAAACACCAAATTACAACCGAATCGTTTACCTCTTGGGTTACAGCAAATGCTTGCGGTGGAACTTGTCTTCCTCTCGCCCATGCCTCGCTGGATGCTTCTCCTCGTTCAGCCATGCTCACCACCCTCTTCAAATATAGCTTGGATTTCTGTCTTCTTGATCTCAGCCCACAATCACGTTACCTGTCTCTTTCCTCCTTATCACTCAAATCTCTCATGCAATTACTTGTCTCAACAAAAAACAACGTCGCATTTGCGTATTTAACATCTTACATGCCTCTCAAAATAAGAACTTCAGTTTCCACCTACGTTTTTATTTTTAGAAAAATCTCATTTTGGAATAACCGCTATCGGTTACCTAACCGATATCGGTCTATACTATACCGACATCGGTTAGCTAACCGACGTCGGTCACATTCCCACCTTTTTCAAAACATAGTCCTTTTCTTTATTTTTTATCTAATTTTTTGGAGGCGCCCGCCTCTTTTTCCTGCATACCAACACCGATAGCTATAATCTTTTCATCAAATCCACATCTCATTACGATTTCATCCATATCATCTATCTACATTACCAAAACAAACAAATCATCAACAAACGATATCAAACACCATTACTCTATACACCATTTGGATCCAAATCAACAGCTACAACCATTTAATATTCACACACCAGCGACCAAACATACAACATTTCATAAAATAACATGTCAATTAAACTCATCATTTATATCTATATACATCCCATCAACAAAAGACAACAACATCATTCATATATGACAAAGATGTAAATCCAACTCATCATACATCAAATATCACAAACCATCAACAAAACATTTAACGCATTTTTAAACACAGCATGTGGATCAAAACATCATATCTATATATATATATACAAGGTTTCAAATATACAATGTGCCCTGCATCGGGGCCTCTGTGATCTCATAATACAACAAAGCCGGCGCGCAGGCCGCAATAACCGTCAAAAACCTCAACACGGCTCGCAGGCCGGTCTCTCATATCAAAAACAGACTCGGCTCGCAGGCCGGTATCAACTGTACAACCCGTACTCGGCTCGCAGGCCGGTATAATAAATACATGAATGAATCAATGAATAATATGTAGGCACGCAGGCCTCTATCAACACAACCGGTTCGCAGACCGGTGCCCATGTCTAATATACAAAAAGTGCAGGGACCCTCGCTCTCTCCAACTCCTCTCGCCGTCCTCCTGCACGGTCCCCGTCCCGCCTCTCGCCTCCTGCCTGTGACGGACCCACCAGCTGTGGCTGCACCTCCCTGAGACCTCTGGCTCCGAGAGGTCTCTGCTCTATAGGCTGCATATGGCTGATACTCAGCTCCGGTACCATCAAGCACATCCTGATAGTACCGGGCCTCCGCTCTCGCCTCCATATACCGGTCCCGTGCCACCATCGCTGCTGGGGCTGGTCCCCTAACTCCTACTACCAAGGCCCCCTCGTGCTCTGCCCCCTGTGCTCGTGGCTGCGCACTGGTGGTGCTGCACTACCGGTCGGGGTGGTACTGTGCTGCTATGGGTCTGGGGTGGTACTGTACTGTGGGGGCTGGTTGTCATGCATTCCGCTGGTGGTGCCGTGCTGTACTCCGAGCTCAAGCTAGCTACCCTCAAACCACCTATTCGTGTGCCTATGTAGTAGCCGGATGCCCTCGTAATAGCTGCACTCACCCCGAGCTGATCTCACTTTGCTATCACCGCCGCTAAGTCTCTGGCTGCAGCCGTGCTACCTCGTTGCTCTCTCGACCAGCCCACCAAACCATATATGCTCCCGCATGCCCAACATCATCTACAAAGTGTCATCCGCCGCCTCTCCATAACCCAATCTGGATCCACGGCCGTGTGCAGTGGGGCTCTACATCATCCTCTGCACTGCGAGGGAAGCAAGGGGGCTCATCCTGTCCGTAGCCCCATCTCGCTCGCGTACTCTCTCCAGGGGGTATCCTCTCATACTCTCCCGCCTCGTCCCGCTATCCGTAATGTGTACTGGATCCACTGCAATCGCCCTGCTCTCCACGGGGTGATGACCTCTATATAGTCTCCATACAATATCTCGCCCATTTGTCAAGCCCTCTAATAAATGCCTCGTAATAAGCGATGTCCCGCCTTGCAAGCACCGCTCGTGGTCGGCCACGACCCCAACCACCTCTGAAAGCCATATCTATATATGACCTGTGGCCCTGGCTACTGGGGTAATCCTACTAGTCTAATGCATATGATGTGCTCATATGCCCAACAGTGAAGCAAAAATGTCGAACAAATCCCAAATCACCTCATTCGGCGATAGCCCCACAAACTCTCTATATAATCGCACTGTATACTGGTGCCCAAGCATAACATGTGTGCTCCTCCACCATCTCATGTAGTACACCCATCAGCGCCCGTGGAAAGCGGCCTCCCTCTGAGTCTGGGAGGGCGAAGCAGGTGATCCCGATCATCATCAACACGACAAGTCGTGTCTCATGTCGGTGCACACGGTACATATCCCCATACCCGATACTCGCGCTGTGATATGTCAATAGCGCGGCTACATCCCCAAAAACCTGTAGGATGCTGTCCATGGCTATCTCTGCATCCACCTGAAAGATCGGCCTCTCCATCGATAGGTAATCGAAGGATGCGATACACATCCTCCAATGTGATGGTCATCTCTCCAATCGGGAGATGGAACACATTGGTCGCCGGATCCCATCTCTCGATGAGGGCAACCATCAAACTATGATCTCTGCTGATCGCTTCAGTATCTCTGAACTCCACCGAGTCCCACCTCACGCATGATAGCCTGGTGCAGGCCGTGCGGACACATGTGGTCGCATCCGGCCTCAACAAAGGGGGGGCATCTCGTCCCACATCGTCGCCGACGTGCCTGCAAAACCAACCCACTACATTAGCCCTACTCTTTATCACAACATCTACTTTACCCTCTATACCCCTTTTTATCCCCCGACCACACCGCGACTCTCTAACACACCCTCTACCCACCTATCTTCTACAATTATCCCCCTCCCTCTTCACACCTAAACAAACAACCCACATCACACTACCACGAAACCGAAACGATACCCAAACAACCAAATCCAACAATCGACACAACTTAAATCATACCAAAACACCCCTACCCCATCCCAAAACCATACTCACAACACCTAAACCACAACCAACAATTCAACACCAAAACATAACCCAAACCAACCAAAATAACTACAAATCACTCCGAACCGCATCGGCCACCCATAACCGACCCCGGTCTCCTCTCCACCGACGCCGGTCAACTACCGACCGACACCGGTCACCACTGATCAACCCTGCCCCTAGATTTTCTGGACCGATGCCGGTCGCTTAGTGACCGACATCGGTCGCTGTAAAAATTACCGAGCCGAACCCGCGCGGCTACCCAATTCATTTTTTTTTCCTATTTCTCCCTACATACCCACCCAAACACCCTAAAAACCTACCCACCCAACCGCCTTGGCCTATTTAGCCTATCTACCCTTTCCTCTTTTCATATAACTTCCATTTATTCATTATTTTCTCCAAATCTAAGATTCCTACCCGAATCCCAAATACAGCATAATACCATTAAATTCACATAATGAAGGGTTTCAAACCTTGACGTGCATTTACGACACGTCGTGCCGTGGTGGGATAGGTGGTGGTGGTCCAGCTGGTCCAGCACCTCCTGCTCCTCCTGGCTGTGCCATGGCTCAAACTCTGCTTTGCTGGGTCCTCTACCAATCAACTGCTGCCTGCTACTCACTCGGGCCCACCAATCAACTCACTTCCCCACTCAACTAGTGCCACCTCAGCCAACAAATGCACCAATATCACTATTCCACCTCAGACACCCCAAATCGGTTTTCAAATTAGAAATGTGACAATGACAGGCCGTATTTTTCTTTTTATAGGTTTTTAACATAGAACCGACACCGGTCACATCGTGCCCTAAGGAACCGGCATCGGTTACCTAACCGGTACCGGTCATAGCTAACCGATATCGGTTTTGTCTTTATTCACCCAACTTTCTGCCCCTATTTACTAATCGCCCTTTCTCCCAACATCGCCTATATCCACCTTTGCTGAGCACCATTTGTTCACCTATCCGGCCCGACCCAAGGCCTCACCCTAACCATTTGGCCCGACCCAAGGCCGCCACCCAACAACTTGGCCCGACCCAAGGCCTCAACCTACCTACCTATCCAAGCCCCAACCCAAGGCCTCACCCTAACCATTTAACCCGACCCAAGGCCACCACCCAACAACTTGGCCCGACCCAAGGCCTCAACCTACCTATCCGGCCCGACCCAAGGCCTCACCCTAACCATCCGCCCGACCCAAGGCCTCAACCCAACAACTCGGCCTCGACCCAAGGCCTCAACCTACCTATCCGGCCCGACCCAAGGCCTCACCCTAACCATCCGGCGCGACCCAAGGCCTCAACCCAACAACTTGGCCCGACCTAAGGCCTCAACCTACCTATCCGGCCCGACCCAAGGCCTCACTCCTAACCATCCAGGCCCGACCCAAGGCCTCAACCCAACAACTCCGCCCGACCCAAGGCCTCAACCTACCTATCCGGCCCGACCCAAGGCCTCCTCACCCTACCCATCCGGCCCGACCCAAGGCCGTAACCCAACAATTTGGCCCGACCCACGGCCGTATCACTTCAATACCTTACCCAACATCAACAACATACACTTTTATCCACCCATCATGTAGCTTTTTGTTCCATCGAGCTCACCTGTTCGTGTTTTAGCATGATTAGGGTCCCTGACTTGATCTGTCGACCAACTTTGCCTAGACCTCGACCGTGACGTTTATCTCAACCAAACCAACCATTTGCAGTACGCCGAACATGCCTAAACGCCTCGTACCTTACCCGTTATATACCCCGAGCTACTTCCTATGCCTTGATACCGTGGATTATATCACCCTTGTTTGGATAAACTATCGACCTTTGCCTATGCATTGTTGGTTTGCTCGTCCCAATCATGCACCCTAGTCGCACTATTGCATTTCAACGTGCGTCTGCTTCCTTAGACTTACCCCACCTTCTCCCCATCATCTCTACACCATTTACCCTTTATCAACCCTATCCCTGATTTCAAGTTATCTCAATCTGTGATAGATTTGAGGGGGATTACCTATACCCTTAACAGGAGAAACCACTTCATATTATTGTCCGTGAAGCTTTACAAAACAAGCTACACGACAATAAGGGGCTAATGCAGACACCAAATTTGTGTCTTACGACCCTCGTGACCCGCATCTCATTTCGCAACCTAACCTCATCACCTAAACCTTACACAATTATTTATTAATTACCTTGTAATTGATAAATCCACATCACCTTACCTGCCACCTCATTTTGCCACCTCATCATGACCTAGTCCTAACCCTAAACTAACCTAATTAAGACCTATAACTTGGTCCACACCTACACCCATGACTAATGACCCCTTTCTCACACCCAAAACCGACCTTCTAGTCACTTGACCAAGCCCGCAACTAATCTCTCGGGAGAAAAGCAGGGAAAGTGGGCTATTTTACTAAAAATAGCCTGCTTTTTCCTTACCGATACCGGTTCCTACTCGACCGCCGTCGGTTACGTAACCGCCATCGGTTCCCTGTAAATGGGCTCCCCAAACCAAAAACAAAGGTGGAAGGATTTTTGGATCAAGAGAGAGCATCAGGAGCGATCAAGAGAATCCGGATCTTTACTTGGCTGAGCAGAGACAAGTGAAGAGACAAGAAGAGTTTGCAGCAAAGGAGATCAAGCCCAAGATCGCAACTGATACAAGAAACTCGTGATACTCAAATGATCATCGGAAGGAGATCTCTCATCTTCGTGTGTCAAGCCATCTTACCTAAGTTCGCCTTTGTCATCAGAGTTCCTGGACCTACATCTTCGTCAATAACCAGTAAGTTACATCTTGCATGTCCTCTTTAATAACATTTCTTAGACTTTTGAATCACAGTCCCCATAAATCCATTCCTAGATCCACTACCCAACGTGTCATTGCATCTAACTATCATTCATTTACCTCTCACCATCTCATTACCTAATATCACCCATATACCAGCCTTTTACAAACAACACAAATACCCTACAACAACAACAACTCCACAACACAACTAACCCACAAATCCTAGACCCTACCGATATTGGTTATCGAACGAATCATCGAGCATCGTGGTTTAAAACCAAATCAGCCTTTCCCCACTGCTTCAACAAAGCAACTTAATTGATATTTTACAGCCTCTTTGGCGTTAATTCATATTAGCAGGAAACCACCACCTTCGAAAGGAAGTTTTATATTTCTTGGGCCCAAGGCGCTTTCCTCATTTATAGTCTAATCAAAATCTTGTGGTCTTGTGTTCTTATTTGCAGTAGTCCTTCCAAGACAAAAGGAGTTCTTCGCAGTCAGCCTGATCTTTCTCTACGGTACACGCACACCATCTCGACATTCAACAGGTATTCCTCCTAGCCCCAACCCTTATCTATTTCTAAAAGGAATGAAAGGATAGAAGCAAATCTATTCCCGTAAGCCCAAACATTCCGAGTGAAACATTTCACACAGATCTATTTGTCACGCTTGGTTTCACACCCTTCGCACCTTAACTCAATCACTTGGCTCTTCGCACTTAGGCCTTTCCTCAAATTCTCTTACTTACAACTATAAAAATGAATTCACATCCCATCCTTATATAATTTTTCAAATTTTTATGCATTTATTGCTACTTCACCTACCAAATATCCTCTCATTCATTGATCAAATTCATTCATTCTGCGTGGTACATCTTCGTGCCCCAAATATAACCTTCTAAAGATGCCTTCCTACCCTCCTGTCACGCGTACTTCTCTTCAGCGTTCACCCTTGTGCATGAGTACCTCATCATTGTACCTTCTCCTAGTAGTTATCATGGCCTCTTCTTACCTCGTGTTATACTATCCTTTCATTCATCTCCATCCTTGGTCACTTTTGAGAAACAATCTTCTTTTGACTTAAAGCACGCCCATAGCAGACTTATTCCTTTTAGCTTTCAATTACCATAGTCTTTTACTTGGATAACTACAACCACCCCACACTAAAGGTATGTGCAGTCCTTCAAGTGCATAAACATGCTTTATATAGTAAGTAGCTTCATAAAGCGCAAGCATGCTTATTACACAAAAACAACAACTAAATTGAAAAAGCATAGCAAAAATGAAGGAAATACAGAATTGAAAACCTAATCTAAATGGAAATACTTATTACAAACACCAAGAAGTCTTATTTATAGTAGGGCTTCATCCTACTCCCGTTAAAGTAACTGGGTATTTGTGTTCCATCAAGTGCTTCTAACTGGCAAGCACCTAATTCAAGTATGTAAGTGATGACATACGGCCCCAACCAATGTACTTTGAGCTTGCATGGATGGCGCAAGAACTTAGAGTCATAAAGAAGTACCATTTGTCAAATCTCAAACTTCTTATCCCTTATGTTTCTGTCATGCCATGCTTTCTACCTGGCATTTTCCTTCTTCCGACTCCATCGTGCTATAGACCATCGCTCATCCAATTGAATCATCTTCTTGATACACTCTTATAAATCTTGATCATACACTAGACCTCCAAATGCAAGTGCAATGTGTAAAAAAGGTAACATAAATTCTATAGGGAGAATGACTTATGCGCCAAACACCAACTGAAATGGTGTGGCTTTGTTTAATCTATTGTAAGTTGTTCTATATGCCTAAAGAACAAATGACACTTTTTCATCTAATCCTTTCTTCCAACATCAAATTTTTTTGTCAAATTTTGGCTCAAAATCTTGTTGAAAGCCTTAGCGCTTTCATTTTCCGAGGATGGTAGGGTGTATTTTTATGGTGTGCAACCATAAACTCATCTAATAGGATCCCCGATTGTCTCATTTAAAAAGTGTGTACCCCTATCACTTGTCAAGATTAAAGGACATCCATATCTCATAAGAACATTCTCCCATAGAAACCTAGTTGTTGTAGATGTTGTACAATCCATCGTAGGTATTACTTCTACCCACCGTGTGAGATAATATGTGTAAAGTAATAATATAGTGCGATCTAGTCCTCAAGCGTAGCTAGTGAAATAGGTCTTATAAAATCAATGGTCCATTTCTCAAATGGTTCAACACTAACAATTAGTCTCAAAGGCATCTCATCTCTTTTCCCTGGTTTTCTTAGGCGCTGAAAATGATCACACATCTTTCAATATTCTTTACAATCTTTATATAATGTCTCCCACCATTATGTAACAAGTAGGATCTTCCGAGAAGTCGCATCACCTACATAATGGCCTCCTATAATACCACCATGAGCTTCTTCTATAATATCCTTTTGCTCATGCTCTAATACACAATGATGTAATATGTTATCTCTTCCTAACTTGTAGAGGTCACCACTGATTAACATAAATAGTGCTGCACGTATAACAAGTTGTTTCTTTTCTAATGCCTTCATTCCTTCTCGGTGTCACACTAGTCCATAGAAAGACAAAAATGTCTTCTAATTCTGATGGTGCGCGTTGTAACCTATATAAGCGTGCATATGGCATGGTTTCCTCAATTTTCTGTGGTTCCTCTCCTGAGTTGATTCTAGATAAATGGTATGGTCCAGAGTTACTTTTCCCTGGCTTCACCACAACTGTGAAGTCAAACTCTTGAAATAGGAGTACCCATCTACATATGCACCCCCGTAAGATGAGCTTGTTTACCAAGTACTTTAATGCCATGTGATCTGTATAAAACACAAATGGTGTTGCTAATAAGTATTGTCAAAACTTGTGTAATGCATAGATCATTGACAAAGCTTCGCGCTTTGTAGTTGTATAATTTTGTTCAACAGAGTTAGCTTCCTACTAGAAAAACAAATTGGATGATCTACAATACCTTCTCCAGTTGAGCTAACACAATGCCAATGGCCATGCCAAAGGCGTCCACATGCACATGAAATGGTTTATCCCATGAGGGAAAGCGCAGAATGGGCGTGGTAGTAAGTTTCTCCTTTAATATCTCAAACGCGTGTTGTTGCGGTTCTCCCCAATAAAATGTACCTTTCCCCTTCAATAAATCTTCCAAGGGTGCAACAACTTTGGCATACCCTTTGATGAATTTTATATAATATCTTGTATGACCTAAAAAATCTACGCACCTCGCTTTGACTGGTAGGCGCTTCTAGGCCTAGAATGACTACAACCTTAGCTGGATCAACTAGCAAACCTTCCTTGCAGATTATATGTCCTAAAAGTATTCCAAATGGTGTAGCAAATATGCACTTCTTGATGTTCAAAGAGATACTCAATTATCTACACCATTCAAACATTAAGCACAAATTTGTCACAATGATCTTTCACAAGCCCATATACTATCCAATCATCTAGGTAGACCTGTAAGAAGTTGTGAATAAAATATTTGAATGCCTGAACAACTATGCATGAGAATACAACAAGTGTATTTTTCAATCCAAAAGGCATCACAATATAGGAAAACTGCCCCATTCAGTAGTAAAAGTTATCTTTTCTTGATCCTCCTAAGCAATCCTAACTTGATGATACCTAGAAAAACCCATCTCGTGAAAGAATATATTTTGCGCCGTGCCACGCCTTCCAATATTTCCTCGAATGAATGGCATAGGGAATGGATCTATGATGCATGCAACATTTAGCTCCTCGTAGTCTACACATATTCTAATTTATCCATCCTTCTTGATACTAGTCACCATTAGGCTAACTCATTCGACTCATCAAGGGGTTTGATAATTCTAGATTTCAACATTTTATCAATTTCTTCTTTTACCTTTCCGTGCAAATTAGGGTTCATTCTATAAGGTATCTGTTATCCAATTTTGCACACATGGCAAGATTTGACAACGGGTCCCATCACGTTCAAAATGAAAAAATAGTCCTGAACCCACCTTCGGTTATTAACGAGATGCAATAATTAAAAAAAAATTCCTAAATTGCATATGAAGAGATCACCTAGCATCGAAAGGCACCCGGTTGATCTCAACTCGGTGAAGAGTTCAGGGTCAAGTTGATAAAGAACCCGTCAAATTGATAATCATCTCGAAATCATCTCAAGAGAGACTCTCATTGTAAGAGCTAGACGAGGTCTTGTTAATGCAAAATATAGCTCGTTGAAAATTGACGAATGAAGGAACTCTATAAGGATCTCGGTAGAGAGATCGATGCAAAGCGGAAGTGAAGGCCAAGTCGTGGAGAGTCAAAGTTCGAGCTATCAATAAAGTCTCAATGAATTGAAAGGTTCAAGCCACGGGCGAGTTGACATGTTGCGGTATAAGATATAAGAGGTTCTTTTAAGCACTTCCAATCAGCAGTCGTCCCAACTATGTTTTTATCTCTGCTCAAGATCGAATGCATCCTCAAATTCGGATTTTCCTTCAAGATATTTTTATGAAAATCGATTAAGTGACATAAGAGTGTTATCGGAGACTTGATGAAATTTATTACAAAGATTCTCTATCGAGACCTTACTTGTTTTACGATGCAACTCATGGAAGTGAATCTCATAGAGGTGGAACTGTTTCATATCAAAATATTCATGAGGCACAATTTTCTTTGCAATTATATGAGCATCTTCAATGAGTCACTAGGTTGGCGATCATAAAGGATTCCGTCGGAATTATCATACCTTACAAGCTACAGCTGAAATGTTTGCACTGAGAGTTTAATGTTATCCTCAAATCTGATGAAGGAAAACTCAGCAGGAGAAAAAATCGGGAGCACGATCATGGTAGACCGAGTAGGTAATCCCGCGCATGGGAAATATTTTACTATCTTGCCAAGGTTGCGTGGCGAAGCTGAGGCCGGGCCCGTGGATTAATTTGGCCGAGCCGTTATGCGGGGATTCGGAGTTGGAATGCCAAGTCGGTTTTCGTGGATGGCAAGCCAAAGAAGAAATCCCGGACGTGGGAAATAAGGCAAGCACCACCAAGTGGAAATTTTGGGATGGAAACCATGTTGTTCACTTTGCGTAGGGGAGAAATTGGATCAGATTGCCAAGTGGAAAAATTATGATGGCTATCCATCATGAGAATTCCGCACGGGCCATGTAAACAGAATTCCACGCAGCTTGAGTGGTCCGAGTCTGTGTGCGAGTCACCGAGAGGATTAATAGGACAGTTGTGAATTGGAGCGGGTCATGGATTAAAAATCGCGATGTAATACCAATTTCAGCGGAGGCTACAGGTAGACCCAACAAAGGCGATGCGTTAATGGCTCAATCAGGGCTCATATGCGAAGAGTTTGACGGGAAAGAAATGCTGAAAACTCCACGACCTTCTCCTCGTCCTCTCATACAGCTTCAACTTGATGTGGTCGCGAGAAAAGCTCCCATTTCTGGAAGAAGTAGGCATGTTGCAAGAAAGAGAAGACTTTTGAATGCTTCCAGCATCGCCACATGAATGTGACATTAACACGAGCTCGGAGAGCGCTTTGGGTTATGGGCAACATAGCTGCATTGAAGCAATCTAGTGACTGAGTTCAGTCGAGGCCAGAACTTCTTGATGCGTAGAGCTTGGTAAAACTCATGAGAAGATCTCCGATTCAGAGGAAATGTATTCCGGTAAGGATAAACAAGGCTCGGTGGGAGTTATTCAGCAATGAAAACACTCGGGCTCATAGAGACGAGTCGCAAGCTTCATGCGAGGGGAGGGACATGACGACAAGTGTGCAAGTGCGAGAAAAATGAGCTCGACGCGTCAATAGAATGAAAAAGCGGGTTCAAAACGAGTATCCCGGTCTATTAATAAAGATGATTCCGGAGTTTCAATGTGGAATTCAATACATTTGAGTTCATGTTCGATCAGTAAGACACGAGCGAAGGCGAACCAAATCACATGGAGCGATTCGGTCAATTAGGTGATAAGTACGAGTCGGCCGGGCTACGATGGAAATAACTCGGCACTGAAAGAGTTTCAAATGGAATTCACTGAGTCAAAAATCCTGTGACAATAAGGAGCTCATCGGTAAAAGAACTTGAGGGCTCATCAGAACATGTTTGTTTTAGTTCACCTCACATGGAGTGAAGAGGAACAGATGAGATGTTCTGCAGTAACACCAAAACGATGAGGCTTAGGAGAAGTTGGCAGTCATAGCAAGTCAAATGGAGTCAGGCTTAGCTTGCTTTAAGAGTGTAGTAGGTGGATAGCCTAGTCTGAATCAAGAAGAATTGTGATCAAGCCACGCTGAATGAAGATCTCATTTAGGAATTGACAAGAAAACTAATCTTGTGGTGAAGTATTCACGGATTAAATGTCGAGTCTGAATCAAGAAGAGTCATTGCAGAGCCAATTGAAAAATAAAGTGTGCAAGTGAGGTCGAAGAATTTATAGAAAATGGTTTTGCATGGATACATCACAGAAAACGGTAAAGGTTCGAGAATAAAAATGCTAGTTGAGCACACAAACGTGTAAGGATGACTCTAAGAATGAAGGCAGTGGAGCTCGGTACTTTACGCACGGTGAGGTATCCATAGCAAGCAATAGGTTCAAATTGGAATGGCTCGAGGAACCAATCTAGGTGTCAAGTGCCTCGGAGGAAAGAATTCACCGCATAAGCCATCTGCATAAGACTAAGACACAATTCACGTTAAAAATGAGTTCGAGAAAGCTCGCATGAAAGATTCAGATAACCAAGTTGAGCCATTCGCCATTCACCGAGTGAGTCACTCGGGGAACGCTTGGATGGGAACCAAGTCGAGTGAATAGCTCGAGCATACAACTGCTCAGTAATTCATTCTAATTAACTTTGTTTATTTCATCAAGCATTAATGCCAAACTGAAAATTCAAAGAGAAGCTTGATGCTAAACTCGTGTCGAGTCATCCTGTCAATAGAGATGCAAGCTCGGTTGTCAAATGAAATAAGTGACTTAGGATGAGCCGAGTTGCGATCAGTGACCATGATGAGCATTAGAAGAGGTGAGAAGAGCTCAATGCAGATTGAGAGCTCGGTGAGTTTGGTATGTTGCTTAGAGGATTCGAAGCTCACCGAGTTGGGATATGTCTAGATTCTATCCACATGGACCACCCTCCTCTTCAAGTCAAACGGGTCAACGGGGTCCTTACATTATGCTAATTAAATTAATATTTTTATTTAAATATTTTAATAATAATATTTATTATTATTATTTAAATATTTTATTTAAATATTCTTTTAATTAATTGAGAAGACTAGGTCATCGTGCAATTAATGACCCATGATGGAACCTTCTCGTGGTTCAACTAACTCGTAATAAATACATCATGGGCCTTCAATTTAGGAATGCAATTATGACATTTCCTCTTCTTGCTCACATATTCTTCTATAAATGTAAGTTTGAAGCTCATTTCAAAGGGTTCCAATAGTTCGACAAGTTGGACATTTAGATATCTCAAAGTGCGAGTGTATACTTTTCAAGAATCCTCTCTCTCTCGCAAGTTGTTCTTGTGTGTTGAGAGAAATTTCAAGCCTCCTCTTCAAGACTCGTAATGGAAACTATTGCCTCTTCTCGAATGTATGATGCATTGTGCATGTTATCAAGCAATAAAAGTGTGTGTTTTGTGACTAATCTCGGTCCTTTCATCCTTTTATGCTTCTTTGTGCCTTTCTCGTACTTGCAGGTACATTATGCAAGTTTAAGTTTCTATTACAGGTTTTTGGAGTTCTGTGCTTATCGAGTGGTGGAGTATTGCATGCAGTTGAGTTGTGGTGTCCGTTCACCCTTCTTGAGTTCATCCTTCTTCACTGGGAAACTGGTATATTTCTCGGTCTGATAAAGTTTAACAAAGGGAACGCGTGTCTCTTAGTTTGTGGTATCCTGTACCCTCTCTAAGTCAGCAGAGGTGAAGTTGACTGTGGTGCACACACCCTCTTCAAATTAACCCTTCCTGAGTCTAGAAACACCCTTTATTTGGTGCATCACCATCCCTAGTATAGTTTCATTTCTGTAAATCTCTTTCCATAAAACCCCATGAAAATGTTAGCATAGGACTAGATAATCATTTTTGTTACACTAGGAGTAGTACAACACTTAGTTTAGGAAGAGGAAGCCGGCCTTCTCCAGAGGTTCACCTTGAGCCCAAGTCCCATAGCTTGAGAGGTGATCCCATGTGTCCCAATCACACCGAACATCCTATTCACATCCTGGCCATTCGGAGGGTGCAGTGATTTGGCGACAACAGTTTTTGGCACGTCCGGTGGGTCATTACAGAAGTTAGAGTTCCATCTTTCAGAGGTGTCTCATTATCAAACAGGAGATCTTAAGCCACCATGCGACCACACAAATAGTTTTTGCACGCCCAGTGGGACAGAGTTGGTACTTCTCTTCTCACTTACACAAGTCAAAGTACTGCGACTCTATATCTCTAGATTCCAAATCTCAAAGGTGCAAAGAACTTATGCGAAGAATTCGACAAGAGCTTCTTCAAAGAAAGGAAATTATCAACATATCAAACTTTCCTTGTCTCCTCCAAAGAGAAGAAGAAGAGGCATTTCCACATCCCTAGTTGCAGATTTACCTAGTAGGGGTCATTCAACTCCTCCTTACGGAAGATTTCCTCCACCCAGGAACAATCAACCTTTCGTTGCTATGGTGAGGAACCAAGTTTTTCCCCTTTCAATGCAAGCAAGTCCTCTTATGTTGGCTCAACATGACCCGATACCTGTTGTAGCACTCAAAATTTTACCCTTCTACACAGGGGAAACTCACGTAACTCCAGTGGAGCATATCTTTGATGTAGCCAACATCTCGCACGCAATACATAATATCACCGAAGATAATGTTAGCAGTTAGACTTCTTGCTACCTCTTTCAAGGGAAAAGCACTTCAATGGTTTCGCGGGTTAGGTGTTGGCACTATAACCACTTGGGACAAGTTGGGAGAAAAGCTATGTAAACAATTCGAAGACAAAAGTGATCACCTATCACTTTTGGAACAACTTACTACCATAAAGAGAGCTTCCCAAGAATACATGAGTGATTTCAACTTCCGATTCCATAGGACTTGGAATAGGATTCCGGTGCTCGTAAAGCCTTCTGCACATAATGCATTCTTGTACTATTTGCGAGCCTTGAATAGTGATGTAGCAGTTATGATCCAGTCCATGGGAGGGACTACACTTCCTGATGCTTACGAAGTTGCCATAAGTGCAGAGAATTCTTTGATTCAGGCTGGAAAGATAGCTCCACGACCACCAATGCCCTTTTCTCCAGATCTTACGAATCATCAGCCTATCATTGCTCCTATTCCAATAGACTCCAAGCAACCATCTCAATCTTCCCCTGCCTCTTCAAATGACCTATTTGAAGTCAAGTCACTACTGCAAAATTTTGGAAATGAGCTCGTTGCACTCAAAAGGCAACAATTTCAATACAATCATCCGTATCAGCCACAAAATCAGCAGTATCAAGCTAACCGTCCTCCTTTTCAAGGAAACAATCAGCCTCAAAATCAAACTACAAGTCAAGTTACAAATGTTAGGCCCTTGAACTTTCGGAACCCTCTTGCAACTAGCTCATCTAGAGCTATAGTACCTATTCAAAATAATCTAGTTCAAGACTACAAATGGTGCTATCCTTGCTCTCAACCTCACAATCAAAATCTTTGTCCCAATGGGGTTCTTAGCCAAGACCTTATGGTTCAAAGTGTATCTGCCCCTTCAGAGTTAACAAACAATTCATCTACGCAAGAAGTAAGTAGATCAACCGCAGCACTCAAGAATCCACTTTGCTAAACTCGCAAGTAGAAGATTTTTTTACTGGATTGAATATAGATTCTTCATCGGTGGCAAAAAAACACTCATTCCAAAAAGAGAGCAATGGAGCCTCAACCTCTCAAAGATGATCTAGCATCCACTTCTCAACCTCGGGTTACAAATGGCAGTTGATAAAAATGCGGGAAAGAAATCACTGTAAACACCACTAGCCATGCCGTAGGGAAAGATGGTTCTCCAGGCATCACGGTACCCAACAAACATTTTCCAAAGGAGGACCCCAATGCCCAAAAAAGTGTCATCAAAGTTGGAGCGATTCCCTTCAGCATAGTAGAACAAATGAAGAAAACCAATCTGAGCGTTACCATGTGGGACGCGCTCTCAATCCCTTCCCAAAGAAACCCGTCAGAAGCTCAAAGCTTTTAGTACAACCAACGGATCACCAAGCCATGGAGTGAAAACTGCTACAAGTTTGTGTCAACCGGAAGGGAAAATCATTCCTACGACAAACAAACCACCGCCATTCTACATTTCCCTGATCATTGGTGACCACCTGGTACATAATTGCATGATCGATTCTCGTGTGCAGCTAGCTCACATGCCTAAACAAATTACAGATGTACTAGGCATACAATATGCGCCAGTTGCAAGAGGGGTTGTTTAGCTGGATGGCACAAAGCTGTTAAGACTGTTGGGGTTATCAAAGGACTTCAACTTACCATCCATGCATGCCCAAGTTTTTCATTCACCCAAGATATATCGGCCATTGATCTCCTCCCTCTTTGCCATCCGCCTATCATGGGATTTCACCGCCAAGATGGGTGGTTACCTATCACCGATTGGTCGCATATGATTCTCAGGGCTCGATACGGAACCAAAGTAATTATAAGGGCGTAAACAATCTGCCATAATCATGTAGAACCCTACACTCGCTAGTCCCATAAATGGAAATTACACCATCGTGATCCGAAGAGGAAGATGCCGATCATGAACCAACCACCCTTGTTGAAGAAGTCCCTGATACTTTGTTGGATGAAGTAAGTAGAGATCATCAATACGATCCCTACGCTGATGTATCGCGTAAGAAGAAGTTGGTTTGCTAGTCTTGGAAGAAACAGATTAGGTACTTACATCAGTATCCATGAAGAAGATACAATCATACCACAACTTGTCAAAACACCAAGTGATTCTAAAGGACTATGGCAATTGTTCTTCGATGGCTCAAGAAGTAAGAATGGATCCGGTGCTGGTGTTATGATAATTTCTCTAGAGGGAGATAAGTACTTCTCATCTTTCCAAGTTGCAGTTCATTGCACTAACAATGTTGCTGAATACGAGGCTCTTGTGCAAGGAATTCAACTAGCCCAAAGGAAGGGAATCAAGGCCCTGACTATTTTTGAGATAGTGAGTTAGTTGTTCATCAAGTTTCAGCATGTAGTGCATCCAAAAATGATCTTTTAAGATCATATAAGAACCGAGTCTGGGACCTGATTGAAGATTTTGAAGCTTTTGGGATCCATGCAATTCCTAGAGGTCAAAATCAAGATGCGAGATAGGCTTGCTACAATTGGTTCACAATACAACATACCAGTTGATATCATGAAAGAAGGGCAGCAATTTGTTAAAATGGTGGTTCGACTAGCAGTCCCTGATAATGTGAGTAGTTGGCAAGTGTTCGATAGTGACAAACAAATTGTCCTCTTCCTACAAGAAGAGGCGGAGTTTGCTACAAAGAATCAAGATAAGTTAGTCATATGGTGAGAAAATTATCCAATTGAAAAGCAACAAGTTACCAAAAGGTTTAGTCACTTTGGAATCCATTTTCAATTCAGATGACCAAGCCACAAGACAAAGCCCTAACATGGTGGTCAGAGAAGAATATTTTGAGGAAGTTGAAGTATCAAATGAAAAATTTCTTAAGATCGGAAAAGTGTGTACTTCTGAAGAGAAAGAAGCTTTCATCAAACTTTGTCAAGAGTATCATGACATATTTTCATGGAGCTATAAAGATCTACGTGGTTTTGATCCAGGTATAGCACAACATACCATCAAACTGGATCCTAATGCTAAGCCAATTAAATCGTAAATTGAGACCAATTAATCCCAAAACTGAGCCACTAATGAGAAAGGAGACTAACAAGAGGACTTGGCATACACAGCTTAAGACCACCTTATGGGTAGATCGGATCACACCTAAAAGGGCCATCGGAAATTCTCCTTTCGTTTTGGTATATGGAAGAGAGGAAAAACTCCCGCTCTCATTGGAGTTACCTTCTTTGGAGTTAGCTCATCAACTTGAAGTTATAGAGAGTGATCCTCTGACAATAAGGTTTGCTTGAACTCATGGAGTTAGAGGAAGTACGAGACAAGGCTATGAAAACTTTAGAGCAAAGATCGTGCTCAAGTTAAGAAATCTTTTGACAAGAAGGCGTCCAATGGCATTTTCAAGAGGGAGATTTAGTTCTCAAATGGGATGAAGACAGGGCCAAACCAGCAGGCATGCCAAGTTTGACGCTCTCTAGAGTGGGCCATATATCATCACAAGTTGCAAAGAGGCAAATTCATTTCATCTATCTAGGCTCAATGGAGAAGAACTGCCCATTCACGTGAATGGGATACATCTCAAAGCTTGTTTTTGAGAAGCGTCCACCCTCGTATAGTTAAATTAGGTGTTTTCCTCCAAGTGCTTATGCACATTGTTGTGTTGTTGTTTTGCTTTCCTTGTTGTTGTGTTTTGTGTTGTTCTGCACATTGTTTCACCATTGGAAGGTGTCAAGGAGAAGAAGGTTCAAGGTTTCCATAAGAGTTTCAAAATCTGCTTCATTCAAATTTTTACAGTGTTCCATGGATGTCAAGCATTCAATGATTCAAAGATACTTCATGCTTAGCATTCCAGGAGGTCTAGGATATCGGAAATGTTCAAGGAGATTCTCGGGATGTGTCAAAGAAAATCATACTACTTTCAGGATTCCAACATAGACTCCATGCCCAATGGATGACTTAAGGCTACTAGAATCATGCTTAGCAGGCAATCATCCCCGAGAGGTCGCCAAAAATGTTATCCAATTTTGCACACATGGCAAGATTGGACAACGGGGTCCTATCACATTCAAAATGAAATAATAGTCCCAGGAACCCACCTTCGGTTATTAACGAGATGCAATAATTAAAAATAATTCCTAAATTACATATGAAGAGATCACCTAAAGATCGAAAGGCACCCAGCTTGATCTCAACTCGTGAAGAGTTCAGGGTCAAGTTGATAAAGAACCCGGTGTCAAATTGATAATCATCTCGAAATCATCTCAAAGAGAGACTCTCATTGTAAGAGCTAGATGAGGTCTTGTTAATGTAAAATATAGCTCGTTGAAAATTGACGAATGAAGGGAACTCTATAAGGATCTCGGTAGAGATCGATGCAGGCGGAAGTGAAGGCCGAGTCGTGAAGAGTAAAAGTTTGAGCTATCAATAAAGTCTCAATGAATTGAAAGGTTCAAGCCACAATGCATTGACATGTTGCAAAGATAGCGAGTTCTTTTAAGCACTTCCAAAGAAACAGTCGTCCAACTATGTTTTTATCTCTTCAAAGATCAAACTAGCAATGCATCCTCAAATTCGGGATTTTCCTTCAAGATATTTTTATGAAAATTGATTAAGTGACAGTAGAGTGTTACTGGAGACTTGATGAAATTTATTACAAAGATTCTCTATCGATACCTTACTTGTTTTACGATGCAACTCTTGGAATCGAATCTCATAGAGGTGGAACTATTTCATATCGAATATTCATGAGGCACAATTTTCTTTGCAATTATATGGGCATCTTCAACGAGTCACTAGGTTGTCGAGCATAAAGGATTCCGTCGGAATTATCATACCTTACAAGCTACAAATGAAATGTTTGCAGACCGAGAGTTTAATGTTATCCTCAAATCATGAAGGAAAACTTCGGTAAGTGAAAAAAAAATCGAGCACGATCATGGAAGACCGAGTAGGTAATCCCGCGCATGGGAAATATTTTACTATCTTGCCAAGGTTGCGTGGCGAAGCTGAGGCCGAGGCCCGTGGATTAATTTGGCCGAGCCGTTATGCGGGGATTCGGAGCTGGAATGCCAAGTGGGTTTTCATGGATGGCAAGCCAAAGAAGAAATCCCGGACGTGGGAAATAAGGCAAGCACCGCCAAGTGGAAATTTTGGGATGGAAAACCATGTTGTTCACTCCGCATAGGGGAGAAATTGGATCAGATTGCCAAGTGGAAAAATTACGATGGCTATCCATCATGAGACTTCCACACGGGCCATGTAAACAGAATTCCACGCAGCTTGGAGTGGTCCGAGTCTTTGTGCGAGTCACCGGGAGGATTAATAGGATAAGCCAGAATTGAAGCGGGTCATGGATTAAAAACGTGACTTAATACCAATTTCAGCGAGGCTACGGTGTAGACCCATGAAGGCGATACATTAATGGCTCATTCGGGGCTCATATGCGAAGAGTTTGATGGGAAAGCAATGCTGAAAACTCCACAACCTTCTCCTCGTCCTCTGTACAATTCTAAACTTGATGTGGTCGCGAGACAAGCTCCCACACACAGGCAGCAGGCATGTTGCGATAAGTAGAAGCCTTTTGAATGCTTCCAAATCCCCACATGAATGTGACATTAACACGAGCTCGTAGCAGCACTTTGGGTTATGGGCAACACAAATTGCATCAAGCAATCTAGTGACTCGAGTTCAGTCGAGGGTAGATCTGCTCGATGCGTAGAGCTTGGTAAAACTCATGAGAAGCTCGCTGATTCAGAGAAATGGAGCCCGGTAAGGATAAACAAGGCTCGGTGGGAGTTATTCAGTGATGAAAACACTCACTGGGCTCGTAGAGACGAGTCGCAAGCTTCATGCGAGGGGAGGGACATGACGACAAGTGTGGTGCAGAGAGAAAATGAGCTGGGCGTCGATAGAATGAAAAGCGGGGTTCAAAACGAGTATCCCGGTCTATTAATAAAGATGATTCCGGAGTTTCAATGTGGAATTCAATACATTTGAGTTCATGTTTGATCAGTAAGACACGAGTGAAGGTGAACCAAATCACATGGAGCGATTCGTCAATTAGGTGATAAGTAAATGAGTCGGCCGGGCTACGATATGGAAATAACTCGGATTTCAAAAGAGTTTCAAATGGAATTCACTGAGTCAAAAATCCTGTGACAATAAGGAGCTCATCGGTAAAAGAACTTGAGGGCTCATCAGAACATGTTTGTTTTAGTTCACCTCACATGGAGTGAAGAGGAACTAGATGAGATGTTCTGCAATAACACCAAAATGATGAGGCTTAGGAGAAGTTGGGCAGTCATAGCAAGTCAAATGGAGTCAGGCTTAGCTTGCTTTAAGAGTGTAGTAGGTGGATATCCTAGTCTCAATCAAGAAGAATTGTGATCAAGCCACGCCTTTGAATGAAGATCTCATTTAGGAATTGACAAGAAAACTAATCTTGTGGTGAAGTATTCATGCATTAAATGTCAGTCCAATCAAGAAGAGTCATTGAAGAGCCAATTGAAAAATAAAGTGTGCAAGTGAGGTCAAAGAATTTATAGAAAATGGTTTTGCATGGATACATCACGAAAACGGTAAAGGTTCGAGAATAAAAATGCTAGTTGAGCACACAAACGTGTAAGGATGACTCTAAAAATGGCTGAAGGCGGTGGAGCTATCGGTACTTTACGCATGGTGAGGTATCCATAGCAAGCAATAGGTTCAAATTGGAATGGCTCGAGGAACCAATCTAGGTGTCAAGTGCCTCGAGGAAAGAATTCACCGCATAAGCCATCTATAAGACTAAGACACACATTCTACGTTAAAAATGAGTTCAGGAGAAAGCTCATTGAAAGATTCGTAAAACCAACCAAGTTGAGCCATTCGCCATTCACCGAGTGAGTCGGAGTTTGGGGAACGCTTGATGGGAACCAAGTCGAGTGAATAGCTCGAGCAGCATAAATCGCTTTCGATGAATTCATTCTAATTAACTTTGTTTATTTCATCATCAAGCATTAATGCCAACTGAAAATTCAAAGAGAAGCTCGAGTTAAGCTAAAAAATCATAAGCCGAGTCACTGATAGCAGAGAGATCAAGCTCAAGGACTCAAATGCAAAAGACTTAGGATGAGCAAAGCAAGGAAAGAGTTAGTGATGAGCATTAGAAGAGGTGAGAAATAAACACCGAAGTTCGGTATGTTTCTCAAAGCTCACCGAGTTGGGATATGTCCAGATTCTATCCACATGGACCCCCTCCTCTTCAAGTCAAACGGGTCAACGGGGGTCCTACATTATGCTAATTAAATTAATATTTTTATTTAAATATTTTAATAATAATATTTATTATTATTATTTAAATATTCTTTTAATTAATTGAGAAGACTAGGTCATCAAGTGCAATTAATGACCCATGATGGAACCTTCTCGTGTGGTTCAACTAACTCGTAATAAATACATCATGGGCCTTCAATTTAGGAATGCAATTATGACCATTTCCTCTTCTTTCTCACATATTCTTCCATAAATGTAAGTTGAAGCTCATTTCAAAGGGTTCCAAATAGCCTGCATAAGTTGGACAGCTTAGATATCTCAAAGTAGTGTATACTTTTCAAGAATCCTCTCTCTTCTCGCAAGTTGTTCTTGTGTGTTGAGAGAAATTTCAAGCCTCCTCTTCAAGACCGTAATGGCAACTATTGCCTCTTCTCGAATGTATGATTTATTGTGCAGTATGTTATCAAGCAATAAAAGTGTGTGTTTTGTGACTAATCTCTATGCTTTCATCCTTTTATGATTCTTTGTGCCTTTCTCGTACTTGCAGTACATTGTGCAAGTTTAAGTTTCTATTGCAGGTTCTTGGAGTTTTGTGCTTATCGAGTGGTGGAGTATTGCATGCAGTTGAGTTGTGGTGTCCATTCACCCTTCTTAAGTTCATCCTTCTTCACTGGGAAACCGGTATATTTCTTGGTCCGATAAAGTTTAACAAAGGGAACGCATGTCTCTTAGTTTGTGGTATCCCTGCACTCTCTCTAAGTTGCAGAGGTGAATTTGACCTGTGGTGCACACACCCTCTTCAAATTAACCCTTCCCGAGTCCTGAAACACCCTTTATCCGGTGCATCACCATCCCTAGTATAGTTTCATTTCTGTAAATCTCTTTCCCTAAAACCCCATGAAAATGTTAGCATAGGACTAGATAATCATTTTTGTTATACTAGGAGTAGTACAACACTTAGTTTAGGAAGAGGAAGCCGGCCTTCTCCGGAGGTTCACCTCGAGCCCAAGTCCCACAGCCTTGAGGTGATCCCATGTGTCCCAATCACACCGAACGTCCTATTCACATCCCGGCCATTCGGAGGGTGCAGTTATTTGCGACAACAAAGATCTTTCTAACTAGGCATGCACCATCCTTAAGCTCTATCTTCATTTCCCCAAGTGATTCATTCATGCCTTTAAGCTCATGATACCCTCGAGGGAATAAGTCCTAATAATACCTGAGTAACTCAATGATCTTTGCCACCTCCGATTTTGACCAGTAGTCTCCAAGTATGGCCTCCTTAGGCTCAAAGTATCAAAACCTATATTCTCCTTCTTTGTCTTCATGGGTTCATGATAGGCACATGTATCCTTTTCTACACTGTCCAAGACCTCGCACTCCCCTTGTGAATGTTCAATATCTAGGTTCTTAACTTCCTCATCATCCACGATGTAAACCATCTTTCCCTTCTCTTTCTCAAGGCCCTTTCTAAAGGTTCTCGGGACTCTGTCTCACCAAATAATTCCTGAATATGCACTTATACTTTTTCACTATCTCCCATAGTTAAGCGCTTGACCAATTTTAATGCCTCTTCTATTAGAGGTTGGGAAGAAAAGTAGTCAAAGGTCTGGATCATTCCTGTAATCAAATTTTTCTAGTTTCTAGTCTCTCGATGTAGTTCTGCGTATACATACTATGCACGTGCACATCCTCAGTAGCGTATAGTATAATCTATGCACCCATAACGAAGGTGGTAATGCTTACTATCCTTCTCTTCGAGTCTCTCACACTTTGCTAAATGTGATGCTAAACAAAGCAGTTTGCACCATGATAAGTGCAAATCTGCATAGGTGAATTTTTCCTTACAAACCTGATAGATAAGGTAACTCCAATCTCTTCCCATTCTATAAGATTATCTCTGTGGACTACCCACCAGCGTGCTACTATCCCACATAAGGTATATACTAACATATCTCTCCTCTTAATTGGATCTGTCCACTGTGTTTCCATGGATTTTAAAAATACAGGAAGATCTTTTGCCCCTATATACCAAGGTACTGTGCTACCTATCCACCAAACCAAACGAAGTCCATTCTTGCATGCAACCACTCTTTTTACCTCACACCCTACTAGTTCATATGTACCATGAGCCCAATTTTCGCAAGCAATAATCGTAGTATCACTAATAGAATGAGAATCCTCCCACTATAGGATGCCTCATTGACCTTTGGGTCCTGAATAGTGCATACATAAATTCTATTTAAGTCCTGCTCACTTAGAGGCTCAACATATGGTGTAGAATTCCCATCTTTCAAAGGTATCACAACCCTTTTCTCCTTGTTCTCAAAGTTGATGTACCCCTTATTGAATCTCAAGTCAGCATTATTCACATAACACCAAGGGTGTCCAAACAGGGCTGGAAAATTGTCTTCTTCTGCAAGTGCTAATACCTCAAAATCCCCAATGAACTTGGCCCCTTGTATGGTTATAGATATATCTTTCAAATTTCGTATGAGGGTGACCTTAGACCGGTTTGCCATAAACAACACATTAGATGATGGCTACAATAGAGGCCTCCCATTTGTACCCATGCATCTAATGTAAGCACATTTACTTCTGAACCTATATCAATCAATATGTTACTCAACAGCCATCCATCCACAACAACATTTAGAGTAATTTCCTTGTCATATTCAATGCTATCAGGGGGAATATTTACATGTAGAATCTATCATCTGGTCTCAATACTTGCATATGGAGTGTTCCCTTTTAACCAACTTCCTAATAGTGGAATAATGTTCTCCTGGCACAACATTTTACACACTTCTCTCAGATCATCGATATTAGTTTGGACTATCTCTGATGCTTTCTTATGCTCCTTGAGGTACTGTATCTCACCCTAAAGATTCCTTAGCACTTCCATGGTATCCTGGTAAACTTCCTTCGATGAGTAGGATCTGGGTACCTTGCATGCAAAACCTCCTCTTTGGTGATCGTAGGCTTCTAGTGCAATGCTTCTCTTGTGCGCACCATTTCAGCTTGTCTATTAATATTCATAGTTAATACCTTAAGTCCTGGTGGTATCTTGGGCATCCACTAATCTTCTACAAAGCAGGTCTTTGGATTCTAACCATCCCGACGCTTTTGTTTTCTTGCTTATGTTGCTTACTCGATGCTTATATAATTCCTAACACTCTTCATAGCTATGGATCTTTCTACAAAAAGAACATGTAATATTCTAAGGACACTCACGCCTATAGTGGTCAGGAGATCAGCATGTATAACATGTTCCACGAGGAAACTCACCTCTTCCTCCACCATGACCTCATCCTCTATATCCACCATGATATCCATGTACCCTTCCATGACCTCCTTCAAACCACCCCTCATTTGTGTCATAGCACATTTGATTATGATCCCGATCCTGGTGCTCATTCTTACCCTTAGAATTATTTGTTACACTTGTCTATCGTACCCCAATGTCTATAGCAACCTGGATCTGACCAATCCACCAAAATCCTCGGTATCATGGGTCGTGGACCTACAAATCTTTCAAAAGCAAGATATATTCTTCCTTATTGTGTGCTGTAACAAAGGAAAGTGATTAGCATCATGATTCAAATGATAGATCTCACAACCTGATAGTAATGAGCACATAGATCTGCAAGGGAAACTATCCTTGGTGTGACCTTCCACTTCACAATCTATACACCAAATTCCTGAGCGCATTTCATGGGCTGAATTTTCTGATAGATTTTCTAGTTGCTTTTCCATAGCTACAATTTGTGCCTCTAAGAATGGACTAACACTAGTGTCAATGCTCCCAACTTCCTCAGCACGCAAAGCTACTTCCAATGCTTCGTGTGGATTAGTGTATGTATTATGTGACAACGCCCTTCTAAATGGTGTAATCAATCCTCCAAAAAACCATTGTGCATGTTGGCTGGCATGAATATCATAAGACAACTTAGATAGAAGTGTCTTAAAATGGCTATGATACTCACGTACACTCTCAGTAGTGCCTTGCTTGATATCCTTGAGTGCACTAATAATCTTTTGCTCAAACTCAGGGATATCAAAATCTTTCAAGAAAGCATCCTTCAATGCTTTGCATAATCCACGCAAGTTTGATCGGGTCAAACTTCTTGCACTAGCTATGTTCACGTCTTTGTAATGTAGTAGTAAATTGGCTTGCCTTATGCTCAACATCGGTGATCCCTTTAGCGTGCCATAATATTTGACACATATGCACATGTTCGGTAGCATCTTTTATGTCTCTATACTTCAAAGAGGAAGATACATCTCCATATAAATATTTTTGGTTTTTTCAGACCTTGACCACTTGATCCAGAACCTCTTATGTTCCCTATACCTCCAAAACCACCAAATCCACCAGAACTAGAACCACCTATACCTCCTGATCCTCCACCTATATCTAGAATAGGACCTGTAGATGTACTCCCCTATAATCCGATAATAGTACTATACTGAACCCCTATAGTCTATGAGGTAGTTCCACTTCCAAAGGTGAATCCAACATTCTACGCACTCACATTCTGTGTGGATAATGTGCCTAAGAATGTTCCTCCAAATATAATTGAAGCCATCTATCCTATCATTAATGTACTTTCCCCTGACTTACTCTTGCTCTCCTACTTCCCAAGTTAGCTTGTTAGTTACTTGTCGTACTAGATACTGGAAAACCAAGTGCAACGGCTAGGTCATAAGGTGGATTAAGATGCACACCCGTGGCCCAGGTAGTCTCTATTGGTGCACTTCTGTGTGAGGCCAAGGGGGGATATCTAACATGTTTTCTAATATGGAGGAGTTCCTGATGCTCTGGCTCCACATATTCTACGTGAGTTCCAAATCCTTCATGAGCCATCTCTCTCCTCAACGCCATACTTTCTGCAATGGAACGCTTCTTCTCTATCTCCCTCTCACATGCCTCGTTATACTTAAACCGCCTTTCATATCTCAAATTTTCGACTCTAGGTCTGCCATCTTTCACCAAATTTTTCTTGCCCTCGTGCATGGTGAAGTTTAGCTAGCCATCGGTTTACTCTCTAGGTTCAAATTTACCATCAAGATCTGGATTGTCGGTGGAATACCTTGCAAATAATCTCCTTTTGATACTGCAAAAACATGAATTCAGCTACCTCCAGGCAAGAGTACATCGAAATTGAATACTCCAGAATATAATTGTTTAGAACACCACAAAACCATGTATCCACAACGTGAGTCCAGATCAAATCAACATCATAAAGGGCCTGAAATTCTTCCTGTGTCCAGAAAAGTGTGTGATACCTCCAATTCCGCTGAGATGCATAAGTAGTAAGCCACTTGTATAATTCTACTAGAAAGATAACAAAAAATCTCTCATATAGGATGCCATACATGATTTTGTTCTACCTAAGTGCATGCGTTAAACTCGATCCATTGCTGAACCGCCACGTATATTTTTCCTCTAGATCATTTATCCACTCCTCAATACTTATTAGAGTTAACCGATACGTCTTCATCTCGAACCATCCTAAAAGAAAATGAAAAGGAGGTCCCGGAAACGAAACCAATGATGCAGCCTAGAATTACCAGATAACACCCTAGATGTGTTGGCACATCACTTAGCCTAGACTAAGCACTCACCCAAAGTGTGCAAAGGTACTAGGTCCCTCTTTAGGGTTGCTGTAGTAGGATGTTAGCGTGATGAAGGAAGAAACATATATATCCATAACTAATCCACCATTCTACAATGCATGCTACATTCAGATATATGAAAGAACAAGCTTAAAAATAATCATGATTAAATTAATAACATGCACTACTCAATTACACACAAGAATGACACTTAGATTCAGCCAATATCTTCCATCTATTAATAAACATAGAAGCTCCTTACAATAATGGCAATCTATACCAATGCACGCATGGATCTAATACAGTAAGTCGGTGATATGCGTATATCTCTATACCTCCATACATCCGTCTCTCCCTCTCGTATATCTTCTACTATGTGCTTCACATCATATATATAGGGTGGGACTTTCCCTTCACCACCGATCTATTCCGAAATAGTCTGCATGCTATTAATATCCACGCACCATTTACGGGCATAGCCACACATACAAGTGTGCTATCTATAGACTTCTTACAGCTTAATCAAGTGACAATCCTATTCTTAGCTCATCTCTATGTAAAACACCTCAATCTGATCCTCCAAAGATAGACAATGCATGCACGCACGTCTCTACATTGTTGGTGTGTTCTCGCATGCCATCTTATAAAAATAGGTCTTCATGCGAAAAATTGGATAAATCCCGAAAGTTGAACTTGCCTTCCATGCGCGGGTCCTTCCTGCCCTCCGTGCCCTTGATCCCGGCCTTCTCTCTGCGAGACTTCTTGTGTGATCTCTAACAAGCATTCTTTGATCAACAAGGAATGTGAGAAAGCCCGGCTTAGGGCCCATAAGCCTTACCCACCTCACTCAGGGTGCATAAGTTCTATTCCACCTTGCAAGGTTGTGTGCACACATGGTATGTCCATTCAGAGTTACATCATCAGACAAGAAATTGGTAGGAGTTAACAGAAAGTATTATTCAAACTTTTGAGTATTTATATTCTAAACCATCAGTGAATGAAGATTTACAGGTAGTCAAGCACCTTATTCTAGGAGATAGTGCCAAAGCTAAGGACCTCATCCTATATTTTCTAGGGAACCTGATTTGGAGGCACGCTTTGAAGAATAAGAAATGGATGAAGTACAGTTTGAGTGCACCTTCCTAGAAAAAGAGAAAGGAAAAATGGTGTACCTAATAGATGATGAGGAAATAGAGAACCTAGATGTTGATCATACAAAGGGTACACGTGAAGTCTTGGATAGTGTAGATGAGAAGGCACGCACTTACCATAAGCCTTTGAAAACAAAGAAGGTCAACATTGGCACAAAAGCATAACTGAAAGAAGAAATCATTGGTGATTACTTGGAAAGAACATGAGGTTTTAAAGATGATTGAGAAGCTATGTGAATTTCAGGAATTGTTCCCGAGAGGATACTCAAGTTAGTGCAAATCGGAGCACCCCGGATGTTCTATCAGATTTCTAGTTTGACATTTTAGCATCCAGTGTGATTGCACAACATTGAATCTTTTCCCCAAGTGTGGGAATTGTAAAATGGAAAAGAATCTCCAGATTAGAGGTTGGTTCCTTAACTCCTCTTATCAGGTATATGCATGAAATTTGCAGAGGCTTGAATTCACAATTCCTACTCTAAATTCCAAGGGGACAGAGATAGAGAATGCAAGAAAAATGAGACTAATGCTGATAAGGTGATGCACCAAAGGAGTATTAGACACCTGCTACTACAAAACATACACATTCTAGGAGGGAATACAACAAAAAAATGAACAAGTTGCCAAAATGTAATGAGAGGTTAGGAAAATAATGATAAACATATGAAAGGATTGAGAAAACTTTTAATCACAGAGCATACATTATCATTCCAGGTCCAACACAGTGCATTATAATGACCAAGAGGCAAAATAGGTGTTGTATTTGAATGGAAGGTAAAAATTTCCACAAATTTTTTCCAAAAAGGAAGAAAAGGGAAGTTGCAGAGCTAAAAGAGTGTCTCCTTTTTTTAAAAAAAAGCCCATTCTGGCTTTTACAATGCAAAAATGAGCCCAAGAGAGAGAAATGTGGGAAAATGTGAGAGGAGCTTCAACCACCGACCAAAATACAATAAAACAGCATGGTCATCCTTAAAGGTCCATTCCCTGACATTTTTCACCATGCTGGGAGAGAATGTGAGCCATTCTTCATTAAAAATGGTGGTTGAAACGTCATTTCTGTTGATTTCCACGTGCAAAGGTGTTTTCCAATTTTCTCTCAACCTCCCCAAAACACAAAATTGATCTTGGAATCATGTAGATAATTTCACCATCTTTTCGTTGATATAAAGAACGTGAAAAACCGAGCTCTAGATCGAAAGTTATGGTCATTTGAAAATTTAGGGCAAAACAGGGCCAAAACGGGTTGGCAGGCCGAAAAATTTGAAATTTTCCCACTTTTTTGCATTTGGGAAAATTTTCCCAAAAATATCTACGCCCGCCCTTTCGAGGACATGTGGCATGATTCTATTGGTCGCGGGCTCTTCTTGCTTCATTTTCCATCGTTTTGGCCTTTGAAAATTTTTCCAAAATTCTCTGTCGGCTGGATGACCCGAGGACACGTGGCACGATGTGATTTGTCGTGAGATTTTTCTCTTTCTTTTCTGTCACTTTTGACCATATTTTTGACTTGGACACGTGGAAAAACCCCATTGGACATGAGCTTTCTCTGCCATTTTTCCTTGCGGGCCTGTTTTGCATTTTTTACCGCCACTGGACACGTGGCAGGATCTCATTGGCTCACGTTTGGGGGCGAGCTTTTCCTTTAAATTTTTCCCTTGGGTGAAAAGGAAAAAATCCTTCCACGCCCCCAACCCCCGACGGCCTTTGGGACATGTGGCATTATCTTATTGGTCGGCGGGCTGATGGGCCAATATTTCTCCTTTCCTCTCACCAAAACACTTCACCAAATTTTTAAGTCTCCCTCCGTGGTCCACTGGTCCTGGGACACGTGGCGTGATTTGATTCACCCGGGCCTTTTCTAGAGATTTTTCATGGCGTTGATACTTAGTAGAAATTGAAAAATTTCTCTCGCCTCTGCCACTCCTTCACCCAAGGACATATGGCACGATGCTATTAGATGTGGACCACGTGGGAAAAATCCCAACTCCTCCCCGCCTTGGACACGTGGCAACATCCAATTCGTCGGCGGGCCTTCGGGTGAAAATTTCCTTCTGAAATCTTGCCAAACACTTGGTAAAAATTCCAAGTTTACCTCGCCTCGCGCCTTCCGAGGACACGTGGCCTCATCTTATTGGCTCGGGATTTTCTTGGGAAAAATTTCCGCGAAAAACTCCGTTGAGCCATAACTTCAAAAATACATGGAGTTAGGAGGAAAAATTTACCTTTCTAGAAAGATGAGAAAAATCTCTATCCAATGGTGCCATTTCCAAAAGGTTTTGAGTGACTGAAAAGAAAAAAATTATGATTGAGGCACAAGAGAGGAAAGAATGAAGGGAGTTAGCCACAAAATGAGCAAGGGGCTCATTTTGGATAACAATTTTGGCGACTCAGAGGGGTCATCTGCCTGCTGGATGAAGTTACCAGTTGCTTGAAGCAATCCATTAGGCATGGGATCATTAAATTCTCTGTTTGGTACCCCAACTGATTAGAACACTGCAAGGAGGAAGATGGAGGGTAGAACACCATCTGATTGGAGTAAGGCCTCAAAAATCATTTCCTGGAACAACAAGCTTGTGCCAAAGCACTTAGGGAAAGCAAAGCTAAACTACAACAAAACAATGTGCATAAGCACTTGGAGGAATGAAAACCTAAGCTAATATGTACAAGGTGGAGAATTTCTTTTAGTAGTAATGCTTCAGATGGATTCCATTGACTGAATCTACAACTCTTCACCATCCAATGTAGACAATTAGAAGGCATTGCTGTCCTTACACTTTGTGACCATGTATGGGCCACTCCAAATGGCATCAAATTTTGAATGCCTCCCGGTTTTGCTTTGTCTGCATCCCATTTTAACACTAGATCTCCAACTTGGAAAGATCTATCCTTGGCCTTTCTATCAAAGGTCTTCTTGATCAAAGCTTGATCCTTCTCCATTGCTTGGGACGCCTGATTTTTGATTTCTTAGAGCTCCATCAATTCTGCATATCTAACCTCCATGGGTCCAAACTCCAACAACTCCAACTGTTTCATGAGTTCCAATGTTGGCAACTCAAGTGACATGGGAAAAATTGCCTCTCTTCCATAAACAAGCTTGAATGGAGAGTTACCTGTAGATCTCTTGGGAGTTATCCTATCAACCCATAAGGCTGATTTCAACTTAGTATGCCAAGACCTCTGATTTTCATCAAGAGTCCTCCTAATGATCCTTAACAAGTTCTTGTTTGTAGATTCAGCTTGGCCATTACCCTGAGGGTAATAATTTGATGAAGTGCTTAGGTAGATCCCATTCTTGACAGCCCATTCAGTTACCTTGGACCCAATGAATGCCAATGCATTATCTGATATTATTGTAGCAGGTATGCCAAATCTGGTTGCTATTCCCTCATAGAAGTCTAGGATGCTAGATTCATTTGCTTCCTTGAGTGCTACTACTTCAGTCCACTTGGTGAAGTAATCTGTTGCTGTTAGAATCCATTTGTGCCCTTGGCTTGAATTTGGATTAATGACTCCAATGAAGTCCAAACCCCATTACATGAATGGTTGGTCAACTAAAATTGGATGCAATGGAAGGGCAGCTAGCCTCTCCTTACCCATGAAGAATGCACAATTCTTGCACCTCTTGATCCATGCATAACAATCACTAAAAATCTTGGGCCAATAATAGCCAGCCCTCATGATCTTCGAGCTCTCTCACTCTTAGTGCAAAATGACCACCAGCTGATCCACCATGGAACTCTTCCAACACCCTGTGAATCTAATTTGTACTAATGCATCTCAGCAGCACTCCATTCACATCCCTTTTGAACAAAACACCATCAACAAGGGCATATGGGACAGCCTGCAATCTGAAGTGTCTTCTTTTGGTCTTGTTCATCTCTGGAGGGCATAGACCTGTGTTTAGGAAGTGCATTATGTCTTGGGTCCAGCAAGGAGTGAGGACACCATCATTTTCTTCTTGAGTGCTTCCTTGCTCATGGTTGTCTTGCAATGCCAAAACAACCTCCTTCTCATTGCATGCTTCCTTGGATTTATTCAAGACCAGCTGCTCACACAATCCTTTTCCTTTGACCAACTTGGTGACTTTGATCTCAATGTCATACTCCATGACACAAGTAATCCAACCTGCTCTCTTTTCATTCAGGTCTTTGTTATTTAGGAAGTCCTTAACTCCCACATGAGAAACCAGCAATTGAACCTTGTTGTTTGAAACTATATGTTTGAATTTCTTTAGGCTCCTAATTACTACAAGAACATGTTTCTCAATGAAAGAATAACTCTCCTCATAGTCCTCCAGATTTGGCTGAAGAAAGCAATTGGTTGCTCATCATTGTCTTTGTTCTACTGTACCAAAATTGTAGAAATAGTATCATCACCTCCAAATGTATAGAGGATGAAATGCTTGCAGAAATCTAGGTTAATGAGAGTTGGGGCTTGTGAGATGGCTTCTTTGATTGCTCCAAAACTTTCTTTTCCTTCTGTTGTCCATTTGAAAGCTATGCTTTTCTTTAACATCTTGGTGATAGGCTTGACTAGGGCTGTAAAATTTGGGACAAACCTCCGAACAAAATTTATCCTCCCCAAGAAACTTTGAAGGGCCTTCTTATGGCTTGGAAATGGTAGTGCTCTTATGGCTTCAACTCTTTCTAGATCAATTGCTAATCCTTCTTGGGAGACAATGTGGCCAAGGAGTTTTCCTTCATGAGCTAGAAAAATACATTTTTGGGGTTCAAAGATACCCCAAATCTTCTACACCTTTGGAACACTTGTCTCAAGTGAAAGAGATGGTCTGCTGCATTCTTTGAAAAAACAGTGATATCATCAAGGTATATCAACACCATGTTGTTAATCAAATCTTTGAACGCCATGTCCATTGCCCTTTGGAATGTAGCTCCAGCATTGGACAGCCCAAATGGCATTTTCCTATATGCATAAGTTCCCCATTTGGTTGTAAAGGTTGTCTTGAACTGATCCTCCTCTTTCACCATAATCTGATTGTACCCTGAATAGCCATCAAGTAATGAAAACCTTTCAGAGCCAGCAACAACTTGCAAGATCTTCTCCATGGAAGGAAGTGGGTAATGATCCTTGAGAGATGCTCTATTCAAATCTCTGAAGTCAACACACAATCTGATTTCTCCACTCTTCTTCCTAATTGGAACCAAGTTGGCTACCCAACTAGAATGCTTGATAGGGAATATGATACTTGACTCTATCAACTTATTCAATTATTTTCTCATGAGAGGCTCCATGTGTGGATTGACTGGCCTTTGTTTTTGCCTGATGGGTTTAGCACTTGGATCCAATTCAATGGTGTGTTGAGCTAACTCAGGATTGAAACCTTTCAAATCTTCATAGCTCCAAGCAAACACATCAGGGAATTCTTGACAAAGCTGTATGAACTCATACCTTTCTTGCTCATTTGTCACTTTACCAACTTGGAGTGATTTTCCTTCCTCCACCAAGATGGACACTGAATCTTCTCCCTTGACTTGGATGTTTGCCTTCTCCTTCCTAAACTAATCATTAGGATTCAAAATGGACTCCAAAGTAATAAGTCTCTTTGGTAGTTTATTGGTTCTCACTGTACCACTTGATCACCATACTACTGTTCCAACTTTTCCTGATTTTTAGTTGAGAACTTAGCCTCTTCTTGTAAGAAATAGATGATTTGTTGATCACTTTCAAACACTTTCCAACTGACATTGTTGTCTGCAGCATCAAGGCCTTACAATCACATGGATGTTTGGTTGTACTTGTCTTTTTGGATGCTTTCAACAACATCAAAGGCTGCTCCAATCAAGTAAGCTTCCAGTCGCCAGCTTGGTTCTCTTTTCTAGGGATGGATTTGATGCTAAAACCCTCAAAATATTCAATGAGGTCCGACACCCTATTTTTGTAGCACTTGAGTAGATCATTCTTGGTAGCATGTTGCCTCTTAACTTGGATGATGATCAAATCACTGTCACCAAAGACTTACAAGTTCTTTATCCTCCTTTTGATTGACCAATGCAATCCTTGTATCAAAGCTTCATATTCAGTAGTGTTATTAGAACATGCAAATTGAAATCTAAAAGCTGAATAATACTTAACTCCTTGAGGTGAAACAAGCATAGCTCCCCCTCCTACACCTTGTCTACTTCTTGATCCATCAAAGAACAACTGCCATACCTCATTGTCATCCTTGTGGTCTAGTTTGGTGATGCTAGGAATAGGCTGATTTTCTTCATGCATGCAATAGACTCCTAGCTCAGATTCTTCTATTTCTTGATAAGGATCAAAAGCATGCACCTTGCTTGCCCATTCATCAAGATTCAAATCTGGATGCTTCCAACCTTGGTGTCAGCTTCATCAGTGCTTGGATAATCCTCCTGATCGAACACTGAACAATTGGTATTGATTTGGCTTGGAGTGTGAGGCTCAATGTGAAAGTTTGCAATAGGCTCATATCTGATTGTGGCTTTAGTTCCATATCTTGTTCTAAACAACATGTGTGACCAATCAGTAGATAAGTAACCTCCAATCTTAGCTATGAAATCCCTTGAAAAACATAGGGCAAAGAGTGGTGGAAGGTCTATTACTGAGACATCTTGCAAAACAACAACGTTGGGGCATGCGTGCAAAGTGAGACTCAAGTTTTTAATCACTCCTACTATTTTTACTGCTATCCCATCCAATTACACTACCCCTTTGGATATGAATTCATATTGAATCCCCAACTGATCAGCTATTTTCTTGGGCATTACTGAACTACTTGCTCTGGAATCAATCATGCAGTTGTGTACTAAATGGTTTCCAATGATCAATGAAACATAGAATGGAGGGGGCTTCAACATTTTACCTTGCTTTGTCCTCCATGATTCCCCTCAGGCTGGGCAGCATTTGTGAGTACCTTCTCTTGCATTTGGACCCACTGATTTGAAGTTGACTAGTCCTTCATGGTAGCTTGTAGCAAATCTCTTTGGCTTGGGATGGATAGTGATTCCCACATTGATATGTTTACATTTGTCTTCTTCATCTGATCAATGATGTTGAATGGAGATGAAGCATATCTCTACTATCCCTTGGCCTGCACATTCATTCCTTACACATGGGCAGCAAAAACGGCATCTGAGTTGGCCTAGGAGCTGTTTTAGGTAGTCCTTGTGTGTTTGGAACTACATTTTGTTTGCCAATAATTTGTGGAGTGGTAGAAGGTTGTGAATTACTTGGAGCCAATGGCTGTTCTTCACCAAAATTTCTCCTTTTTGACCTTGTGTTGGCTGCAACACTTTGGGATATTATTTGATTCATGCCAAAAAATCTTTTTCCTGCCAGTTTACAAGTGTGGTATCATTTGGAGCTGATTGTTGCTGGGATGTTTCTTGTTGTTGGTTATTTCCTTGACTCCCTTCACCCTCCACACCAGTTGTTGTCACCATTAATGCTTGATTTAAGGCACCGTTGAAGCACATAGACTAGTTGTGAGGTTCATTGCATGGGAAACACCAATCATACTCTTGAGCCATGTTGTTTTGCACTGGCACTATTACTTTAGAGGTAGATGTAGCATTGGGATTATAGGGCTGAAATGGTCTATTGGCAGGAGGTCTTGCTTGATTTTGATTTACAGATAGATTGGGTGGTCTTTGAGGCTAGTATGGCTTCCTATTAGGCTGAGCTTAAGGCTGGAAAGAAGGTCTAAAGCCTTGGGCCTGGTGCCTCTTGAGTGTAACGAACTCATTACCTAAATTTTGTAATTGCTTCATGACTTCTTGAAGTTCATTTGAGGCACTAGAAGATGAAGTAGAAGCTTCACTTGAATTCTAATTTCTAGGAGTGGGAATAGGAGCTAAAATAGGCACTTGACTAGTGCTTGGACTCTCTAAATTTGGATATAATGGCATTGGAGGCCTAGGAGCTAGCTTGCCAACTTGAATCAAACAATTTTCAGCTCTAATGGCAATGCTATAAGTAGCAGGGATAGTTGTGCCTCCCATGGATTGAATTAACATAGAAATATCAGAATTTAAAGCTTTAAGGTAATATAGAAAAGCACCTTCTACTGTTGGCCTTACTGCCATTGGAATTCTCTCCCAAGTCCTTTGAAACCTGAAGTTGAAGTCAGCCAGCTACTCATTGGGAGCTCTCTTGATGGTTGTCAATTGTTCCAAAAGGGACAAGTTATCTCCCTTTTCTCCAAACTGCTCATGGAGGGCTATACATAGCTAGTTCCAATTTTGGATAGAACCTGAGGCAAGACTCCTGAACCATTGCAAAGCCTTCCCTTTGAATGAAGATGCCAGCAGTTTAACAACTTGCATCTCATCAATCTCATGGATTGCACAAATATTAGCAATATCTTTGACATGATCACCAGGAGTGGTCTGATTCTCTCCAGTAAAGTATGGAATGTTCTTCAGTGCTTTGCAATTGGGATTGGATTTTGTGCATTGAGAGCAAGTGGGATGTTGCTAGTGAAATTGACATATGGGTTGTGTTGTGCCATTCTAATTGGCCTTAGAACCCTCATTGATTGGATGAAAGGTCTACCAGGTGGAGGAGTTGATAGAGTTCTGTTTGGTGGAGATGGAGACCTTTGAACTCTCCTCCCTCTTTGCCTTCTTCTTGGAGATAATTGTAGATACTCAAACAACACCTCTTCTTCTCCAACTCTTGACCTTGTGGTGATTCTTCTCATGATTTTTCAGGTCTACACTGCTAAAACCAGCTGATTCTTCTTCCTTGGAGTCGCCAGATGTGCAATTTAGGGCTCTTTTAAGCAAGAAACTTGCAACAAATGCACATCAATTTTGTTGCAATGAAGATGAAGACCTCTAAGGTCCCACCGGGTGTGCCAAAACTATTAGTGCAAATCAGTAGCACCCTCTGGATGTTCTATCAGATTTCTAGTTTGACATTTTAACATCCAGTGTGATTGCACAACATTGAATCTTTTCCCCAAGTGTGGGACTTGTAAAATGGAAAAGAATCTCTAGATTAGAGGCTGGTTCCTCAACTCCTCTTATCAGGTATATGCATGAAATTTGCAGAGGCTTAAATTCACAATTCCTACTCTAAATTCCAAGGGGACAGAGATAGAGAATGCAAGAAAAATGAGACTAATGCTGATAAGGTGATGCACCAAAGGAGTAGTAGACACCTGCTACTACAAAAAATACACATGACCAGGAGGAATACAACATAAAAACATGCAAAGGTTTCCAAAATGTAATGAGAGGTTAGGAAAACAATGATAAACATATGAAAGGATTGAGAAAAATTTTAATCACAGAGCATACATTATCATTCCAGGTCCAACACAGTGCATTACAATGACCAAGAGGCAAAAGAGATGTTGTATTTGCATGGAAAGGTAAAAATTTCCAAAAAAATTTTACTAGAAAGAAGAAAAGGGAAGTTGCAGAGCTAAAAGAGTGTCTCCTTTTTTTTAAATGAGCCCATTCTGGCTTTTACAATGCAAAAATGAGCCCAGGAGAGAGAAACGTGGGAAAACATGAGAGGAGCTTCAACCACTAACCAAAAATATAATAAAATAGCATGGGCATCCTTAAAGGTCCATTCCCTGACATTTTTCACCATGCTGGGAGAGAATGCGAGCCATTCTTCATTAAAAATGGTGGTTGAAACGTCATTTCATTGATTTCCACGTGCCAGAGGAATTTTCCAATTTTCTCTCTCCAAAATCCACCAAAACACAAAATTGAGCCCAGAATCATGTAGAGAATTTCACCAGCTTTCTGTTGATATAAAGAACATGAAAAACCAAGCTCTGGATCGAAAGTTATGCTCATTTGAAAATTTAGGGCAAAACAGGGCCAAAATGGGTTGGCGGGCCGAAAATTTGAAATTTTCCCACTTTTTGCATTTGGGAAAATTTTCCCAAAAAACTCCATGCCCCACCATTCCGAGGACATGTGGCATGATTCTATTGGTTGCGGGCTCTTCCTGCTTCATTTTCCATCGCTTTGGCCTTTGGAAAATTTTCCAAAAATTCTCCGCCAGCTGGATGACCCGAGGACACGTGGCACGATATGATTTGCTGCGGGATTTTTTCTCTGTCTGTTCCATCACTTTTGACCATCTTTTTGACTTGGACACGTGGCAAAACCCCATTGGACGTGGGCTTTCTCTACCATTTTTCCCTGCGGGCCTATCTTGTATTTTTGTCGCAGACTGGACACGTGGCAGGATCCCATTGGCTTGCATTTGGGGGGCGAGCTTTTCCTTTGAATTTTTCCCTTGGGTGAAAAGGAAAAACTCCTTCCGCGCCCCCGATCGCCGATGGCCTCTGTAACATGTGGCGTCATCTTATTGGTTGGCAGGCCGACGGGCCAATATTTCTCCTTTCCTCTCACCAAAACACTTCGCCAAATTTTTAAGTCTCCCTCCGCGGTCCGCTGGTCTTGGGACACGTGGCATGATTTGATTCACCCGGGCCTTTTCTGGAGATTTTTCACGGCGCCGATACTTATTAGAAATTGAAAAATTTCTCCCACCTCCACCACTCCTTCAGTCCAAGGACACGTGGCATGATGCTATTGGATGCGGACCCTGCGGGAAAAATCTTATTCGCACCAACCCGTGGGAAAATTCCCAACTCCTCCCGCCTTGGACACGTGGCAACATCCAATTTGTCGGCGGACCTTTGGGGCAAAAATTCCTTCTAAAATCTTGCCAAACACTTGGTAAAAATTCCAAGTTTACCTCCACCCTCTGCCCTTCCGAGGACACATGGCCTCATCTTATTGGCTCGGGCTTTTCTTGGGAAAATTTTCCACAAAAACTCCGCCGAGCCATAACTTCAAAAATACATGGAGTTAGGAGGAAAAATTTACCTTTCTGGAAAGTTGAGAAAATCTCTATCCAATGGTGTCATTTCTAAAAGGTTTTGAGTGATTGAAAAGCAAAAATTATGACTGAGGCACAAGAGAGGAAAGAATGAAGGGAGTTAGCCACAAAATGAGCAAGGGGCTCATTTTGGATAAAAATACCATGAATTGAAAGGGGTTCATCATTGATTGGGAGAGATGTGGATTAATTTTAAGGAAGGTGCACACCCAATTAGGAAGATGCCTTATAGGATGAATCCTAATTTGCACGTGAAGGTGAAAGAAGAGATTGATAAAATGTTGGAATTTAGGATCATTGAAGCCATTGAAGAGTTTGAATGGGTTATCCCAATGGTGATTAGTATCAAGAAATATGGGAGGATAAGGATCTATGTGGACTACAAATATTTGAATGCTACATGTGTTATAGATCCTTTTCTAATGCCTTTTACTAAGGAAATATTGGAAGGTGTAGCGGGTGTAAAATCTACTCTTTTACAGATGGTTTCTTAGGGTTTCACTAGGTACATATTACAAAAGAAGACCAGGAGAAGACTACTTTAACCACTGAATGGGGAAATTTTTCTTACATAGTTATTCCCTTTGGACTTAAGAATGTGCCTTATGTATTTTTGTGCATTGTGGTGCAAACATTTCAAGATTTTATTCATAATTTTTATAAGTCTACCTAGATGATTGGATAGTGTATGGATTAGTGAAGGATCATTATGACAACTTGAGATTGATGTTTGAGAGGTGTAGATAGTTAAGTATCTCTCTAAACATTAAGAAATGTGTCTTTGCTACTCCTTTTGGCACATTTCTAGGTCATATTATTTGCAAGGAAGGTTTATTGGTGGATCCTACCAAATTTTTTGTTATTTTGGGTTTGGAGGAACCTACCAATCAAAGCGCAGTGCATGGATTTTTGGGGCATACGAGTTACTATAGAAAGTTCATCAAAGGCTATGCCAAGATTTCCATGCCTTGGAAGAATTGTTGAGGCATAAGGGAATATTTCACTGGATGAGGCGCAATAGGTGGCTTTTGATACGTTGAAGGAGAAGCTTACTATTGTGCCCATTTTACACTTTCCCTCTTGGGACAAGCCCTTTCATGTGCATGTGGATGCATCAGGGATGGAAATTGGAGCAATTCTAGCACAACCTAGAGAAGGGATTGTTGATCACCCTTTGTGTTTTGCAAGCAAAAAGTTAACTCCAGCTGAGTAAAATTACACAACAACAGAGCGCGAAGCATTGTCTATGATTTATGCGCTACATAATTTTAGGAAGTACTTGTTGGCTACTCCATTTATATTTTACATAGATCACATGGAACTTAAGTATTTGGTAAAAATCATGTTTTACAGGGGCATATGTCATTGGATCTTGTTATTTCAAGAGTTTGACTTTACAATCGTCGTAAAGCTAGGAAAGAGTAATTCAGGACTTGACCATCTTTCAAGAATTAATTCAGGTGAGGATGCATAGAGTATTGAAGATACAATGTCGGATACACAATTTTCAAATTACAACATGTGCCCCCTGATTTGGAGGATATTGTTCTATTTTTACGAACAAATGTGGTGTCTGATGGAATGAAGAGTATAGAAAAAAATTTCCATTCACGTCGCGCCTTATATATTGATAGGTGGATATCTATACAAACTTGGCCAAGATGAGATTCTACACCGGTGTGTACTCAAACATGAGCACGTGGGTATTATGGAGGAAGCTTATGGAAGGATTTATGGTAGACACTATGCAGCGCGAGCCACTACATGTAAGATTCTGATGGCTCGTTTATGGTGGGAGACATTGTAAAAGGATTTCACAAAATATGCTAAGGGCTGTGATCATTTCCATCGCCTTGAGAAACCTGGGTATAGAGATGAAATGTCATTAAGGCCTATAGCAAGTGCATAACCTTTTTGAAAAATGGGAAATCAAAATTGTGGGCCCTATTTCCCCACTGGCGTGCAAGACCAGGTTGAGCTACATCTTTACTTGTATAGATTATCTTACAAGGTGGGTGAAAGCATCACCTATGAAGGATTACACTGTAGCTACTACAACAAGGTTCCTTTGGGAGAATATCATAAGCAAGTATGGATGTCCATTGAGTTTAACAAGTGATAGGGGTACTCATTTCTTGAATGAGACTATTCATATTATTGGAAAAAATTATCGTAGCCCATCGTAAGACTACACCCTATCACCCACAATAATGAGACAATTGAAGATTTCAAAAGATTTTGAGCCACAAATTGACAAATATCTATGATGTTAAAAGGAAGGATTGGGATGATAAGGTTTTTGTTGTAATTTGGGTATATAGAACAACCTATAATAGGATGAACAAATAAACACCCTTTTAGTTGGTGTTTGGCGCAGACTATTTTACCCGTTGAGTTAATGTTACCATTCCCGCATATTGCACATGTAGGAGGATTGGCTGATGAGAAAACACTTGAATAGGACATAGAAAAATTTATGTAGTTGGATGAGAGGCGCGTTATAGCTCGTTGGAGCCATAAGGCATAAAAAGTAGGACAGAAGGCTCCGACATGATCGACACATCAAGAAAAAGAAGCTCAAAGTTGGATAGATGGTTCTTTTGTATGACTCCAAGTTTTTGTGCCATCCTTTCCAAATGCATTGGTTGGGACTGTATGTAGTGACCTATCTACTTGACTTAGGCAATTTCCAGTTAGAAGCTTTGGATGGGACATAGTTGCCGAGTTACTTTAATGGGAGTAGTTTGAAGCCCTACTATAAATAAGTCTTCTTGGTGTTTGTAATAAGGCAGTGTTGTCATTTAGCTTAGGTTTTCTTTTTATGTGTTTCCTCTCTTCATCGTTATGCTTTGTCTTTTTTAGTCCTGTGTTGTGTTGCACATTAGCGTGCTAGTAGCTGATTACATTTTAAGTAATTCCATTTGTATAGGACCACACATACATTTTAGTGTGGGGTGGATTGAAGTATATTGCAGAAAATGGTGGCACGCTTTCTAAGGAGATTGGATTGATTGGATACTCCTTCGGGATATTGGCGTAAAGGTAGAAAAAATGTTTTGTGTCATATGAGAGGTGTTACGAGGAAGGCTGAGATGATTGAAGACCACATAGGGGAGATAACATATCACACAAAGTGTAACATGAGGTAGACGATGACTTGAGAAATTACTTAGTGGAAGCCACAAAGGTTAAATAATTCGCACAATTAGATGCACGGAGGAGGTCTATGACATTGAATTCATGTTATCACGCTTAAGGTTATGAATGTAATGCACGAGATGAGGTCACAAAATTTTACTTAAGCGGGAAAAATTAATTCGTTAGAAAGCAACTTTAAGATGCATGGATCGAAAATACATTAAGGTCATGGAAAAGTATAAATAGGGGAAGTCAATTTTCCCTACTCCCTTTAAACCCCAAGTGCACCGACATATCACCCAGAGTCTAGAATGGGCACTCACTCAAGGTGCGCGCATGTGGTGAGCCCCTCCTTTATGTGATCTTTGCAAGAATGTTAACCATTAATGGAGGAATGTTTGCAGAGATGAGAGATACATACATCCATCCTTTAGGACCAAGAAAAAGAACTAGAACCAAACATAGATGCACCATAACATGAAAGTAACATTATAAAAACACAGAAGATCTAGATATGAACCATAAGATGTATGAAGAACATAAGGGTTTGAATCCATAAACATGGATATACAAAAACACCATCATATATTTATTCACAATTGTTTACAGTAGCCAAATACATCAAGAGATCCATAATTGGACTAGATACATCAGCAAAGTCTCAAGATATTCCTCTAATGGCTACATTACAGTTGTCATGAAAATGTGCAATAGGGAAATTGACAATTTCGAGAACAAAAACTATACCCATGTGCCAAATTTTTCATGTTTTATCATTCCCAGGCACCCCAAGTCAAATCCTTCAGTCTGGTCACCCCTATTTGATGTAAAATTGGTCCCCTAGTTGATTTAGGAAAGTCTATTCATTCCCCCGGTGATTTAAATAGGGAGTTCGAAAAGATGCTATCTACAGCAGCGCTAAGGGAAGGGCTATCACTAAGCTTCCCAGATGGATCGACCCCGTGGAGTAGAACGGAAGGGAAAAATTCAACATGGAGATGAATTTAAGACCTTAGAACATCATGGAAATTATTTTGGAAGGTTCGGGAAGTTTTGAAATACTTTGAGCAACTGAGAGTGAAAGCAGGGTTCACAAGCCTAGGCAAACACAAGCCTAAAATAGTTTTCGTGCTTGAAAAGAAGATTCCGAGAGCTCTAAATGGAGTTAGAATTAAAAAAAAAATCACCGAAAATAGGATTCCAAGAAATACATGATGGTGAAATTATATTTCTCACAACACTTTGTCGCATTAGGTATGCAGTAGTTTTTATCGGGAGCAATGTGGAGTACTAAATAAAAACTATGTTTTTTCAGGGGACCAGATGGAATAATAAAGACATGAGACACCCAACATTGGATTCAAAAGGACATTTTCAGTCAAGTTCATATAACATTTTTCTAAAAAGTCCATTAGGAGCTCAAGTTATCACTGTCACAAGTTCGGGACTTAGCCAAATTTTGGGAGGACACGTGTCAGCTCCAGGAGCCTAGCAGAATTTTGTGTCCCTGACGTCCCTCAAGGTCAGGGAAATCAAGGTTGGAAAATTTCACCCATCCCCATTGAATCCCTCTAAACCCACATATGACCTCTTAGATCACCAGTTCAGCCCCCAGGTGCTTGCGGAGCTTCAAATCCCCTACTGTTGGATCAAGTGCCACGTGTCACCTCCAGGATTGCTGTGGAAATTGATGTCCCTCATGTCCCTTTGAGGTGAGGGACATCAGACCTTTAAAAATGTGCCCATCCCTCTAGGAGAGAGTTTTGGTCACCCATGTGACCCGCTTCTAGCCCCTCAGTGCTTTAAAGCTAATTTTTGAGCACTCATTCCTGTTATTCGATCAATGACATGTGTCGCTTCCAGGATTGTTGTGGAAATTGATGTCCCTCATGTCCCTTTGAGGTGAGGGACATCAAACCTTTAAAAATGCACCCAGCCCCTCCATGTGCATTTTTTTGAAAATTTAAATTTGGCACTTAGTCGTTTCTTCCCCCTCATTTCTCCTTCACAGCTTCATACCTTGCCATGGCTCCATGCATGATTGTCCAGACACCCAGTCCACCATTGTTGCTCCAAACCAGCTTCACCATGGCCACATAAACACCCATTTCATGAAAATACATAGATTTTAGGGGAAGGAATGATCAAAAGTGCTAAAGAAACGAAGAACAGGAAGAAAATGAAGGTTTTTTGCCAGATAACCATGAAGTCACCCGATTGAGAAATATTCATATCTCACAAGATACACATTGGATCGAGGTGTCGTCTTCTGCAGACTTCCAAATTTTTCAATACGATCACGATGCAATAAATGGGAGGTCAAATGGTGCTCTAAATCATTTTCTCCAACAAAAATCCCACTTCGTGCATCGGCTCACATTTATTAGATTTCCCATCATTCCAAAGAATAGGAGTGAGCTAAAAGATTGCACACAAGCTCTAAATGAAAAAAATTGCAATGGATTTGTTTTAATATCAAACGGAGACAAAAACCAGACCTAAAAATTTCAAGCTCCATTAATGGCCACCATGGTAGCTTCATGCCCGAAGCCATTGCCAGGTCAAAATTTCAAAATTTATTTCCAATCATTCTAGACAGAAAAACTATGTGAAATTCGGAGGGTGTGATCATAATGAAAAGATGAGTCCAAAATATTATGTTCTATCACAAATTAAGCACTAGAAACACACTTTCAAAAATAGTAATTTTTCCTATATAGACTTGCTATGTTTGGAAAGTCATCATCAAAAGAAGCTGAGACAAAGGCAATGGGCATTGAAGATCACGAGGAAGTCAGAATGAGTGTTTAGAGCAGAAAATAGTGAAAATGACCACTTACTAAAAATAGTAAGTCCCTTATATAGGTGCTTCCTAAAAATAGTAAGTCACCCCAAAGAAGCCGCTTTCTTTGAGGCAAAAGTAGGGTGTGCGATGTATCAAATGAGGGAGTTCATCACATCATGATGGTCAAGAAGAGGCAAAATCACCTCTCACTAAAAATAGTATATCATACGCAGGTTGGGAGTTGTGGTCATCGTGCAGAATAGTTCACTCAACTTGGCAAGCATTCACGAGCTGATTTGAAGGAGATTCACAATGTGCAAGGAGTTTGAAGATTAAGAGTTTCACTTTGTATTTGGCGCTTTCCATCGACGAGGATCAACAGACTTCATCAAGAACAATATCTCTTCTTCTTCTCTCTCTTTTTCTCTCTCCTCTTTCCCCCAACTTTCTCTCTCTTCTCAAATGTTCTAATTTTGCATTGGGGTTGCACTTTTTCATATGTCTTAATGTTCATAATGTAATAAGTCACCTTTATGTTATAAAAAGGGACTTAAAAGTTTCCTAGGAAGTTGAAAAGTTTTAAGTTGTGCGAGGACATATGAAAAGGCATTGGGGGGTAGATGAAGAGTCATATTCTACTCTATAAATTGTAACGCCATTCCCATTTCAAAGGGTTGGCGATTGATCTTGTAAACTCAAGAGTGCATTGTACCTAGAGAAAGAAAAGGAGATAGCCATTTTCTTCTACTTTCCTCCACTCTCAAATTTCTTCTATTCCCACACTATGTATAACTTCTGTTTAAGCATCAATATAATAAGAAGGATCTTGTAGCCTTTTTGATGAGGAGATTTTAAAAACAATGAGTTAGAAATATTATCTCGACTTGTTGCCATTTGTAGGGTTGTTTCTTCTCATAAATGCATGTGTTGAAGTTTCTAACTAGTGTGTGCAGGAATCTGATTTCCTACCTATAACGTTAGTTCCCCTATCTCATTTATCACTCCCCTTTCCCACTTTTTAGACCAAGTCTTCCCTAGCAAGAGACTACTAGCTTTTCCGCAGGTCGGTGGAGTTCCCCCAGTAGGATCCCCTGGTCGAAAGGCCACCAGTGAAATCCACATTTTCTCGCCTATGCAAATACAAAATTTACACTTTGGTTAAGTAGAGGGACTTAGATTCCCGAGCATTGGCAAGAAATCCACAAGTTTTCCACCCGAAAAATTTTCTAGCCAACAATTACAAAATTTATATTAGTGATCACACACATCTCTCCCAGCTCTCTTTACCTTCTTGCTCACACATTTCATAGATTACCCATACCCCCTTTTTCTTCTTCCATACCAACTAACTCTCTCTCCTTTGTTGTTGTACAAATCAATACATAACAAGGGACTCTAAGGAATCTTCCCTTCACTCGTCTACTCATCACTTAGAGTGATCCACCTACCAAATGTCATCATGTTCTTCCATACTCAAGTATTCTTAGCATACAAGTGCTAACTAACCATAACTAACTCCACTTTATAGCTCCTAATCCTTTCATGATAACCATAATGATGCCCCGTAATATTATTTCCTTGAGATGCAAGTCTCCATGTCCTAACCTTATCCATAGCTAATTCTGGTCACATCTCCATGTGTTCCTTTATTGAGACTTTAACCATGATCCAAAATGCGGTTAAGTCCTAACCTTATTTTGCATGGGCGTGAACCTTTGTGCTTTCCCTAGAGTTACTTCTATGCTAACCTCTGCACCTTGACGACACACAACAAAACCTTCCACGCCTTAGGTACATAGCTTCCTTAGGGGCTCAACATTACCCCACACTAGCTTGATTACCACCCATGGCAATCCTTCATGCTCGCCGAACCAAACTCCATCGACCAAAATGACTAAGGAAAAAACATGTTGTATGGGTCACTAGCCTAAGTGACTAACTAGAGAAGTTCAAGAAACTTCACATCTATCATGCCCTTCAAATTCTCCCATGCTTCCACCTCAGAAATCCTTCCCGGTGCCTCCCCACAATGTTGGGTATTTGGTCTGGCATAGTCTCTTCCACCTTCCCCTTCATCTCCTATATGACCACCATTAGCTCCACACAAACACCCTCGAACTCATCCATTCATTCCGTGATAGAGTCCCAAAGTTCACCAATGTGAAAATCCAACTTCTCATGCTTAGTCTTAATCTTTTCCTTTTGCGTTTTAGTGTCATTTATCGCTTGGGCATGCTCAATTTTGTTCGTCATGACCTTTTCTGCAATTCCTTTAGAGTGGCATCTTCCTCTGCTACTCATGCATCGACTATGGGCTCACATTTTCTGCAACTAGTTGGAGTCCCTTGTCTACCAAAATATTTACCTCCTTGAGTTGGGTGATCAAGTCCTCCAACTATGTAACCCGGGCTTCAATGACAACCTTGTTGTTTTCCTTTTCCTTTGTGAGCTCCTCAGTTGTGGTCCCCACGCCATTCTTGATGTTGGTCAACAAAATCCCCACCAGATCTTCTAAGTACTCCATTTCATCATTATAATCCATCCTGGCTTGGCTCACCAATGCTAGAAATTCCCCAAGATCTTCTTCACTAAGGCACTGGCTTGATCATAGGCCTCCTTGGTCCGCGTTTGTTCACCCTTCAATCCTTGGTGCAGTATTTCAATCTCCTTCTTCTTTCCCTTCTTGTCCATGACCAAGGTCTAAATAGTTTCCCCGCATCTCAGCTCTTCCTTATTGTCTCCGTGAGACATCTTCTATAATGCGTTTCATGCTTGCTCATCGGTAAGCCGGATTGGGTCCACTACTTTGTACATCACTCCTTCCTTCTTCTTCAAGTGAATGGTCTCGTGGTGGTTGACCTTAGATTTAGGCTCCTCTACATGACAATGCAGATTCCAACTTATCATCTTCTTCATTCTTGTCATGGCCCCATCTTGGTCCAATAAATCCCAACCATGTAACTTTTCTAGGGAAAGGGTGCTCTGGAACCTCACACGCAACACCTTCACGACATCATCCATGAAGTCCATGTGAGGGGAAATAGATGTCTACTTATTTCTCTTTGCCTTGCACTTTGAGCATATTTTCTTTGGGGTACTTGTTCATGCAAAAACCCTTTATCCTCCTTAATAACGAAGGATTCTCCTTTATTATTCTATTCTAGGCTAGTGGGATGGACAAATGAAGTTCCCTTTTGTCAAGATCTTCATAGGATCCTAGCAGTATGTTTTTTCTCTTCTCCGCACACATCAACTGCTACCTTGGTGTCTGCCTCATCTCTTCTCTTTTCTTCCTCCTCGAGTTCTACCTCTAGCTCATTTCTCGAATGTAGTGTGATCCTCTTTTGAGCCTGTCTCTGAACTCGTGACATCATGTACCTTCAAATTTTTCCGTTCCTACTCCCCTTCTTACTGCTTAATCTCCTCATGCTCTGGCTATGAAGCCTTATCATTGCCCTAATGTGAAGTTCCTACATCTCCACTTTTACTTCGGCGTGTATAATACTTCCTTTTTCAGGAAGTATCCAACTCTCCCTCACACCCCTCTCCTTCTTCTTCCTCTCCTTCTTCTTCCCGGAATGCTTTCATTGGTAGGATTGGTGCCTCTCATGGCTTTAGAAAGGTAGAGTCTGTGACCTCCACTTCAACTCCTCCCTGAGTCTTTGGGCACAACTATACATATACTCGGTGGACAAAACCCTTAATAGAAACATTGACTTGTGGGTGTAAATCCATAAAATTGGGGTCTAGAATATCTTTATACGCTGGCCTCGCTCCATACTTGTAGGTCAAGTGCATGGTGTGAAAATTAGCGTCCACTTTATTAGAATCAAAAGTCACCTTCTACGTGTTCTTTAATCGATTGATGGCACACTTCATGTATCTAGGAATGAACGTGAATGGGAGCTTGTGATCTCAGTAAACTCTTTAACCTTGGAATTATCCACATAAATAAAAATAAATGTTGTTGTTCTATTTTCTATTAAAAAATGATAGAGATAGCTAGTGAATGAATCATGCTTATTCTTAGAATCCCCAATTGTAGGAAAGGAAAAAAATTAAGCTCATAAACACCAACAAATTTTATCTTGAAACCTCCGAGGAGGAAAAACCAAAGAAGGGAAATTGCTCTTTCTTCCCACTTTTATTGGCCAATTCAAAATAAACAAGTACAAAAGTTACAACAAGTATGAAAGAGAAGTAGATAATATCTCACACTTCCTCCCAAATACTTTCTTTTTCTATCTCAACACTCCTTTCTTCTACAAAACACAATTCTAGCACTAAGAGCTTCTTGCTCACTTACTTTCATGCTTTGATGATCCTATTCTCTTCTACAATAATGTATTTATAGCCTCTCCCATGTCCTCCCATGCACTGGAGAATGGGAAAGGTCATGGAGGAGAAGAGATATGAACAACTGTCCAAATTTTGGGTTGTTCATTTCATATTTTCATTTTCTATCCGAAAGAGCTAGGACCATTGCGGAATGTAGATCGGAGGTCCTAGGACCGCCACCCTAGTTGGGCGGTGTTTCTATAACCGCCACTCTGCATAGAGTGGTGGTCCTATTACTAAAAATATAGAACCTCCGTGTGTATCATTTTTCCTTCTTCGTGTTGACTGTTTTGATGAAGTAGATTCATTTTGGATCCCTATGGATCACACCTCCCCTACTTAGGAGGATTTTGGTCCCACAAAATCTTAGTGGGGGAGTAGATGAGGAAATAATTCCCTCACTTGCTCCTTTGAGTACCACTGGCATGCCTTGGTGTCTTCCTTTCAGTCCAATCTGCCAAGACTCCTATGGGCCTCTCCTAATCTCTCTGACCTTCTGATACAACACTACATCCTCCTCCAATTTACCTCGTGAGTACAAGATGCAATCCTCAATGGAAGGTAGCAACTGTAGTCCTTCGTCTTCATCTAGCATAGATGACTCATATATGTGCAAGTTCTCACAATTTACTATAGATTACATCCTCATAAATGGTGGTAAGTCAAGTCAAAAGCATTTTCTCAACCTACTCCAATATGGTGAAGGGCCCATATCGTAGTGGCTTGAGTTTCCATGGTTGACCTTGTAATCTATCCTTGCTCAAGTAAAGCCAAAGTCTATCTCCAACATGTAGCTTATGTTCTCTCCTATGTTGATCATGCATAGCTTTGTACTTGGATTGAGATTTCTCTACCTGTTCTTTGATTTTGAGATGGATGTGCTAGATCCTCTCAATGAATTTGTTTGCTCTAATCACCTATGTGTCTCGTGTCTCCTCCTCATCCTACTGCCCAACCGCTATGTCCAATGGATTTGTAGGTAGATATCCCAAGCATGCTTTAAATGATGACTTCATAGTGGATGTGTGTCTTGCTGGTTATAGGAATGTTGAATGTAGGCTAAGGAATCATCCCAAGTCCTTGGATATTTGCTAATATAGCCTCGATCGGTTGTACCAAAGTCCTGCGTTTACCACCTCTATCTCGTCCATCTGTTTTTGCGGATGGAAATTTTTTCTCCTTTGTAACTTTGGTATCCATCTTATCCCACAAAGTAGTCCAAAACTTCCCTAAGAACGTTGAATCCATCGGGAACAATAGACTTTGGAAAACAAAAATTCACCCATACATTAGTAAAGAAATATCTATTGCCTCATGTGCTTTTCTTGTCTTTTTACATGCCATAAGAATACACATCTTACTGAATCTATCAAAAACAACATATAGATAGTCATGGCCATGTTTAGACATAGGTAACCCTCCTACAAAATCCATAAAAATTTCCTCCCATGGATGAGTAGGTATTGGCAAAGGCATATACAAACCCTCCTTCCTAGTCTTAGGCTTGATAGTACAAAAAGTTTACATTCATGTATAAATTTTGATACTTCTTCTTGCATATTGGGCCAATACACGTACCTTTGCAAGTGGGCTAGGGTCTTACCAACACCGAAATGTCCCGATACTTTCAAGGTATGTGCTTCCCTCATTAATAGAATTATTTCTTATTTTGGCACACAAAGCTTCCCCCATCGGTAGAGCAGCCCATCTTTGAGATAACAATATTCAATCCCTATCCTTTCAGCCCCTTGGGACTGCAATTGCTGAAATGTCACCCCAAAGTCTTTTCCTGGGCATATGCCTCTCCGTAAGCTTCCTTCATGAAGGGCTTGATTTGAGAGATAGTGGCCAAACAGAAAACTTCTCCTATGTGGGTGGCCTAGACAACATGTCTGCCACCAAGTTTGTACTACCCTTCTTGTATTTAATCACTACATGGAACTGTTGAAGGAACCCCATCCATTTGTAGTTCCTTTCCTACTATAATTTAGACCATTATTGCAAATACTTGAGAGGTTTGTGGTCAGTGTGCATAATAGTTTCTTTACCCAACAAATAATGCTTTCATTTTTTAATTTCTGAACTAGTGCATACATTTCCTTATCATATACTAAATATCCTTTAATTTCTGAAGTGAAAGTTTCAGAATGATAACACATGGGTTTACCTCCTTAAAGAAACACTACACCCATGGCATAATCACCGACATTTGTCTCTACTTCAAAAGGATGCTGCAAATTAAGAAGAGCAAGTACTGGAGCATGAATAATCTTGTATTTCAATAAGTCAAAGTATTTTTCTTGTTCCTTACCCCAGTCAAAACCCTTACTCTTTGTGGCCACTGTGTGTAGAGGTGTTGCAATTGTGGAGAAACCCATAATGAACTTCCGCATGTATTGTACTGCTCCCATAAAACTCCTAGTCTTTGTGGCTCCTGTAGGTGTTGTCCAGTTGGTGATGGCTTCCACCTTCTTTGGATCCACTCGTAGCTCTCCTCCTCCAACCACATGCCCAAGATAGACAAGTGATTGTTTGGAAAACTCACATTTCTTCATATTACAAAGCAGTTGTTTCTCCCTGAGAACTTGCAAGACTTTTTGTAAATGGGTTAGATGCTCTTCCCATGTGGCACTAAAAATAAAATATTGTCTAAATATACAATGAAACATGAATCTATGAAATCTCGCAATACATCATTCATCAATCTCATAAATGTAGCATGTGTATTGCATAACCCAAAAGGAAGTACTAACCATTCATACAAACCCTATTTTTTTTTTGAAGGCAGTCTTCCATATATCCTCCTCCTTCATTCTAACTTGGTGATAACCAGACTTGAGATCCAACTTTGTGAAGAATTTGGCATGCTGAAGCTGGTCCAAGATATCATCTATGCGGGAAGTGGATATTTGTTCTTTATGGTGATCTTGTTCAAAGCGCGGTATTCGATGCACATTCTCCAAGAACCATCCTTCTTTGGCACCATCACAATAGGAGAACCACATGGTGAGGTGCTCAAACGTATCACCCCTTGGTCTAGTAGTTCCTAGAGTTGTTTCTTTACTTCAGTACTCTCAAGCAAGGATTTCCTATACAACCCGATGTTTGGTAGAGGGGACTCTGGCAATAGCTGAATCTCATGCTCTACTTCTCGTTTTGGTGGTAACCCACTAGGAGCCTAAAATACTTCCTGAAAATATTGAATAATACTATCCAAATCATGCTTTCCCTGGTTAGAAATCTCTGAAAATTCTACACCATCTTGTTTATCCTTTAACAAAATTAAACAAAACTGATTATGATTTTCCTGAATAAGTCATTTTGCTTGGTTAGAACTCACCATAGTAACCCATGTCTTATGCTAGTGTGCTTGGATGTTGTAGTTGATCCCTTCCTTGACCCATCTGTATTGGTTTTCCCTTCTCATAAACATAACATCCTTGATATACAAGTAAGGACTCCTGAATACAACATCAAAAGCATCAAGTGGAATAACGTTAGCTTCCAAAACATCAATATACTAGGAATTTATCCCAAACTTGACCTTCAATCTTCTCGTTATCTGAATTTCAACACCCTTCTTCACCCAATCCAAAGGATAAGGGTGTGGATGTAAAGTCTCAAGACCAAGCTTCTTTACAACTGCTTTAGAAATCAAGTTAGATTGAGAATCGGTATCCACCAAAGCATTTACCTTAGTTCTCTTGATCTAGATTTTGATATGGAATAGTCTACTCATCTCCTCTTCTTGGTTTTCCATGTTGGTGGTGTGCATCCAAGCCTTTCATCTACATCAGAGTCATCTTCAATTTCCACCTCCCCTTCTATTTTTATAGTTGTCATGGACTTCTTCGAGTCCTTGGTTCGGTTCTTCAGATGCAAATCTGGATGTTACTTCCAACATGTAGCATCAGTATGACCATTAATATCATAGTTCTTACAAAAATTCTTGGGATCTTTGCACATATTTAAAGTAGTGGTAACTTGTTGACCTTTCCCTTTCCACTTACCCTTGTTACTTGTTTTCCCACACTCTTTTTTCTACTGATTTTTCATTGCTTTGCCCTCGGCTTTGCTTCTCCTTGCTTCTTTTCATCATCTATGTAGTATGCTTGTACACATGCCTCGTTGAGATATTTGGGCTTGGTGGAGATGAATTTTCTTCGAAGGTGAGTGTGAAGTCCTCCCAAGTACTTAGTTAGATTATCCTCATCAGCCAAGTCCATGTTTAGCAACATGGCTTGCCTCCGAAACTCCGTAGTATAGTCCTACACACTTTGGCCATTTCCTTGTCTAAAATAGTGCCATTTAATCATTTGGTTAGTCTTGTGGCCAATAGGATATAAGTTAGCTCTAATTAATTCTTTAAATTATTACAAAGATTTCACAATAGGACACTTCTTTTTTTCACAAGTGGTTAGATGGGTTTCCCACCAAACCAGAGCATGTCCCTCCATTTTGAGATGTGCAAAGGTGATCCTCTGTGCCTTAGTGACATTATGGATGCTAAAGTAGACATCTAACTGTTTTAACCACTTATTAAGCAACTCCGCATCTACTTGTCCTTCAAATATTTTAATATCAACTTTCATCTTAACTTTAAAAGGAGTATGATCGGATTTTACCTTTTCTCTTCTGTTTGAAGTCTCTTCTTCATGATCTTCCCTATAAATTTCCTCATCGTGGCTCCTTCCTATGCCAAAATTTTCAGCTAAGCCCCAAACCACTGAGTCCATGGAGTCTTGTTTGATAGAAGTTATCTTCTGTAAATCAGCAAGCTCTTCTTGCCTTCTAAACATCCTATCCATCATGGTCTCTAGCATCTTGATTCTACGGAGACAAGTTCTCTTCCTCCATTTGTCCCCAATTCTCTGTTTCCACTTCTTTGTAGAAATTTATGGATTGCAAGTTAAAGCCTCTTCACCTTTAGATCTCGTCAATCAACATACAAATCTAAGAACGAATACCACAATCATGGATAATTTTTAGCTCGATACAAAAATGATCCTAAAATCTTCAACCTTGGAATTATCCACAGAAACAAAAATAAACGTTGTTGTTCGACTTTCTATTAGAAAATGACAGAGATAGCTAGTGAATGAATTATAATTATGCTTATAATCCACAATTGCAGGAAAGGAAATAATTTAAGCTCATGAACACCAAAAATTTTATCTTGGAAACCTCCAGAGGAGGAAAAACCAATTGGGAAGGGAAATTTCTCTTTCTTCCCACTTTTATTGGCCAATTCAAAATAAAAAGTACAAAAGTTACAATAAGTATGAAAGAGAAGTAGATAATATCTCACACTTCCTCCCAAATACTTGTTTTCTCTATCTCAACACTCCTATTGCCTCTCCCATGTCCTCACATGCACTGGAGAATGGGAAAGGTCATGGAGGAGAAGAGATACAAATAATTGTCCAAATTCTGGGTTGTTTTTTTCATATTTTTGTTTTCTATCCGAAAGAGCTAGAATTTGCCACCCAATGCGGACCAACGGTCCTAGGATTTCCACCCTAGTTGGGCGACAGCTTTGTAACTGCCACTCTACACAGAGTGGCGGTCATGTTACTAAAAAGATAAAACCTCTAGTGTATCATTTTTCCTTCTTCGTGCTAACTGTTTTGATGAAGTAGATTCATTTTGGATCCCTATGGATCAGCTTACACCATGGCCCCATTTCTCCTTTGTCCATCATGAACTTCACCAAGCAGAAGTGTCGTGTAACTTCAAATTTTACTTGATCACCAACAACTTGCGAAAAATCATGGGGGATGCACCATTATTTCTTGAAGGCCTCACACAATCTCTCATACCATTTGTTTATCCATACCTTGTAGATGTTTGAGATGGATGCATCATAAGTAAATTTTGCAAAATGTAGGGCAGGAGATGAGTTCATCGATGGGTGAACCCATATATTTTCATCTAGCCCATCTAGGACAAAAATTTCCTAGAATACGATTAACAACAGTATGGATCCCCACACGATCTTTTCTCCAACCTCATTATGCTCTCGCACCTCCTCAATCATACTGCTTGCAATAAACTAGGTGAAGTTGTAATGTGCCCTTTTAGATACCATGTATGCAATCTATAAGAATATCTTGTTGATATCCGTCCCACTTTGCTCCAATGCACCTAACTTGTAGTTGATGAGTCGGGTTGTGACCCTTAATGTCGAGGTTAGTAAGGTTTGAGATAACCTTGAGCTCTCTCTCCCTTCTCATATCTCAATTGCTTTTCCAATTCCTTGATCTTTGAGTTAGCACACAAATCAAGTGCCATGTCCTCACCAGTGTTCCACAGTGTCTATTCTCGTTCAATAAATTAGATTGTGCGTCTCATTCTTCTCCCCACAAATTAGAAGAAGTCCTCATACACTCGCGACATCAACCATGTGAAGAGCAGCAGGTGGTTATAGAAAAGAAGGGTAGATCCTATAGATGCAAAACCCCAATTTTCTACAATTCCTTCTATCTTGAGATGTCCATGCTTGGGTTTCCTTACTCGTCTAACCCTAGGATCTCCTTGACTAGATCTATCTCGCATCGACTTGTCACAATTGGTCGTTATGTGATTGAAATCACGATCTTGCACCTATATATCTTCGAGCTCCAATTTTCCACCTTAACCACTCTTGGGGATATCTTTGTATTTCTAAGTAAACCTCCATGGGTTCCTCCTTCTCCACCATTGGTTTCTTATTTTGTGCCTTCTTAGGTGCCATCTTTGTTTCTCTTCCCTTTGCCTAGGTGTTTTGATTCCTCCTTATCTTCTCGAGTTCTCCGAATTTAATGGCTTCACTTTCACGCAACCCCCTGTTGGCCTACTATTTTCTTTCCCCCTTGCTACACCGCAAGATTTTTCTATAGTTCACACAACTCCCTAGTTCATGAAAGTACCTCACTTCCTTCTCAAACCCTCGTCACACTTCAATCACTCAAGAGAAAAAAATTAAAATTTTTGAGGCAAGGTAGTTATAAAGACTACCCTCACCTTCTATTTATATTTTTCAATACCTTAATATCCCTTCGACCACATGTCTTAACTTCACTTTTTGATAAAGCAATTTGTACACTTAACTCAACTTCCATGACTTCACCTCACACATTGTATTCATAACCTTCTGGCATGTTATCATTACTTCCCTACCATAGACCTCCTCTCAGTACGCCTTCTACTATCTTTGAAGTACTCAACCTTTGCGCCTTCTACTTGAGTAATCTCCATGTTACTTCCTAACTCATGTTATATCGTGTGATCTTTGTTTTCCCCTACATGGTCTACACTCAACTCATCTCTTTTCTCAAAACACCTTTACAACATCACAAATTTGAACACCTTTTACACTACACAAACCATTCTCCTTCCTTTGTGCCAATGATCCCAGAATGATTTTTCCAATAGTCTAACTTCCTTAGAAATGCACAAATGATTTTCTAAATTTAGACGCCAATCCACCCCACACTAAAAGTATACATGGTCCTCTGCACATGAAATCACTTCAAATTTATTTAGCTACTAGCGTGCCAACATGCACACACAACACAGAATGAAAATTAAAATCATGGTGATGATGAAAGGAAACACATATAAAGGAAAATGAAGTAAGGGAAATCCTAAGCTAAGTGGAAACACTGCCTTATTTATAAACACATATAAGACTTACTTATAGTAGGGCTTCAACCTACTCTCGTTGAAATAACCAAGTAACTATGTTCCATCCAACACTTGTAACTGGAAAGCACTGAATCAAGTATGTGTGATATGACATATAGTCTCAACCAAGGCACATTGCATTTCCCAAGATGGCACAAAAACTTAGAATCATATAGTAGAACCATCTTCCCAACCTCAAAATTATTGTTTTTAATATGACGATCATGTCATGCCTTCATTGTGCTTTCTCCATCTTCTGACTCCACCTAACAATGGATTTCCTTTCATCCAACATCATAAGATTATCGATGCACTCTTCTAAAGCTTGTTCCTCAACCAATCCTACTACACGTGCCATATGTAGAAAGGGTAACAAGAATTCCATAGGAAGAATCGCATCCATGCCAAACACTAATTGAAAAGGTGTGGCCTTCTTCAATCGTTTATAAGTTATGTGATATGACCATATCACTTTGTAGAGACCTCATCATCTCAGTCCCTCCTTCCAACATCAAAATCTTAGTTAATGTGTGGCTTAAAATCTTGTTAAAGGCCTCAGTAGTTCCATTAGCCTAAGGGTGATAAGGTGTAGTTTTTTGATGGGCCACCATAAACTCTGCCAACAAGATTCTAACTGTCTCATTTAAGAAATGAGTACCCCTATCACTCATTAAACTCAACGGGAACCCATATCTGTTGATTATATTCTCCCATAAGAACCTAGTTGTTGTCGCCACCATGAAATTCTTCGTAGGTTTTGCTTCCACCCACCTTGTAAGATAGTATGTACAAGTGATAATATAGAGTGAATCTATCCTACATATGGATGGGGAAATAGGGCCCACAAAGTCAATTGTCCATTTTTCAAACAGTTTTATACTATTAATATGTCTTAATGGAATTTAATCTCTCTACCTTGACTTTCTAAGGCATTGGCAATGCTCACAGACCTTGCAATACTCTATACAACCCTTGTAAACCATCTCTCACAAAAGACTTTCCAATAGGATATTGCATGCGATCGCACTCCTCGTATAGTGACCTCCCGCAATGCCAATGTGAGCTTCTTCCATTATTACAAAGTATGTTCATGCACCAATATGCACCGGTTCAAGACCTCGTCCCGACCTATTTTGTACATGTATCTACCAATCAACATATATGGCGCAACATATATAGCTAACTGCTTTCTTCCCTAAAGCCGCCATTCCTTCGGTGCCACACCGTTTGCAGTTTGGAAAATACCAATATCTTATAAATCGGAGGGTGTGCATTGTAATCTAAACAATTGTGCATCGAACATTGTTTCCTTAATGCTCTACACATCCTCATCTGAGTTAATCCATGATAGATGGTCAGGTCCCACATTGCTCTTCCCTAGCTTCACTACGATCGAAAAATCAAACTCTTGAAACAATAAAATCCATAGGCATATGCGCCCTTGTAGAACAAGCTTGTTCACCAAGTACTTGAGTACTATATGATCTGTATAAAAGGTAAAAAAGTAGCCAATAAGTATTTACTAAATTTATGTAGTGCATAAATCATGGACAACTCTTTGCGCTCCATTGTTGTATAATTTTTCTCAATCAAAGTTAACTTTCTACTCAAGAAACATAGAGGATGATCAACAGTCCCTTCGCCAGAATGTGTTAATACTTTGCTCCTATGGCCATATCCTATGTATCAACACATGTGAAATGGCTTGTCCCAAGAGGGAAATCAAAAAATGGGCACAGTAGTGAGTCGATCCTTTAGCGCATCAAAGGCCATCTATTGCGCCTCTCCCCAATGAAATTTACTCTTATGTTTCAACAACTCTTCCAACGGCATGGAAATCTTGGCATAACCTTTGATAAATTTCTTGTAATATCCCATATGCCCTAAGAATCCACGCACCATGCTTTGAATGGTAGGCTCCTCCAACCCTAAAATAATGGAAACTTTGGCAAGGTCTACCAATAAGCCTTCCTTGCATATAATGTGACCTAGTAATGTGCCAAATGGGGTAGAAAAACACATTTCTTAATGTTTAGAGAGATACTTAACTACCTACACCTCTCAAACATCAATCTCAAATTATCACAATGATCCCTTACTAATCCATACACCATCTAGTCATCTAGGTAGACTTGCAGAAATTTGTGGATGAAGTCTTGAAAGGCCTGCACCATGATGCACGAAAATACAATAGGCACATTCTTAAGCCCAAAGGACATAACCATGTAAGAAAAAATTCCCCACTCATTTGTGAAATTATTCTTCTCCTAGTCTTCCTTCACGATTCTTACCTGATGATATCCAGAGAATTCATCTTTAAAAGAATATATTTCTCTCCCTCTGACACCTTCCAAAATATCCTCAGTAAACAGGGTTAGAAAAGGATCTATCACACATGAAGCATTTAAATCCCTGTAATCAACACAAATACTTATCCTCCCATCCTTCTTGATACTAATCACCATCGGGCTCACCCACTCAGATTCTTCAATTTCCTCAATGATATCGGATTCTATCATCTTATCAATTTACTCCTTAACCTTTACGCAAATATTTAGATTCATCCTATAAGTCTCTTCCGAACCAGGTGCTCACCCTCATTTAACTTAATCCTCATTTCCCCTAGTGAGTGGTGAACTCCTTTAATCTCATGGTACCTACACGGGAACAAATCTTGGAAGTAGCGCAGTAGCTCAATAATTTTTGAAACCTCCCAGTCGACCGGTAATCTCCGATGATAGCTTCCTTCAACTCTGCCTTTGTACAAATGTTAACCTTTTTTTTTAGGATTCATTGTAAGCATGTTCTTGCTCATCTACACTATCTAAAACTTTACACGTACCTTTAGTATGGTTAACATCCAAGTTTTCTACCTCCTCATCGTCTATCAGGTAGACTAACTTTCCTTTTCCTTCTTCAAGAAGCATGCTCAAACCGTATCTCCTCTGTCTCTCTCCTTCTTCAAAGCACTCTTCCAGACCAGTGTTCCCCTAACAAATCTAGGATTCAGTCCTTCGTCATGGCACTTTGTCTCCCATAGTAATATGTTTAACTATCTTCAACGCCTCATTCACCGATGGATTTGAACTTAGATACTAATTTTTTTAATAATATTCCTCAACTCTTTCCAATTTCTCATTTGATGGCATAACTCTAAATGAATGTACCATGTGCATGCACAGCCCTACAAGGTGGAATAGAACTTATGCACCCATAGTGATGGAGGTAAGGCTTCGCATCTACCATCCAAGCTCTCTCACACTCCTAGACATGGAATGAGGTGGATTCCTTCCCATAATAGTCATGTATTACAGAGGGTGCATTGCTCTAGAGGAACCTAACAGAGAATGCAATTCTCACTTCATGTCACTCTAGAAGATTATCTCGATGAGTTTCCCACTAACATGTTATTATTACATGCAAGGTAAAGGTAAACATAATTTTCCTCTCAATCTAAAAACTCCACTTTGTACTTCCATTGCATGCGAGAAAAACATCGGGGTTACCTTCCCAAGTATAACTCAAGAACTTTCTTCCTCTTAGTTTCCTAACCGAGCGTACCTAAAAAATCGAGTCACGGTGCCCTTCATTTGTCTTCCAACCAACTCATAGGTTATGTGTGCCCATTTATCACATGCAACGCTAGTTGTATCCCTCATGGATTGAGCATCTTCCCACCGAATGAATCCTCATGATGGATGAACAACCTCGGGTCTCTAATGAAGAAAACATAGATTCTATCTAGGTCCTCTTCTCCTAATGTCTCTGTATAGGGCACAAACTTCCCATCTATCAATGGAATAATGGTGCGCTCCTCTTTGTTCTCGAAACTTATGTACCCCTTGTTAAAGCACAAGTCACCATTATTATTATAACACTAGGGGCTCCTAAGTATGGCTAGAAATTTATCCACCTTAGTAAGTGCTAAGAATTCAAAATCTCCAATAAAATTTTCCCCATGAGATGGTTATAGAAGCATCCTTCAACATGTCGATGGGCATAGCGTTCATCCTATTTGTAATATGAAACACATTTGAAGATGGCTGCAATGGATTTCTCCCTATATGATTCCATGCATCTAAAGTGAGAACATTGACCTTTACACCCGTGTCAATCAGAATATTGCTCAAGAGCCATCCATCAACAATTGCATTCAATGTGATCTCTTTGTTATAATCAATATTGTGAGGGGGAAAATTAGCATATAAAACTTGCCTCTCATGCTCACCTCCGGTGTTTGGTACTTTTTCTCTCAGCCATTCTCCTAACATAGGGATGATATTATCCCGGTGCAACATCCTACACAATTTTTGACCTCATCCATGTCCTTCCGAGGGACCTCAACGATCTTTGCATGATCCAACTTCCACGACTACTATTTCAAACATTGAATCTCCCTTTACAGGTTTCTAATCACCTCCATGGTCTCTTCGTAGACCTCTCTGTCTAATGAGTTGGATCAAGATATTTACTATGTAATACCTCTTCTCTTGTAATGATATGCCTTTGCTTTGACATTTCCCTGGTGCGTGCAACCTCAACTTATGTAGTCACAAAGACAGTTCTAATTTAGGGTTATGTGCCACCCTAGGCATCCATTGTGGATCATCTCACTTCAAACTCACCATCCTTGTGCCTTTGTCCTTCCATTGGTTTTGGTTCATGTGATCATACAACGTAGTGCACTCCTCATACTTATGCTTCTTCCTGCACCATGAGTATTGTAGCAAATCCAGACATTCCCGCTTGTAGTGTTCAGTAGATCCACAATCGTAACAAGCTCTATGGGGAAATTCAATCCTACCTCCTTGACCACCATGGCCTTTGAATCCTCCACAAAAACTCTTCCTCAACTGCCTCCATCTCCGCACCCTTCATACTGATGACCTTCATTCTTAGAACTGCTTCCAATGTTGGTATGATGCACACCAATATCAATGACATCATGGATTTGGTCTATCAATTGGCAATCATTTGTATCATGGGTAGTGGATGTACAAATCTTACAATAAGAAGACACATTCTTGTGGATTGCATGTTACAACAACGAGCATCTACTTGGATCATGATCTCCATGGAAATTTTCACAATCTAATGACATGGTGCATACCAATTTTCATGTTTAATTTTCCTTTGTGTGCCCTTCTACCTCAAAATTTGTGCACCATAGTCCACTGTGAGTCTCATGAGCTGAGTTTTTAGATAATTTTTCTAGCTGCTTTGCCATGAAATCGAGATGTGCTTCTAGAAATGGGCTTACTCTAGTATCAATGCTTTCGATGGCCTCATTGCATAAAGCAACTTTTAAGGCTTCACATGGGTCTAGGAAAGTCTTATGGGAGAGTGCACACCTGAAGGGAATTATCAATCCTCTCGAAGAACCATTGAGCATGCTGTGAGGGATGGATATCATAAGACAACTTTGATAGAAGATTCTTAAAGTGGGTGTCATACTCTCTACCATTCCTTGCTGAATATCCTTTAGAAAGTTGATGCTCTTCCGCTCAAACTCGGGAATATGGAACTCCACCAAAAATGCATCATGTAACGCAAAGATAATCCACCACCTTCCGATGTGGGTCATACTGCTCAGGTACCACTATATGTGTGCATCCCTACAATGTAGTTGTAAAGTGACTTACCTTCCGCTTTGGGGCTGTAATACCCTTCATGTGCCATAGAAATTCACACTTATGCACATGCTTTGCAACATCCTCAACACCTTTATAAGACCCCACATTAGCTAAATACATACAAAACAACATAGATAACTCACTCAACACAATATAAACATATATAAGTACTTACGCTCTGCAACAACACTCGTTATAGGGTCGGGGCACCTCCCTCACCCACTCCTCCAGTGGCAACTCCATAGCACCCACAAATACTAGGTATAGTAATACCCATCGATGCACTACCCACCATGCTCAATAATCTTTCGTATACCCCATGTCATCTCCATCTACAACTGTTATTGCTAGGTTTGTCTCATTCGGCCCTCGTGGTATCAATCGCTCTACCTTGTAGGCCCCGGCCTAACACGTACCCGCCTAGGGGATTTAATAGCTCTCACCATATGTATGGATCTAGGGGCACATCCTGCACCATACCAAACTACCGAGATACTCTCTCCACCTAAAAAATATCCACCATACTTTGAAAGTGGTCCTTTACCCACATGGTCCTCTGAATGCATCAAAACTTTGTAGCATCCTCAAGTCATCCCCCATAATCATGATATAGCCTCCATATAATCGACTCCAGCCCCATCCTATCTATTAGTGATTTGAAACTATGGTTTCCATCTTCCTACTGCAGATATCAACCCAACATTAAGCATATATCTCAAGCGATACCACTCTCCTCGTGGTCCCGCAATTGGTCTCAATACGGCTATATGCTCATATTCCCATACATGTAGTAGTGTGGTGGCCCCTATATCCCCACCATGCTCACCATGTGTAAAATGATACAAGTCCCTATATAAATGGGCCAACACACACAAAGGCCCATGCATATCTTGTCTCATCCTCCTCTCTCTCTCGACATATGTCGTGCATCTTATACAAGATGTTGGCACCTCTTCCCTCCATGTCTATACATGATGTAATCACCACTCGCAATAAATTTCCGTAACCATGGAACCCCGACTATAATATCATATCCAAAGTGATATGGGAATCATTATGCACATAGACCCCTGAAAAATATCACCTAGGCCGAGCAGATCTTCCACTTCATATCCACTACTGTCATAACTCGTACCCTCTCCCCAATAATTGGCAATCGTAGTATGCGATAAATATCCTCTAGCGTCACTATTATCTCCCCATTGGCAACCAAAATGTACATGTATTAGCACACCACCTCTCACTTAACGTATTCAACATGGTCATATTATGGGGCTCATCCCACATCCATGCTATATGATACAAGCTAGCACATTACATCACATCCCACTCATCATCTGAAAAACCCAATATGAGTAATATACTCAAGTGACGACCACCACGGAACTCCCTCGAGTAGATATCCCTCTGCATAACAACAAAAAACAACAAACATAATGTTAGAACACCTTCCACATTCAACCACATATCTTCAACATACTAGAAACATATTCCCTAACATTATCCACTAAATCAAAAATTTATGGATTGATGTACCCACAAACAGGACTAGGGAGCCCAAGAGCGGGACACTGGCGCTCGGGGTGCTCTAGTCCTAGGGGTCACTAGCACCCTCACCGCTCTTGTTTGGGTCCCAAATGAGAAGAAAATAAAAACCCTAAATTTTCAAAAATTCAACTAAAATGCCTAGTACACCCTACATTTTTGCAAAAATAATACACTTACCAACTCTGCAGTAGTATGTGATGTCATAACGGCCGTCACTCTCTCAAACTGGCTATGACGTAATGGTCTCACTTGAGGCATCTCTACTCACTCCGTATACACTCTCACACTTGCATAAAATAAAAATGAAGTGATAAGTTACCTTTTCACTTTACTATTTATAATCACATTTCAAATGCCACCTTTACTATGGTCTATATTTTGCGCTTATCACCATGACTAATACACACTACATCGTTTCGCTCATATCTTGAGCATTTTTACTCTGATTTACACCCCATTTGTGGCATTATTTTTAGAATTCCACCTACCATTGTATTGCACACATTTCACATGCATTATATCCCTTCACCATTGTTTCCTATTCACTACACGTGCATTTTAACCTCTTGTTGTTACTTTCGGCTTAGAGTTTGTTGTTTTCATCACTCCCTCTTTCACCGAAAGGGGGGGAATATTATTGGGGTCCCCTTATAATCCCCCCTTATGTCACCATGTGTTCCAAAATCATGAATCCAACACCTCGAAATTTATACCATGACATTTCACCATTAATCCCCCTAATGACCTAATATGGGGGCAACAATCGTTTAACACCTCCCAAACATGATCACACGCTATAACCTATCAATTCCCCCTAATGACCTAACTTGGGGGAAAAAAGTGACTAAAAATATTTTTATGCAACATCTCATCAATTTTTAACAATTTTCCCTAATGATCTAACTTGGGGGAAATTAGCAAAAACCTCTCCATGACTAGCCAATCAAAATGGTCAATCAACCAATGAAAATCAATGTGTTCAAATCAAATCATATCATTCAAATCTACAAGTAGTCTCCTAGATGACCTAACTTGGGAGTTATATTCACCACTTCTTCCCAAATGACATAACTTGGGATTTTATTCTATATTCCACACTCGCGTCCATATTTCCTAACTTATAAGCCATCTCCTTCATTATGTGTTTGCTTCCTAATGACCTAACTAGGAAGCTACTTCTTTCATATTGTGTTCACTTCCAAATGAACTAACTTGGAAGTTGTCTCATTTTCTATCACGGTCACTTCCAGATGATCCAACTTGGAAGCCTTCACATCACGGTGACACTCATGGAGTGGGGCAAGAGTGCCTTTCCCTATCACTCATATAGGGTTCAACTCTTTAATCAAAATATTTTGGATCCAAAAATCACAACGTTCGATTTGAGTCCTTTTGCAACGGCTAGATCTTGAGGATGTAGTTAAAGTCTAGAGAATAACGCGCTTTTATCCCTACACTCTTCCTTTGGTAGTAGGATGCCCAAATCCCCAATTATTCCATTCATATACAAGCTTTCGGGTTGGGAACTGATCACTCCCTACCCACCTATTCATTATTAAAATGCATTCGAAATCATCTTAATCATCATTCTCATTTATCATACTTCATCGCAACACTTACGTTTTTCATTACGTTACATGGATCAACTTGTTGATCCATGGTTTGGCATGATTTTATAGTTCTATCAATATGCTTCTACTACACATATGTGTGTTTTTCTACAACATGGCCTTCTCTGGATTTTCTAAAGTATGTATCTCTATCTCGCTTTATGTTACCGAGATTTCCACTCACCAACATAAAGTGGGGGAAAATATAGTCACAAAATCACACACTTACTATTACATTTATACCACCGTATGTTAATTTATATATGGATCTTACGCAATAAAAGTATTCACTAGTGATCCATCTCTTGGTCTTGTTGTCAGTTAGTCGTTCATCATTGTTACTTTTTTGGTTTAGTCATCACTTGTTTTTACAATTCTGGGTGCCTTTTAGGGAGTCCTCAATGTCGTAATTTTCTCAGTTGTCGTATCTAGGTCTATGTTGGGGTGCCTAGGGTTGCACTGTGGTGCCTTGACCCGTGATTTTAGGTGCTGATGTCATCATAATTTATGGTCTTAATTTTTTTGCTCGAGTTCGATCTTAACAATTACCCCGTACATTCTCCTAGGTCATAGTCAGCAGTTTTAGGTCAATAATGTCAAAATTTAAACAAGAGATCCCTATATAAACATAGCATACTCACTACATTATGGGCGGTCATCTTACTATTAAGGGAAGTCATGTCCACTAAGGCAAGGGACTCGTATTTGGGAATTTTCTACATCTGCATCACACAAGCATAGGGGGAAAGGGTTGTATTCTTTCTATTCCATCCACCATTTGTATTTTACGTCTAGTTATTTCCCCCTACTACCGTGTCATTGCCGCTAGGGCATCATAGGCACAAAATTAAACACACACATATAGAACTACATGGGGTCTAAAATATAGTGCGGTGCTCGGTTGTAAGACCATTGGTTTGGTAGTGAGGTTATTTTGACCCATTCATATGTATTTTTAGTTTTTATGAATTGATGCTTTGAATAGGGGTTTGTAGGTGGATCTTCATACAACATTTGTAGTGACAACAAAAACATTATTGTGACACCAATGTGACAGGAATGAAGGTATTATAGAGACATTGTGACACTACCAAACTCGGTTCCCAAGCCTTTCTTCAATCTATAGTGCCTAGATTATAGACCGGGGCACCCAGGGTGCCCCAAAGATCCTCTTAGGTGCCTTAGTATAGAAAAATATTCATCTTCTTCCCTTTAGGAGGCCACTCGGTCATATCCCTTGATCTGCATACTAGTTTGATATAGTCCAACACACAGTGAGGTAAGTCATTTAAAGGTTAGTACCATATCCCTCTTAGTTCCATTATTTTAATATATTCAAATATTAAAACAAAATATTTAGGTCTTGCATTTCAATATAACATTTAGTTTCTATTTATATTAACTTATAAAATAGATACAAAAGCACAAAAATATCTATTTTTAGTTAATCAAGAGTTGCCCCATCATAATGCAAGACAAAAAGTGGTAATTGAAAATGAGATAAAATGAACCTTGGCAAATACATGATGAGTGAAAGCGTGACATTGTTTCCCTAGCCATGTGTAGGTGAAAATGTGATGATAGATATGTATAAAAATGGATTCCAGGTTAGAGAGAGTGAGAGCATTGTTTCCTTCACCTAAAGTGATGAGAAATGATTGCAAGGTGAATGACATAAAAAGTGGTGAATATGTAAAAGTTTGCAAAAGGCAGGTAGATGCCCAAGGATGTTCATTCTAAATGAGGTGGAATTTAATTATGAAAGCAATATGGTTGTAATAATGGATTGCAAGAGGTGTATAGGTGATCTAGAGGACATTTTGAATTCGGATATTCCCAAATTATCCCTAAACCATTACTATATAGAAGATAATTATGAGATATTTCTAGCAGATGTCGAAACACCAAAATGGAGATTATACGCAAAAGTTACCACTGGTCAAAGTTTGGTCAAATTTGGGACAAAGTAGAGTCAATCGGAAAATTTGGACGTGACATGTTGCAAAAATTAAAATGGAGCAAGGGTAAAAAAACATTTTGTGACTCGGGTCTTCAACGATCGTTTGCAAATGGGTTAGCCCTTCTATTTTTTTCTTGGGGCCCTAAGCCATGGTCGGCACACTCTTTTTGAGGATGGGTGCCTTTGCCACCTTTTCTTCATTTATCTATTGCCACAATTATATATATATATATATATATATATATATATATATATATATATATATATGCCACTAATGTTATTTATATGATACATGTGAGATATATATTTGCATGGTATTATAATTATGCTATACAAAGTCAAATTGAATGTTGCATTTAGGTCAATCTCATCCGAGCTACTCATCAACTCGGTTGGATTTCCCACATTACTTGAGCCTAACTCACCACATGGATCATGCATATCTCCTCACAACTAGCAAAACCACCTCCATGCTAAACATAGCATGCCACGTCCCCACAAGGACTGTCAAGGTGTGGAAAAAAATATAATATGTGGCCTAAGCCACGGGAGACAGAACATTAAAGGATTTTTAAAGCCTTTGGTTATAACCACCGCCACCCATGCGGGATTTTGTTTATCCATATCCAAAAATTCTAAGCACTTTGCATCGGATTTGACCTATCACTTATGCCAAAATAGTAAGTGGATTTTTCAACCCTCTATGGTGATTGAAATGATATATAAGGATTTTTTTAATTTAAAGTGGTTAATTAATTTAAGCGTGTAAGGAGCCATAACATGTAGTTTTCGAGAAAAACATAATTTTTAAGCCACTTAGAGACATTTTCAAGCTTGGGTTAGTATTGAAAATCTGTTCCAAATTTAGAGACGAAGAAAATGGTGTCTTCATTTTTCCATGAAGTGTTGTAATTTTCCTAATGGAAGATTTTTTGGGCTCAGTTTCATGGAGAATGCACTTGGAAGCCTTGCGGAGCCACATATGAACTTGGAGATGAATTATGAAAGTTGATTAGAGTCTAAAAATATGTAATAAGCTCTAAATGTAAGTGACATGATCTATTATTCATTTGGAACATGTATAATTTTGTACTTCAAGTGATAAAATAATAGATCAATTCTAATTTATAGTGAATCTAGTGATGTAGCCCAAACTAGGTGAACTCATTACAAGTTGTGGAGTTTTTGGTGATTTCATTTGTTGCTTTTAATTAATTTTCCATTTAAATATATAAGGATATGAATGATTTAAGAAATTTAAATAATGGGAAGAAAATTTAAGTTGATTTTTAACACGTTTTTCCATAAAAATATAAAGTAAATGCATGAATCAGTTTGATTACATGAATCGGATTGAAACGCATCATTAAATCAGCTTGTGATTAGTTTTTGGGAATTATAAGATCATTTTTTAATAGTTACACGTAATCACATAAATTTGGTTAGGTAATAAATTTGATCGTTTAAGAGATCAAATGAGAATAGTGGATTTGAAAACACTTAAAATTTAATCCATGACATCTGTTGATCATATTTTAAAGTATCCAGAATAAAATTTAAAATAGATACCTAGGGGTGAAAACTATTTATGGATCATATTTTGGTATCAGAGTGGGATAAGCTCAGTGTTTTCTTTCTTGCATTTGATTTTAGTTTGGTACTTGCATATTTTGGGATTATTGATCTTATATTTGTAGTGTGCAAAGTTTGGAAGTACAATTTTTTTAGGTAGCCATGGTGAAAGCCTTGAAAAGAGAGAGGTTGTAAGAGCTTGAAATCATAAACAAGAAAATTTAGGAAGAGGATGATTTCTTGAGGCACAATTTAGTTTCCTTGAGGAACAAATTGCATGTTTCAAATTTGATCTTGAATCCAAGGATGAACTCTTGATCGGATTACAATGTGGTGAGTTGAAGAAGGATCTTCTTTCCACTTTGTAGATTCAGAAACCATGATAAATGAGTGCACTGTAAGTTTTTCACCACATGATTCCTCCTCCCATTCATATTCAAATTCAGGTAAAAATATTTTTGGTGATTTTGAAAAGCACACTAAAGGCATTGGATCTAAGTTGTTAATTAAAATGGGATTTAATGGGAATGGCCTTAGTAAGAAAAACCAAGGTATATCTAACCCAATACAGTCGAGGATCATCCTCGTTTTTCAGGTTTGGGTTATGCTAATGGTGGGAAAATGGAAGTTGGAGAAGGATCCAAAATTGTTGAAAGAAGACGAGCTTATGACAGAAAAGTGTCTTCCCCCTAGTATCCGTGAATCATCATCCAAAGAAGGGCTTGTAATAAATCACCAAGATGAGGTATTGAGATTCCTCGATTTTTTTATCATAACCATAAAGAAAATGGTAAAAAATTTGATCCACTATTTCCATTTAAGCAATTTGGAAATGATATTCAAAAAATGTGGTATAGTTATCCATGCACTTTTTGTGGAATTTCTAACCACTGTGTAGCCAATTTTAGGAAATGAAAATATTTGTTGGGAAATATTATGAGAGACCACTCTCCTAAACTATGCTTAGAGAATGGCAATTTGGGTAAGTTTCCTAAAAGTGTGGACAAAATATTTTGTTCTCAATATAACAAAAAAACGTTAATAGCTTCATCCTAGACAATATCATAAAATTGTTAATAAGGAAAGCATTTAAAAACCAAAAATATTAAATATGACACTTGTAGTTGTTCAGGAAAATACTAAGGAAAATAAACCACCTAAAAAGGATAATCCAGTTAAGTGGATTAGAAAATAATTCCTTAGTTATATGTTTGCATAGTTGTAATAATTGATTAGCTTGCAAAATTATCAAAGCATTTTTAGATTCTTGTTGATTTGTTTAAAAGGAAATTCTCCCATATATTTTAAGCTTTGATTATGATGAAGTAACTTAAAGAGGAAATATGGGTGACATGTTTATCATACTTTGATGACTTTCTCTTGTTTATGGTTTTGAAAAACTTCATTTTTAAATATTGACAACAACATGTACAAGTGTTTCTTATGGGGCATGGTCAGTTGATCTGTATATATATTTTGGGAAACAAATTTCAGAGTATGATGTTGTTTAAGTTGTGCAAATGTATCAGTGGCTTAAAGACCCTTAGCGGGCACTATTTGTAATTGTAGTGAATATACAAACTTTTTGTAGCCATGTATGATTTTTACACATTGTATAAGTCCTTCGTTTGTGTTTTTCTATTTGTAATTGTCAAACATGGTTACAAATAGTATTTACATTCATTTCACTAACAAATTGAATTACAAATTATACATGGTGATCTTTTTGCAGTGTATGGCGGTATCATCAATTTTGGTATGCAAAGTTGTACAAAAACTTTATTTCTATCCTATTTATAGTGTTGAGAATTGGGATAGATATTTCAATAGTAGTTCACTTGATTCAATATTGACCCTCATCTATATTTGGCATGTGTAGTCTAAACATTACGGATTGTGTTTTGGTATTTGTAGTGATTGAAAATTTTACATAGACAATGGACATTAGCTATTTTTGGCATGTAGTTGTCTTTATATACTAATCTATTTTAGTGGAATTTTGTTTATAGTAATTGGGTATATCACATAGTGTCATTTTCCTCTTTTGGAGAACATGTGTTTATTGTTTACATTGATCGATTTTTTTATGGCATTTACGATTGTTGGGATTTGAGTAGTTGCAGTTTTGGCCATGGATTTAGTTGGACATATTTTTGGTGTTGACATTTTGTCTATTTGGACTAATCCATTTCTATGATGGATTTTCAATATATTAAAAATTTTAAACTTACCATGTTATAAATTGGGTTCTATATGTTTGTGATATGTAGAGAACCTATTAGCAGTTCAATTGGGTGAGTTTACTTTTGGGGACCAAAAGGGTCTTATTGGGGAGGTGTGATCTAGAGGACATTTTGAAGTTTATATATTCAAAAATTCTCCTAAACAATTATATTACGAAATATCATTATGAGAGATTTCCGATGGTATAAGGAATGTCGAAAATGGAACTCGTATGAAAAAGTTACCATTGGTCAAAGTTGGAACAAAATAGAGCCAAATGAAAAATCAACGCGACATGTGGCAAAAATGAAAATGGATCAAGTGTCATAAATTTTGGTTTTGTGACTCGATCTTCGACGCTCACTTACGGATGGGTGGGCCTCACTATTTACTTGGTGGGGCCCTCATCTAGGGTTGAAACACTCTTTTTGAGGAGGGGTGCCTTTGCCGCCTTTCCTTTATGAGCATCAAAGATCGAAGTCACAATTATATATTTCCCACATTTCTTAGGCCTAACTCACTGCATGGCTCAACCATATCTCCTCACAATAAGAGAAACCAGCTCCATGTTAAAATTTACATGTCAATTGTTTAAACATGTCACATCCCCATAAGAATTGTCAAGGTGTGGAAAAACAAGCTAGTGTGTGGCCTAGGCCACGAGAGAGACTAGATGTTAAAGGATTTTTAAAACCTTTAGTTATAACCACTATCACCCATGTGGGATTTTGTTTATCCCTATCCAAAAATGTTAGGCGCTTTGCATGGGATTTGAACTTGTCACCTACGCTAAAATAGTAAGAGGCTTTACCAACCCGCCATGGTGTTTGAATTTATATATAAGGTGGAAATTTTTATTTAAAGTGGCTAATTAATTTGACTGTGTAAGGATCCATAACATGTAATTTTTAGAAAACACGGTTTTGAGTCACTTAGAGACATTTTCAAGCTTTGTCCAGAGCTAGAATATTTTTCCAAATTTAGAGACAAAGAAAATGGTGTTTTCATTTTTCCATGAAGTGTTGTAATTTTCCTGATGGAAGATTTTTTTCGAGCTCAATTTCACGGGAACACACTTGGAAGCCTTTTGGAGCCACGAGATGAACTTGGAGACAAATTTTGAAAGTTAATAAGGGTCTGAAAATCTATAATAAGCTCTAAATTTAGGTGATATGATCTATTATTTATTTTAAATAGCTATAATTTTTACTTCAAGTGATAAACTAATAGAGCGATTCACATTTAATGTGAATCCAAAGACGTAGCCTAAACTGGGTGAACTCCATTATCAAGTTGTGGATTTTTGGTGATTTCATTTTCTATTTGTAATCAAATTTCCATTTCAGTATATAAGGAAATGAATTATTTAAGCAAGGAAAATAACGGAAAATCAATTTAAGTTGATTTTTGGCATGTTCTTCCACAAACAAACAAAGTAAATGCACAACTCGGTTTGACCGCATAATTCATATTGAAATGCCTTATTAAATCAGCTTGTGATCAATTTTTGGGAATTATAAGATCAATTTTTAATGGTTTTTAATTGTTCCACTTAATCACAAAAAGTTGGTTGTGAATTAAATTTGATCATTTAAGATATCAATGAGAACAAGGGATTTGAAAAAACTTAAAATTGAACCCATGACATCTCTTGATCAGATTTTAAAGTATTTGGAATAAAATTTAAAATAGATACCCGGGGGTGAAAACTATTTAAGATCAATAGGTATATGAAAAGGTTTGCAACAAGAATTTTGGTGAACATATAATGAGCTGGAATCCACAAGATATGAGACAAAAAGTGAGCTAAAATGGGAGTCTTAACAAGGTCTAAAAACCATTATGATGGCATACTATCCCCATGTCTCATCAAGATCTTGTGTGTGCTGTGAAAGTTAATTGATGCTTGAAGTGAAGACACATAAGACAATGAGTGAAAACATGAGCTAATGTGTAGGTTTGATTGAAATAGGTGAATGGAATGAAATTTTAATTTGTGCATTTCTCTATTAGAAACCAAGTATTTATATCCCTAATGGAGATACATTTGATTCTAATAGCAACATTTATCTACTTCTAGCCGGGCATCCATATTCTCGGTAGAGATATTGGAAAGACCCCTGAGAGACTCGTGGGTTGATTTTTTTCTTCTTTTCTTTTTTGAATTGTGAATTTTTCTTTTGATTTTTTTGACATGATATTCAACTTTCTCATTTTTCCAAGGGGTTTAGAACCACTAGTGGCTTGATGGAGGAGTAGAAGTGATTATGGAGACGACATTGACAAACATAAAAAAAAATGCCATAGATCCTTCAAAATGATTTAAGTATGTAAGAGCGTATGGATCTATAATAGGAAAATCATTCTTAATTCACCAAGTAAGGAGAGACAAGGTTCAAAAAAGCTGTAGTAGAGACTCGTTAACTCAAAAAATGTGACAACAAGATAAGAAAGTTTACCAAAATCTATGAAACAAACCAAGATGTGGAATGCGCATAAACCGTAAGTGAAGTATGTATTAGTGAACTAAGAATTAGAATGGAATATGACCGAATGGATAAAATGCGGAAGAATATCCATGAGCAAGTGCTATTTATTGCATTTTTGAAATATATAGATTATTTTGGATTTTTTGTTTTTGTTAGTGATGATAGTGTATGTTGTGTGGAAAATTAGGACGTGTTTCAAATATATGACGATGAAGAGAAGTGGAATGTATGGATCATGTAGAATTCAATAGTTACTATAAATGAGAGTCTCCCAGTCCGTGTAGGGACTAGATGAGTGAGAGACATGATGCATAGAAGAAGATGATAGATGAGATAGATAATGAGATTGGATTGGAAGATGTAGATGGTGGGTGAAGCAATGATGAAAAATAGAAGCCATAAGATGGTGATGATTGGAGGACGTGAGTGTGGGGATGAATAAAATAAGAAATATGGAAAGTGTGGTGAATGACTGATAAACTTGGGTGGATGAGTACATGAACATAGATCAATGGGAGAAGTTAAAGTGATATGAAGCATGATACTAATGATGATGTCAATTGGACAAGGAGTTGAGATCATATTGATATTTGAAGGAAGCATGAGATCCAAGGGTGTGTGCTCTTGTGATGAGGGGGTGTTATGAGAGGATGAAAATGCGAACAAAAAGGGGTATGTAAGAGTGGATGTCAAACAAATGAGAATATGGGAGAAAATTAAAATGATGTGGAATTGTAAATGGATGTGAAGGAGGATTTTGAAGCAAATGTGTAAGAACAAATGGTTATGTGGTTGTGATAGATTAGGTGGATGAAGGAGGATATAGTAATAAGAATGGTGCATGAACGAGTGGTTATGGAGGTGAGAAGGTGCATGTGGAAGAATTCTCTGAAAGAGGTGAAGAAATGAGAGAAAATGAAGATGACTTGAAACGAAGAGATAAAGGAACAAGTGGATTCAAATGATGGGGAATATATGTAAGAGGAGTATGAATGAATGTAATCAATGGTATATGATGTAATGGTGTTGCTTGGTAGCAAAAAGGGTGCATGAATGAGTGATGGTGAAGGAAATAAGATGTACATGGAATAGGGATATGAAATAGATGAAGTGATTCCTAAATCGAGATGTGATAAAGAGTGTAATGTAGGTGTGGCAATTGGTTATTGGTTGAGTGGGTTGTATACGATCAAAAAAAAGTGATGAATTATATGACATCATGTTTAATAAACGAAGTTGAAGGAGACAGAGGATTAACAATAATGTCCCTTTTTCAATATGGTCCTAAATAATGTTGCGAAGTTGGGGACATGATTAAGTGGAATGACCATCAATAGAATGACAGGCACACATTTCATAGGAGGCATGCCACAATGTCAGGGGTGGTACTAGAGGTAGAGTGATGAGATGGGCACTAAGAAAGTTTTGGAGAATAGAAGAAAGTGACTTGGTCAAAGGGGTGAGTTTACAAGTGGGTTGGAAGAAATGATGAGCTCTAGTAGAATATAACAAAAGTAAAGATGGGGGTATAGAAGGTGATAAAATTTGACGAGTATCCGACTGGATGACGTCATGAACATGGAAGTGTGATGGTGGAATAGGTGGAGAAGTAATGGAAATCTATGAAAAGGAAGTACGGTTCCCAAGATGGACATCCTCGAGGCATTGTGTCATGTGCACGACCTCGTAAAATGTGCATAATGGATGAATTTGTATGTGGTGGGAGATGTGAGAGACACAAATTTTTGAAAAAGGTAAATGAGTATGGATTGTGGGATTGGAAACGAAAAGTGATGAATGAGTGCACACCAATGCGTAAAAATCCAACAATAGACTCGTTATGGGATTTTTGAAGCATGTGAAGGTCAATTAGTGTTGTTTTAGGTGCAATATGGATGAAGAAGTGGGATAAGAATGTGTCAACAAGTTGTGTGAATGTGTAAATTCTATGTTGTGGGAGGCGGGAATACTATTCAAGTGTTTGGCCAATGAGTGAAAGTGGGAAGGTGTGTAAGAGGAGTGTGTTATCATGTTGAATGAGGTGGCATGTGTAATAGAATAGATGAAAGTGGTGTTGGGGGTCCTTGGTTCCGTTAAATTTGTCAAATATGGGAAATTTGAAATGTGGTGGATAGGGGTAACGTGGTACCATGGGGTGGATAGGCTCATTACAAATTGTGTGATAATTCGGTGTGGGTGGAAGTCCCCCCAAGTGTTGGGACTCAATTGTGGCAATGTGCTTGATGAGGTGTTGATGTAACATGTTGGTGTTAATGAAGGTCGGATGGTAAGGTGGTGTTAGAGGGTGAAGAGTGGTTGTGAGGTGGTTGCGGGGTGGTTGCAAGGTGATTATAGGGTAATTCTAGGGTGGTTATAGGTGATTGCGGGGTGGGTTTTTTTTTTTTGTAAGGTTTTAGTCATAGGTGTGATTGACTCAAAAGAGGATGAGACCGACCCATTTGTAGGTGCGGCCCGCCTAGGGATTTATTGTGGGGTGAAGGGTCATTATGAGTGTAATAGAATTATGAGAGGAAGAGATTGGCCCATTCCTAGGAGTGATTAGCTTGGGGTTTGAATGTTATTGGGTGAAGAGTTGGTGGGGCATGATCAACTCAAAGATAGATGGGATTGGCCTAGTCACAAGCGAGTGTGGCTCGAGATTTTTAAAAATTATGTAAGATTAGTTCGGGATGGTTGCATGATGGTTGTAGGATGGTTGCAGATTGGTTACACTGCGAATAGGTTAAAGTGATGAAAATAATAATAATAATGAATTTTATGGAAAAAATAAAGGGATTTGGATTGATTAATTAATGCATGAGCCCGAGCATGTACAAAGGGGACCATTGAGTGTTGGAGGCAAAATGCACACAAAAGTAAATGGAGAATGTGAGGGACTAAGAGGAGGAATTTTTGGAGTAAAAATAATGTTCCACACAGTGAATGACATGAGGGAAATGGTTGAAAAAATTGTAGGCCGAACACGCGTCTAACTAGCATGGGGAAAATTTTATAACAAAATTTCTAGTCGGTCGCACCCGCAACTAACTCAGGGGAAAAATTAGGAATGTAAATTGGTAGCTATTTACATCCATGACTATCTGTTATCTCGGTTTGAGTTTACACCAAAAATATCGAGATAACCCTACGAAATTTTAAGTTGATTGCCTTTTTGAGAGAAAATCAGGTTTTCAGTTTTCGCGGTAGGACAACATGTGTTTTGAATGCTTTATGTCTTGTGTCTTCCGATACCCGAAACCCGCTTCAAGTAGGTCGATTCGGGTTTTCGGACCTTCGTCGCATCGGAACATGCCTTATCCAAAACATGTTCCGTGTCGCCTGTCTTCCGATACCCGAAACCCGAATTGCCTAAGTCCTTCATGTCGGGTTTTCAGAACTTTGAAGCATCTAAGCATCATGCTTCATGTCGATTGTTTCCGCAACCCGAAACCGAATTTCTCTAAACACCTTTGTGTCGGGTTTTCGGACCTCCCGAGCATGCTGACATGGCGTTAATGCTGAGTTGTCGGGTGAGTTGGCACGTGCCATCGAAGTGTATTAATTGCAAATTTTCTTATATATATGTGGATTTCCACGTCATTTTTACCAGACATATTTTTAACTCGTGGATTTTCGCACATGCTTCTCCAACCTCGAAACCCGAAACTCACCTGTGCCCGATTGAATTGCCCGTTTTCAATCTTTCCTTGCTCTGGTTGAAGGTATCTCTCTCTCCATTATTTGTTCATGGTTTTTATGGATTGATTATGTATGGAATTCTTCCCATTTTCTTACCAGGTTTGTGGGGTTTTTATTCTTTTTCCTTTTGGGGTTTGTTTTCTAAACCGGGTTTATGTTTTAGGGTTTATTTCTTTGGAATTACCACTTTGTGTTATTTCCCCAGAATTTTGTTGTAATTAAAATGTGTTTGGTATATGAATGATAAAGAAAGAACTCGCATGTTTTAAAGTCAACAAAAACATGTTCCCCCTTCTCGGGTTTTGAAGGGTGTTGTGCAGTATCAAAGACCCGAAGTATATCAAAAGATTTGGCATGTCGGGATTTCTCAAGTTTCCGACATCTTCAAAGTGTCGCTTTCCAAAGTTTCGGACATCTTCAAAGTGCGGGTTTTCTCGACTTTCCGACATCCTCGGTGTGTCGGGCTTTCCGACTCTCGACATCCTCCTCGGTGTGTCGGGATTTTTCACCCTTTCCGCATCTTGATGGGTCGGGATTTTCACAAGGTGTCTTGCAACATCTCCCGATCTTGAAACTCTCTTCCTTTGAAATCCTTCATGTCGGACCACTGGTCCATCGCAAAAAAGACCGAGAATTCGGAAGGATGAGATACAAGTTCGAAAGGTAGAGTCTCCATCCTATATCGATTGCAATTATGACATCTGAGATACAAAGCTCGGAAATATAGATATAGAGGATTTCTAGAGTAGGGTAAGGAGTTCCTCCCAAACTCCATGGATGAAATCGATAGCCGATAGCGGTTTTCCTCTTGCAGCAGGTTTTCCCATGTCCGCTCAGTGCCCTGAATTCATCTTAGCCTACGCTTCCAGTTATGACTCTGCTTCTCATTCTGTGAGAAATTAGGCAGGAGAAGTAGTGATCAAATTGGACGGAGGTTACTTTGATGACCTCCTCAAACTGTCCAATTTTGAAGAATATGGAGAGTTAGATATAAAGCTAGCTCAGAAAGCTTGGGATAATGATCAGGAAGATTGTATCAAGCATGTAAATAAGAAGTTCTGATCAAAGCCAAACCGGGTGTCTCCAGATTTCAAAGACTTATCCCTATGAGTGATTTCATTCAGAAATCAATGACATCATCACTTTGTTGAGTCGGGTTTTGGTTTACTCGAATCAAATGTTTTCTAAGGGTGGATGTATCAATTCATGATCACCATCAAGAAGAACCCGGTAAAAGGGATTGATTGGGGCACTCTCATTAGTAATGAGATAGATTCCCAAATGACAATAGTCTTGTCCACAGGGAAGTTTTACATGTCCTCATATGTCACCTATGCAGTGGCCGGGATGAGGAACTATCCCGGGTTGGATACCAAGGGAAGCAGGATGGGGAACCAAGTTTATCAGTACTTCCCTCAACTGACAAGAAAAGGGTCTCAGGACCAATTCAGAAGGGTAAATGACGCCTTCTTTTATGAAAACATCTGTAGGTTAAACCTTGAATTGAGGAAGACAAGAGTCTTAGATGAGGCCTGGGCTGGAGTTTCCAAATGGGGTTGTGTCTTCTTGCAATTCAAGAAGTTCACATATCTTCGGGCAGTCATGTACTCAGGGGATCCTTTCCGTCTCGCCTTGCGATATCCAGGGATAAACCAATATTGATGGAATTGGTTAGACAATTGTTGGATTTACATAAGTTCCAACAAAGTAAACATAAGGCTGTTGTATCTTTCCCAATTTTTATTGGGAGATACACTTGTTCGACAGTGGTGAAAGCTAAAAATGTTGTCCATGAGCTTCAGGACAAGTTGAAGAAGCATATGAAGCCCCGAGATGGGTTTGACATTCGAGGAGTCCTCAGGGCGTATGGAACCCTGCACCTGCACAGACCAAGCATAGAAGACATCTGGATTGATTTGCGTGATGAGGTTGCTTTGTTCGTAGAAAGGATCATAGCAGATTGACACTTGCTGAGATTCAAACACTTGAGCTTACTGATTTACCAGAAGGTACTAGTGACAATGAAAGTGTTTTGGATCTTTCCTATGATGGACTAAATGAAGATCAATATGTTTTCCCACCTATTGATTGGTCAATCAGTGAAAAAGCCTCCATTACAGATAGGTCGGCTCTGATTCTTGCACGCACCAAAGCATGGCTCTCCTCTTGGGGAATGAGTTTTAAAGATGATAAGTTTTCAAAGTTGGCTGCTTCAGAGGCGGGGCCCTCCAAAAAGGAAAAGGACAAAAAATCTTCTAGGGGGCCTATAAAGGTCAAGTTTGTCAAAAAGAGGAAAGAAAGAGAAATCTCTTCAATTATTTCTCCAGTTGAAACGGTGAATGTGCCAGAATCACCAACACCACCAGAAATAGGAGAAATTACTTTGGAAGAAGAAGGAAGCCAGCCTCTGGTTTCATCATTTGTTGATTGCCCAACTGAAGAGACCTTATCTCTTGCATCCCAGGCTTTGGAGTCTGAATCTGCGCCTCCCCCCTCACAACCACTCCTACCTCCTCATTCTCCATCAACTTCTTCAATCATGGCCAGTATTTTCTCTGGACTCTCACTCCTCTGTGTTGGGACCCAAGTGATCACCAACACGCCCCCTCTTAATGCCTCTTTTATTGGATCTACTACCACATTGGTAACTATTCCCCCTCCACTAGTAGAATCTTCTCCCCTTGAGAGTATGATACCAGCTTCTACAACATTGGCAACTTCCTCTGATACACCACAATGGCTACTCGAGAAAACTCTGAGGAAGAGGAAGGTGATTGTACCCCTACCAGCCTTTGATTTCAGCTCACTCAAGGCTCCTACTGTTAAATCAGCTAAGAAACCCAAGACAATTTCAAGGGTTTTGGTGGATGCTTCAGGAGATAAGTTCGCAGAGATCGCCACTCCCGCAACTGACAAAACTAAAGAGGACATAATAGCCTCTGATTATCAGATAACCAGGGTGGCTCTAGGAAGAGTGACAGCAGAAGGGGCTGCAACAAGATGCGCGGGATGCCACAAACGTGTTGTGCCAGAAGTTGAAAGAAACAAAAGACAGCAGAGATGAGCTTAAAGGAAAAGAGGAGCAGTTGACTCCATACCATCTTCTTTTGTCCCTGTCAGATTTGACTTCTCATCAGTACCTACAATTGAGAAGATTGCTAAAAAAGGAAGAGTGGTCGATGAATGGATCCAAAGGTTACTCCAACAGGGGAAGGAGGTGATACAAGACGTTGTGAAAGTTCATCAATCTTTGGGGGACATTCAGAAGAATGGAGAGAAGATGGACGATGATTTCTCTCAAGAAATTGGACATCTTGATTTGACCTTTGAAGCTCTCCAGGTATTAAAGCAAATATCATCACATCTCTTGGTAGAAGAAGGCATCATCCCACATACGGATAAGCATTTCCAACTAACTAAAGCCATCAGGTTCAAGGTGAAGATTCTCAACGAAGCCTGCGGTAAGTTGAGAGAATCAAGGGATAAATTGATTGATGGAAAAAGTGATCTAGAAGAAGAGTTCTTTGAAGATTTGTCCAAAAGTGTTAGTTGGAAACTCGGGTATCCTATCGCGAGATGATCTTTTCAAACAAGTCCAAGAGTCCTGCTCATTCGGCATGAACCAACGCACGGATTTGGTATTGAGATCATTGATCGGTTTGTAAGAATTGAACATTCTTTGGAGGCCTTGAGAAAGCTCAAAGAAAAGATTGAAAAAGCTTCCCGGTGTTAGTGATACCCATGAGACCTGCGAGATTTTGAATGATCATTCCACTGTGCTCGATGAAAACGAAATGCAAGGCATAATTCAAGGTTCCAAGAATTTCGAACAAACAGGCCCAATGGAGGAAGAGAAAGATGAAGGAGCGAAAGATGACGATTCATATTAAGTCCCAATGTTTCATGTCATTTCAATCTTGAAATTGACATGTCTTTTTCATTTTTGTTTCGTCATATAGGAATCAAATTTTGACTTGGTCTCCTGCGTGAGAGTCAAGCAAAATAGAACTCTTTTAACGAACACTATTTTCTAGGATTTATCCTATTTTCTCTCATTTCCTTTTATTATAAATAAGGGATGCTTATGCATTCCAAAGGGTCGAATTTCTTGGAAATATTAGGAGCTATTGGAAAGAAGAAAAAACTTTGTGTTTTTCTTTTAATCATTTTGAAGAATAGAAGTTGAGATTATTTTGCAAACTTTGTGTTGTGAGAAATATCTTTCTTAAGACGTTGTTCTTACATTCATGATCTTAAGCTATTCTTTGTTTAGCACCTTAGTGTTTCTAATTATTTCAGACATTATATTTATGATCTAAATCCCGTATGATTATTTCATGCTCTGCGTTTACTCGAAAGAAAATATGTTTCCCTCATTTCCTTTCCATTGTGCTTCTTTCATTGTAATAGTTTCCGACCCAATTCATTTACGAAAGCAATACCTTTGAATCGTGTGAATGTGGATTTTGGGATTCTATCCCAACCCCAATGGTTAGATTAGTGTGAATACTGTATATATTGTTTTGCTGTGTTTTAGATTAGTAATAAGCAGGAAGCCTCACCTGTCTTTGAGGAGGGATTTAATCCCATATACTGTGGTTGAACCTCATATTTTGGAGTGACAAAATATCCAACCAACAGTTTGAAGGGTTTTGTGGACGCTTCAGAGATAAGTTCACGAGATCGCCACTCCCACGATTGACAAAACTAGAGAGGACATAATAGCCTCTGATTATCAGATAACCAGGGTGGCTCTAGGAAGAGTGACAGCAGAAGGGGTGCAACAAGATGCGCGGGATGCCACAAACGTGTTGTGCCAGAAGTTGAAAGAAACAAAAGACAACAGAGATGAGCTTAAAGGAAAAGTGGAGCAGTTGACTGAGGTTTTTCTTAAACTCTCAAAACCCCTTGAATCCATACCATCTTCTTGTCCCCTGTCCGGATTCGATTTCTCATCAGTACCTACAATTGAGAAGATTGCTAAAAAAGGAAGGGTGGTCGATGAATGGATCCAAAGGTTACTCCAACAGGGGAAGGAGGTGATACAAGATGTTGTGAAAGTTCATCAATCTTTGGGGACATTCAGAAGGATGGAGAGAAGATGGACGATGATTTCTCTCAAGAAATTGGACATCTTGATTTGACCTTTGAAGGTCTCCGGTATTAAAGCAAATACCATCACATCTCTTGGTAGAAGAAGGCATCATCCCACATACGGATAAGCATTTCCAACTAACTAAAGCCATCAGGTTGAGGGTGAAGATTCTCAACGAAGCCTGTGGTAAGTTGAGAGAATCAAGGGATAAATTGATTGATGGAAAAAGTGATCTGGAAGAAGAGTTGCTGAAGATTTGTCCAAAGGTGTCAGTTGGAAACTCAGGTATCCTATCAGCAGATGATCTTTTCAAACAAGTCCAAGAGTCTGTTCAGCATGAACCAACGCACGGATTTGGTATTGAGATCATTGATCGGTTTGTAAGAATTGAACATTCTTTGGAGGCCTTGAGAAAGCTCAGCAAAAGATTGAAAAAGCTTCCCGGTGGTGCTAGTGATACCCATGAAACCTGCGAAATTTTGAATGATCATTCCACTGCGCCTGATGAAAATGAAATGCAAGGCATAATTCGAAGGTTCCAAGAATTTCGGAACAAACAGTCCAGCTGGAGGAAGAGAAAGATGAAGGAGCGAAAGATGACGATTCAGATTAAGTCCTGATGTTTCATGTCATTTCAATCTTGAAATTGACATGTCTTTTTCATTTCTGTTTCGTCACATAGGAAGCAAATTTTGACTTGGTCTCCTGCGCGAGAGTCAAGCAAAATAGAACTCTTTTTAAAGAACACTATTTTCTAGGATTTATCCTATTTTCTCTCGTTTCCTTTTATTATAAATAAGGGATGCTTATGCATTCCAAAGGGTCGAATTTCTTGGAAATATTGGGAGCTATTGGAAAGAAGAAAAACTTTGTGTTTTCTTTTAATCATTTTGAAGAATAGGAGTTGAGATTATTTTACAAACTTTGTGTTGTGGGATATATCTTTCTTAAGACATTGTTCTTACGTTCATTGTGCTTAAGCTATTCTTTGTTTAGCACCTTAGTGTTTCTAATTATTTCAGACATTATATTTATGATCTAAAGCCCGTATGATTATTTCGTGCTCTGCGTTTACTCGAAAGAAAATACGTTTCCCTCATTTCCTTTCCATTGTGCTTCTTTCATTGTAATAGTTTCCGACCCAGTTCATTTACGAAAGCAATACCTTTGAATCGTGTGAATGTGGATTTCAGGATTCTATCCCAACCCCAATGGTTAGATTAGTGTGAATACTGTATATATTGTTTTGCTATGTTTTAGATTAGTAATAAGCAGGCAGCCTCACCTGTCTTTGAGGAGGGATTTAATCCCATATACGTGGTTGAACCTCATATTTTGGAGTGACAAAATATCCAACCAACAGATTTTCCTTATTTGGAGTGAAATCATCAAAATTTGCTTCCTATGTGACGAAACATAAATGAAAAAGACATGTCAATTTCAAGATTGAAATGACATGAAACATTGGGACTTAATCGAAGCCTCACGAATCAAGCAAGCAACCTCTCGAAGCTGTTTTCAAGTTCCTTAAAGAAAATATAATTGTCAGATTCAAGCATGCCTCATAATATTGTAGGCGATAATGCCTCTAATTTCTCGTCGCATGAGTTGACAAAATTTTGCTATGGATTCGGCATCACCCTGGCTCACTCATCTGATTATTATCCCCAAGGCAATGGGCAAGCTGAATCCAGCAACAAGAACCTGGTTACCATAATTAGAAAACTAGTAGATGAAAACCAGAGGGCATGGCACAAAGCATTGTATGATGCATTGTGGGCTGATCGAATTACCCCAAAGTGAGCCATAAGAATGTCTCATTTCCAAGTCATGTCAGACGATTGATGCCGAGATACCTATCTCAGTGGAGTTGCCAGCCTTGCAGTTGGCCAAAGCAGTTGAAGATATGACTTTTCAAAATTCTATTGAGAAAAGGGTTATGTACCTAGCTAGGCTAGAAGAGGAACGAAGCAAGGTGGTTGATCGCATCGCAGATCATCAGAGCAGAGTGAAGAAATTTTTGACAAGAAATCAAAGCAGCGTAATTTCCAGATTGGAGACCTGGTGTTGCTTTGGGATAAGAGGAGGGAGCAGAAAGGAATGCACGGGAAGTTCGATTCTTTGTGGAAAGGACCTTTCAAGATCCATGAGCTGAATGGTGAAAATAGTTTCCTTCTATCATATCTGGATGGAGGGTTACTCCCTTTGCCTTTCAGCGGACAACATCTAAAGTTGTTCCATCACTAATGCAAGATGTTCTCTTGCATTGTACATACTTTACTTTTTGTTGTGTGTTTGCTTTTGGTTTTCTTTCTTTCTTCGTTTTGTTTTGTTTTTGTTTTCTTCTTTTCAGACTCCGTAGCCCAATGGATAAAACCAGAGATTCTGAGTTCTCTTCCTTTGAATATCAAAAGAAATTCCCAATGGAGCTAGTTGTTATCTCAGTTTTAAGTTTACACCAAAACTATCAGATAACCCTACGAAATTTTTAAGTGATTGCCTTTTTGAGAGAAAATCGGGTTTTTGGGTTTCACCGGCAGGACAACATGTGTTTTGAATGCTTTATGTCTTGTGTCTTCCGATACCCGAAACCCGCTTCAAGTAGGTCGAGTCGGGTTTTCGGACCTTCGTCGCATCAAAACATGCCTTATCCAAAACATGTTTCGTGTCGCCTATCTTCCAATACTCGAAACACTGAATTGCCTAATCCTTCATGTCGGGTTTTTGGAACTTTGAAGCATCTAAACATCTCATGCTTTGTGTCGATTGTTTCCCGTGAACCCGAAACCCGAATTGCTCTAAACACCTTTGTGTCGGGTTTTCGGACCTCCCGAGCATGCTGACATGGCGTTAATGCCGAGTTGTCGGGTGAGTTGGCACGTGCCAGCCGAAGTGTATTAATTGCAAATTTTCTTATATATATGCAGATTTCCACGTCATTTTTACCGGACATATTTTTAACTCGTGGATTTTCACGCATGCTTCTCCAACCTCGAAACCCGAAACTCACCTGTGCCCGATTGAATTACCCGTTTTCGATCTTTCCTTGCTCTGGTTGAAGGTATCTCTCTCTCCATTCTTTGTTCATGGTTTTTATGGATTGATTATGTATGGAATTCTTCCCATTTTCTTACCAGGTTTGTGGGGTTTTTATTCTTTTTCCTTTTGGGGTTGTTTTCTAAACCGGGTTTATGTTTTAGGGTTTATTTCTTTGGAATTACCACTTTGTGTTATTTCCCCAGAATTTTGTTGTAATTAAAATGTGTTTGGTATATGAATGATAAAGAAAGAACTCACATGTTTTAAATTAAAAAAAAACCCTGTTCCCTCTTCTCGGGTTTTGAAGGGTGTTGTGCAGTATCAAAGACCCGAAGTATATCAGAAGATTTGGCAGGTCGGGATTTCTCAAGTTTCCGACATCTTCAAAGTGCCGAGCTTTCCAAAGTTTCGACATATTCAAAGTGTTGGGCTTTCCAAAGTTTCCAACATCTTCAAAGTGCCAGGTTTTCTCGAATTTCCGACATCCTCGGTGTGTCGGGATTTTGACTCTCTGACATCCTCCTCAGTGTGTCGGGATTTTTCACCCTTTCAGCATCTTCAGTAGGTCGGGATTTTCACGGTGTGCGACATCTCCCGATCTTCGAAACTCTCTTCCTTTGAAATCCTTCATGTCGGACCACTGGTCCATCGCAAGAAAAGACGAGAATTCGGGAAGGATGAGATACAAGTTGAAAGGTAGAGTCCCCATCCTATATCGATTGCAATTATGACATCCGAGATACGAGCTCGAAAATATAGATATAGAGGATTTCGGAGTAGGGTAAGGAGTTCCTCCCAAACTCCATGGATGAAATCGATATCTGATAATGGTTTACCTCTTGCAGCGGGTTTTCCCATGTCCACTCAATGCCCTGAATTCATCTTAGCCTGCGCTTCCAGTTATGACTCTGCTTCTCATTCTATGAGAAATTAGGCAGGAGAAGTAGTGATCAAATTGGACGGAGGTTACTTTGATGACCTCCTCAAACTGCCCAATTTTGAAGAATATGGAGAGTTAGATATCAAGTCAGCTCAGAAAGCTTGGGATAACGATCAGGAAGATTGTATCAAGCATGTAAATAAGAAGTTCCTGATCAAAGCCAAACCGGCTGTCTCCATATTTCCAAGACTTATCCCTAGGAGTGATTTCATTCAGGAAATCAATGACATCATCACTCTGTTGAGTCGGGTTTTTGGTTTACCCGAATCAAATGTTTTCCAAGGGTGGATGTATCAATTCATGATCACCATCAAGAAGAACCAGCAAGGGATTGATAGGGGCACTCTCATTAGTAATGAGATAGATTCCCAAATGACAACAGTCTTGTCCACGAAGAAATTTTACATGTCCTCATATGTCACCTATGCGGCGGCCGGGATGAGGAACTATCCCGGGTTGGATACCAAGGAAGTAGGATAGGGAACCCGGGTTTATCAAGTACTTCCCTCAACTGACAAGAAAAGGGTCTCAGGACCAATTCAGAAGGGTAAATGACACCTTCTTTTATGAAAGCATATGCACGAGTTAAACCTTGAATTGAGGAAGACAAGAATCTTAGATGAGGCACAGGCTGGAGTTTCCAAATGGGGTTGTGTCTTCTTGCAATTCAAGAAGTTCACATATCTTCGGCGATCATGTACTCGGGGATCCTTTCCGTCGCCCGATATCCAGGGGGATAAACTAATATTGATGGAATTGGTTAGACAACCGTTTGGATTTCCATAAGTTCCAACAAAGTAAACATAAGGCTGTTGTATCTTTCCCAATTTTTATTGGGAGATACACTTGTTCGGCAAAGTGGTGAAAGCTAAAAATGTTGTCCATGAGCTTGAGGACAAGTTGAAGAAGCATATGATGCCCCGAGGCGGGTTTGACATTCGAGGAGTCCTCGGGGTGTATGGAACCACCACCCTGCAGTGAGACCAAGCATAGAAGACATCCGGATTGATCTGCGTGATGAGGTTGTTGTTCGTAGAAAGGATCATAGCAGATTGACACTTGCTGAGATTCAAACACTTGAGCTTGCTGATTTACCAGGAAGGTACTAGTATGACAATGAAAATGTTTTGGATATTTCCTATGATGGACTAAATGAAGATCAATATGTTTTCCCACCTATTGATTGGTCAATCAGGTGAAAAAGCCTCCATTACGAGATAGGTCGGCTCGATTCTTGCACGCACCAAAGCATGGCTCTCCTCTTGGGAATGAGTTTTAAAGATGATAAGTTTTCAAAGTTGGCTTCTTCATAGGCGGGGCCCTCCGAAAAGGACCAGGACAAGAAATCTTCTAGGGGGCCTATAAAGGTAAAGTTTGTCAAAAAGAGGAAAGAAAGAGATATCTCTTCAATTATTTCTCCAGTTGAAATGGTGAATGTGCCAGAATCACCAACACCACCAGAAATAGGAGAAATTACTTTGGAAGAAGAAGGAAGCCAGCCTCTGGTTTCATCATTTGTTGATTGCCCAACTGAAGAGACCTTATCTCTTGCATCCCAGAGCTTTGGAGTCTGAATCATGCTTCCCCCTCACAACCACTCCTACCTCCTCATTCTCCATCAACTTCTTCAATCATGGCCAGTATTTTCTCTGGACTCTCACCCCTCTCTGCTGGGACCCAAGTGATCACCAACATGCCCCCTCCTGTGCCTCTTTTTATTGGATCTACTACCACATTGGTAACTATTCCCCCTCCACTAGTAGAATCTTCTCCCCTTGAGAGTATGATACCAGCTTCTACAACATTGGAAACTTCCTCTGATACACCACAATGGCTACTCGAGCAAACTCTGAGGAAGAGGAAGGTGATTGTACCCCTACCAGCCTTTGATTTCAGCTCACTCAAGGCTCCTACTGCTAAATCAGGCAAGAAACCCAAAACAGTTTCAAGGGTTTTGGTGGACGCTTCAGGAGATAAGTTCGTAGAGATCGCCACTCCCGCGACTGAAAAAACTAAAGAGGACATAATAGCCTTTGATTATTAAATAACCAGGGTGGCTCTAGGAAAATTGGCAATAGAAGGTGTGCAACAAGATGCGCGGGATGCCACAAACGTCTTTGTCTGCGAAGTTGAAAGAAACAAAAGACAGCAGAGATGAGCTTAAAGGAAAAGTGGAGCAGTTGACTGAGGTTTTGCTTAAACTCTCAAAACCCCTTGAATCCATACCATCTTCTTCTGTCCCTGTCGGATTCGATTTCTCATCAGTACCTACAATTGAGAAGATTGCTAAAAAAGGAAGAGTGGTCGATGAATGGATCCAAAGGTTACTCCAACAGGGGAAGGAGGTGATACAAGACGTTGTGAAAGTTCATCAATCTGTGGGGACATTCGAGAAGGATGGAGAGAAGATGGACAATGATTTCTCTCAAGAAATTGGACATCTTGATTTAACCTTTGAAGCTCTCCGGGTATTAAAGCAAATACCATCACATCTCTTGGTAGAATAAGGCATCATCCCACATACGGATAAGCATTTCCAACTAACTAAAGCCATCGGAGTTCGGGGTGAAGATTCTCAACGAAGTGGTAAGTTGAGAGAATCGAGGATAAATTGATTGATGGAAAAAGTGATCTGGAAGAAGAGTTGTTGAAGATTTTTCCAAAAGTGTTAGTTGGAAACTCGGGTATCCTATCAGCAGATGATCTTTTCAAACAAGTCCAAGAGTTTGTTCAAAGATGAACCAACGCACGATTTGGTATTGAGATCATTGATCGGTTTGTAAGAATTGAAAATTCTTTGGAGGCCTTGAGAAAGCTCGAAAAAGATTGAAAAAGCTTCCCGGCGGTCTTAGTGATACCCATGAGACTGCGAGATTTTGAATGATCATTCCACTACACACGATGAAAACGAAATGCAAGGCATAATTCGAAGGTTCCAAGAATTTGGAACAAACAGGCCCAATGGAGGAAGAGAAAGATGAAGAATCGAAGATGACGATTCAGATTAAGTCGTAATGTTTCATGTCATTTCAATCTTGAAATTGACATCTCTTTTTCATTTCTGTTTCGTCACATAGAAGCAAATTTTGACTTGGTCTCTCATTGAGAGTCAAGCAAAATAGAACTCTTTTAAAGAACACTATTTTCTAGGATTTATCCTATTTTCTCTCATTTCCTTTTATTATAAATAAGGGATGCTTATGCATTCCAAAGGGTCGATATTTCTTGGAAATATTAGGACCTATTGGAAAGAAGAAAAAACTTTGTGTTTTCTTTTAATCATTTTGAAGAATAGAAGTTGAGATTATTTTGCAAACTTTGTGTTGTGAGATATATCTTTCTTAAGACGTTGTTCTTACGTTCATGATCTTAAGCTATTCTTTGTTTAGCACCTTAGTGTTTCTAATTATTTCAGACATTATATTTATGATCTAAATCCCGTATGATTATTTCGTGCTCTGCGTTTACTCGAAAGAAAATACGTTTCCCTCATTTCCTTTCCATTGTGCTTCTTTCATTGTAATAGTTTCCGACACAGTTCATTTACGAAAGCAATACCTTTGAATCGTGTGAATGTGGATTTCGGGATTCTATCCCAACCCCAATGGTTAGATTAGTGTGAATACTGTATATATTGTTTTGCTATGTTTTTGATTAGTAATAAGCAGAAAGCCTCACCTGTCTTTGAGGAGGGATTTAATCCCATATACTGTGGTTGAACCTCATATTTTGGAGTGACAAAATATCCAACCAACAGTTTTCAGAAATTGTTTGACACCGTGAATAACAGGCCAGTCACACCGTTTTGGAGTAAAAATATTGGAGTAAAAATCCAAAAACAGCTTTTGGAGTAAAAACAACGTTACCATCACACACGTGAATGACATGAGGGAAATGGTTGAAAAAATTGTAGGCCGAACACGCGTACAACTGGCATGGGGAGAATTTTATAACAAAAATTTCTAGTCGATCCGCACCCGCAACTAGCTTGGGAAAAATTAGGAATGTAAATTGGTAGCTATTTGCGTCCATGACTATCCCGAGGAAATGGAAAATAAAATTGGGAATGTAAATTGTTATCCAATCGTGCTCATGATCGCCTAGGGAAAAAATTGGAATGAATTTTTTTAGGATCGACAGATGGAAAAATTTAGGTTATGGGGCATGAGGTAGTCATGAGTTGGTTGCAGTAGTTGGTTTCAGGTTGGCTGCGGGTAGGTTGTTATGGGTGATCATGCTTGCAACCAATGCAAACTCATGAGATGGGAAAATTGGGTAAGATCAAAAGAAGAGGATAAAGGTGGTCACACAAAGTGATAAGGAAAGGGTGAGATTAGGGAAAGACCTTATTTACGCCTACGACCAAGTAAGTGGGGCACACGATAAGAGTCATAGGTGTGTGTGAAGTGTTAAGTCGTAGGAGTGGGGGTAGGGGTGAAGAAAGTGTCAAACAATCATGGGTATGATTGAGTTAGGGTTGGATAATGATTTAAGGAATGAGGGCAAAAGTTGAAAACTAGATGTAGGAAGGTTAGAGGATGGTTGCAAGGAGGTTTTAGGGAGGTCATGTGTTGGTTACAGGGAGGTTTTAGGGTAGTTACATGGCGGTCGTTCCATGACTAGTGTGAAGTGAGGAGATAAAGATAAAGATGGATCAAAATGCGTAAGGGACCAAAGTACACAAGAGATTGACCAGAGTGCGCAAGGGATCAACGTGCGTAAAGGGATGACCAAATATTTTAAGGGACCGAAAAACATAATGGGATACACAAAAACGTGTAAGGGATCGAGTGTGCAAGGGGCTGATGGAGTCATAGAAGACTGGAGCACACAATGTGCAAAGATAAAGATAAGGAAAATTTGAACTTGTATGAAATGGGAAATATGAATGAACCAAATGAGCAGGATGACCAGAATGGAAGAAAATGGGAAAATGATTTGATTGAAAAATTGTAGGGAAATTGCGCTTTGTGAATAACTCTAGGAAAACTATGAAAAATTATAGAATGTAGGAAATTTGATTGATGGGAAATTGCAAGGAAGTCACACCTGTGAATGGCTCTGAGAAAGTTGGGGTTGAAAAATTGTGGGGCATTCACGCCTGCAACTGAGGCTGGGAAAATCAAGACTCAGAATGACTCAGAAACAAATATAGAAGTGTGAGGCAATATTATTAAGAACGAAAACAATTGCGAGATGCAACTTAGATATAGTGTAAATTACAATGAGGTGTTTTGATCAGGATAATGTTGTTTTGTTTGTTTTTTAGGTTGAATGTGAATCGATTAACTGGATTCCTATTGAAATATCTCTCTCTAGCTACCGATGATATCAGAATGAGTATCGTTCATAAAAAAATATCTAGTCATGGACTTTACCCCTTAATCAATCAAGATAGGGACATTACCATGGACAACATTGGGTTTACCTCATAGGTGAAACTAGTCAATTAGGTTGGGTCACTGACCCTTTTCACTTTGGCGAGTGTTCTCGATGTGCCAACTACTTCGGGTTCATGTGGTACTCCTCACAATGATTTTTAGGTATTATGCCCAAGTACATCCCACAGCTTATGCGGATGGCTATTTACAATTATATACACATGTATTTAATGTGTATTCATTCCCAATTCTTTCCCTTAAGAAGAAACAAGTATTTTTATGTTTTTACGAAACAACATTGCATAACATGGATTGTGTCTGTAACTTACCTTGCAACTAGATTGTTATATTTTCGTAGAAAAATCACAACACAAATGCGCTGCGACCAGATTTTTTTAATAGATATGTAACCAAAACTTTAGGGAAAAATAAAACCAAATTAAAAGGACTATAAAACCCTAAATAAAACACTATTAGATTTATAAAACAAAGGGATTTAACCACAACAAAAATAGTCCCATCATGGTCACCAAAATGTATGCCTAGATTTGGATCACTTGTAAGATGTGTTAGTAGATATTAAAATCTCCAAATCAATGCTACTAAATAAATGGGTTTACGCTGCCATTGAAAAGAGAAGGACAATCATGAGTTCTTTCAATGAATAAAGTGGGTAAAATTCTTGATCTGAATCTATAACCTATACACAAACACACTTAGAAAAATGTTAATTATTTTTTGTGGTTAGGGGCTGCTTGATCATATCCTTGACCATTTAAAGATATAAAAGATATTTTATTGAATAAAAATGACAAAACAATGCACAAAAATGAAAATTATGCTCGATTCGATCGTAAACTAGTCATAGGTTCAATATGTTGAAAATTGCATGGAGATCGCAATCTAGTCACATTTTTACCGAGACTGTGTTGAAATATTGTTAAAACATTGATGCATCAAGTTACATCAATCCTTTGTTATCCACCTTCGCCTCTCCAAAACCTACAATACCGAAATATGCGAGTAAAGAAGTAAAAACTCAAGTATGGGCTCAAGTGCACAAGGAGTCAAGAGGTTGGAATGATGGGGGTGAGTGGTGTTTTATAGTTTTTAAGTGCCTACAAGATAATGTCACATGTGGGTGCAATGTGCATACATGGGTGAGATGATAAGGGTCCATAGTGCATTGGTCATGCGAATGGGTAGGTGGGATGGAAAAAATAAAATGTGAGTGGGTGATGGTTAGTAAATGAATGATGAGGTGTCTTTTATAAATATTTTGTGGAGTTTTATATTTTTAGTTGCTTTTGTGGGATTATTTTATTTTTTTGAAATTATTGTGTTTTATGATGATTTTGGTAGTTTTTAATAAGAGACCTTATGTGCAAGATGCATTTTCTAGTGTCTACAATTCAACAACTCCATTTCCATTCTAGGGTGCACAACATGACCCATCATTTTGGAAACCATATATTCCCAAGTGTCTACCTTATTATTTTTGTATCTTGTCTTCTCCCTTATAGAAATCTTCAATGCACAACTGTAACTCCACACAATTTATTACTTACAACCTTTACACTCTTAGGGTCTTCAATACTATTTTCTTCTAAATAAATCTCTATATATGATATCAATTTCATTAGATCTTCAAGATTTTCTTTACCTCCAAAAAAAAAAGTACATTGCTAGTGAGCTTACCTTTTCCTTTCACTAAGACCTATGCTGGTATTTTTTGTGTTCTTCTCTTTAAGGTATCCAACTTTTCATGAAGGGATTTCAACATTTGTTCCATTTCTTCTTCATATCCATTCATAGCTACAATAACTCCACTAAATTGTGCAGTCTCTGTCTCATCAAAACTCACTTGGATTTTGAACATATATGTCAAGTATTTTAATTTTGGTGCTCTTCCTCTTCCAAAATGTATACCCCAATGTGCCACATTTCCACACAATAGAGGCTTCTCATATATATCCTACATCTCACAAAAATTATTCTCTTTCACAACCTACAAATCATGAACATGCTTCTCTTCCACAACTGCAACTAGACTCAACAAGAGCCTCAAACACTTAACCCAAAAATGCAATCCTTCCTTTGATACCACTTGATGTATTCATAGTTAGGGGGTCCAATAAAAGGCAGCCTTAGTCCATGTAGCATGGGAACTTGACACTCAAAAATGACACATGTATACTGACCCTTACATATAATAGGAAATAAAAACTTTTTTATTGTTTGCAATGAGTAATTATACAATATGAAAAGTTATAATATCATTCCATTCATGTACATGATTTAATTGTATGGCTATCTAATCACATCTCTCGGACATGCATTTCCTTCTCAAGGATCAAACACATTATAAGAAAGAGTTTTCTTAAAAAGACACTCTCCACAAAATTGTTACACAATTTGAACCATTTCATTCGAAGAATGGTGAGGAAGTTGAATAGTCATGTGGAAATGGAAGAGTCATACAAAAGTGAAAGGTCACAAAAAATTTGAAGGATCACACGTAAGTGAAAGGTCACAATTGAATGGAAATGAAAATTCGTGCAAAATTTGGAAAGTGATGTGGAAGTGAAAGGTCACACAAAAGTTGAAGACTTGTGTGAAAGTTAAAGCTCATTGAAAAGTTGAACCCATACAAGAATAGAAAGACTCACAAAAGGGTAGAGCACACAATAATAAAATGACTCATGCAAAAGTAGAACTCAAACAATGGTAGAATGATTCATGCAAAAGTAGAGCTCATGCAATAGTAGAATGAATTGTACAATGGTAAATGGGCAAACATGCACAATCGGTATCTTTCAAGACAAACAAAAAATCAAGTGCATTTTTTTGTGTATGCGTATTTTTTTAAGGGGAATTCAAATATGCAATCAATTTCTGACTTTGATATGTTCATTTACTTTTTCCTTTTTCCTTGAGACTCATCCACTTGCTAAATTCTTCTTATTACTGAAGAACTCAACAAATTCTCTTAGAACCTTGTAGATACATGAAAGTGGTGTTCTATGATGTACTTTCTGCTCATGTAGTGTTGGAATGTTGATGCTTCCCATTGATCAACTTTTTCATGTCAAAATAAAAAAGGCCCAACTATTCCATATGAGAACAAGCCTACTATTTTTGGTTGATGTAATATTTTTGTACTCCTTAGATGCTCTTGCATTTGAGTGGTAGAAAATTGGGGTGGTAAGGCAACAAGAATGAACTATGTATTTGACTTTGGGTTGTAAACCAACAAGTTATGAAAAGGCTATGAGTATTTCATGAGAAAAACCATGGAGCCGAAAAGGCATATCTAACTTGGTGTAGTAAGGAAGCAAGAGAGAATTGTGCACCAAGTTGGGGTAGTAATCTAACTATTTATGAAAAGGATCTATGTATTTCATGAGAAAAACCATGGAACCGATTGGTTAGTAAGGCAACAAGAGTGAATTGTATACAACTTGGGGTAGTAAGGAAACAAGAGTGAATTGTATACCTGGATTGGGGTTGTAAGGCAATAAGTTATGAAAAGGATATTTGTAATTCATAAGCAAAACCATGGAGCTTCATTATAACTCGGCAATATTAAGTTATGACTTAAGAAACAACATATAGCTGATCTCGAACAATGAAATATTATAAATCACAAGATTTTATACCCAAAAGTTTCTAAACAACTCAACTTTGTATAGAGATTGTAAATTATGTAGATTTTGACGGTGATAAAGGATTGGTACAAGAATCAAAATCCGAAGTTTCTACATTATAACTCTGCAAGGCTATTATCAATGACCAAAGCATATTAAGTGCTTGGTCAAGAAACTTGGAAGAAACAGTTAATCGGTTAGTTCCATTAAATCTTGGCAGCAAGCTTAAAACCTTGAGTAAATCAGATTCGAAATCAATTCACCATATATGGGAAGTAGTAAATATAATTGATCTCTCGAACATTCAAGTACTAAGCTCACTCATCTCCACTATTATTCCCTTGTAATTGAGATGACTTAGTCTGCCATTGATGTAATATATATATATATATATATATTACATTGAAGAAAAGACATTTTATTGAATAAAAATGACAAAACAATGTATGAAAATGAAAAGTATACGACTCGATCATGAAACCAGGACATACGAACAATTCGTTAAAAATTGCATGGCGATCGCAAGAAGCCACCCGCAGATTAGAATCGACACATGTGTTGAATTTTCTTTAAAACAATGATGCATCAAGTCACATCAATCCTTTTTGATCCACCGCCACCTCTCCAAAACCCGCACTATCGAAATATGCGAGAAAAGAAACAAAAATTCAAGTATGGGCTCGAGTGCACAAAGAGTTGAGGGGTTGGAATGATGGGGTGAATGGTGTTTTATAGTTTTTGAATGCCTAGAAGATAGTGTCACATATGAGTGCAATGTGCATGGATGAGTGAGATGATAAGGGTCCATAGTGCATTGGGCATGCAAATGGGTAGGTGGGATGGACAAAATTAAATGTGAGTGGGTGAGGGTTAGTAAATGAATGATGAGGTGTCTTTTATCACCATTTTGTGGGGTTTTATATTTTTTAGTTGCTTTTGTGGGATTATTTGATTTTTTTAGATTATTGTGTTTTTATGATGTTTTTGGTATTTTTGAATAAGAAACCTTATGCGCAAGGTGCATTTTCTAGTGTCTACATTTCAGCAACTCCATTTTCATTCTAGGGTGCATAACATGACTCGTCATTTTGGAAACCATATATTCCCAATTGTCTACCTTATTCTTTCTTGCATCTTGTCTTCTCTCTTATAGAACTCTTCAATGCATAACTGTAATTCCACACAATCTATTGCTTACAACCTCCACCCTCTTAGGGTCTTCAATACTATAATCTTCAAAATAAATCTAGATATTATATCTATCTCATTAGATCTTCAAGATTCTCTTTACCTTCAAACAAAAGTACATTGTTAGAGAGCTCACCTTTTTCTTTCACTAAGACCTACGCTGGTTTTTTTTACTTGTTCTTCTCTCCAAGGTATCCAACTTTTCATGAAGGGATATAAACATCTCCTTCATTTCTTCTTCATCTTCATTCATAGCTGCAACAAATCCACTAAATTGTGCACTCTCCATCTCATCAAAACTCACTTGGATTTTGAACATATTTGTCAAGTATTTTAATTTTGTTGTTCTTCCTCTTCCAAGAAACTACAATTTGAACCATTTCATTCGAAGAATAGTGAGGAAGTTGAAGAGTCGCGTGGAAGTGGAAGAATTGTATAAAAGTGAAAATTCACAAAAAGTTGAAGGGTCGCGCAGAAGTGAAAAGTTACAATTGAATGGAAGTGAAAATTTGTGCAAAAGTCGGAAAGTGACGTGGAAGTGAAAGGTCACACAAAAGTTGAAGACTTGTGTGAAAGTTAAAGCTCATTGATTAGTTGAACCCACCCAAGAATAGAATGACTCACACAAGGGTACAACACACAATAATAAAACGACTCATGCAAAAGTAGAACTCACACAATGATAGAGTGACTCATGCAAAAGTAGAGCTCATGCAATATTAGAATGAGTTGTACAATGGTAGAAAGGCAAACATTCACATTCCGTATCTTTCAAGACAAACAAGAAATCAAGTGCCAAATTTTTTTAACGTGTATTTTTAAGGGGAATTAAAATATGCAATCAATTTCCGACTTTGATATGTTCATATACTTTTTCCTTTTTCCTTGAGACCTATTCACTTTCTACATTCTTGTTAATGGTGAAGAACTCAACAAATTCTCTTAGAACCTTGTAGATACATGAAAGTGGTGTTCTGCAATGTACTTTCTGCTCTTGTTGTGTTGTAATGTTGATGCTTCCCATGGATCAACTTTGTCATGTCAAAATAACAAAAGGACCAACTAGTCCACAAGAGCACAAGGCTACTATTTTTGGTTGATGTAAGATTTCTTGTACTCCTTAGATGCTCTTGCATCGGAGTGGTAGAAACTTGGGGTAGCAAGGCAGCAAGAATGAACTTTGTATCTGACTTCAGGTAGTAAGCCAACAAATTATGAAAAGGCGGCAGAGAAAAACCATGGAGCTGAAAAGGCATATCCAACTTGGGGTAGTAAGGAAGCAAGAGTGAATTGTGCACCCGGTTGGGGTAGTAATCCAATAATTTATGAAAAGGCTCTATATATTTCATGAGCAAAACCATGGAACTGAAAAGGCGTATCCAACTTGGGGTAATAAGGCAATAAGACTGAATTGCATACCCGGCTTGAGGTTGTAAGGCAACAAGTTATGAAAAGGCTCTATGTATTATAAATGGGCAATATTAAGTTATTATGAGTTAAGAAACAGCAAAGAGCTGATTTGAACAAGTTTCTGAACAACTCAACATTGTATAGAGATTGTAAATTATGTAGATTTTGACGGTGACAAAGGATTGGTACCAGAATCAAAATCCGAAGTTTCTACATTATAACTCTGCAAGGCTATTAGCAATGACCAAAACATATTAAGTGCTTGCTTAAGAAACTTGCAAGAGCAGTAAATCAGTTAGTTCCATAAGGCTATTAGCAATGACCAAATCATATTAAGTGCTTGCTTAAGAAACTTGCAAGAGCAGTTAATCAGTTAGTTCCTTTAAATCTTGGCAGCGAGCTCAAAACCTTGAGTAAATCAGATTTAAAGTCAATTCACCATATATCAGAAGTAGTAAATCTAATTGATCTCTGAAAATTCAAGCACTAACCTAACTCATCTCCAGCTAATATTTCCTTGTAATTGAGACGACACAGTCTGCCATTGATGTAATTAAAAAAAAAAAAATTTACATTAAAGAATATCAGTTCAATCTGCAACATTGAACAAATGCTGAAAGGATGAAATCCAATTTCTCCCGTTAACTAAAACTGTAATTAAACATTTTTATCATTAAAAATCTAAGGTTTTCACACTCCATAATAAGAATAAAAGGTTTAGTTTGGGAAACACGACAAGATTTTCAATCACGTATGAAACTCCATATATATGAAGCAGATTATTACATCTCATTTACAGAGACTGTCCCACAATTCTTCCCGAATGGCTTATTTTCAGTAAAAGTGACTTTATGTCATACAAAAACTTAACAATGATATCATAAATATTAGACCCAAATACATAGATATTCGAAGTTACAATCCTGAATACAGAAATCTCAAAAACAAAAGCGTGGATAATTTATTATAAAACAGGACATCTATATAATCAATCTTCTTAACGAGCAATACACTCTGATGAGTCTTCCAAACCAATCTGGCCTAAAGGACATTAAGAGTCATCCCATCATCGTCTCATAAGACTAGAATCTTTTCCATCTACTCATGGAAAATATGATCCTTGCTGCACAAGTCACAGAAAAGAAGCTTTAGCAATTGACATTTTGAAAGAAAGCTATGCCCATTCAGGAATGAATACAGGATACCTTAAGGGTGAAAATGCAGCAGGAGTCTTGCATGAGAATCCCAGAGCTTATGTGGGTGGTCTAGGTGGGGGAGGATGTCCTGTAGATTGTGATGGAGATGGTGGTGGTGGTGACCTGATACAAGGTGGTGGTGGGGGAGGTAAGAAGTGTGGTGGAGGCGGTGGGTGTTTATTAGTTGGAGGAGGAGGTGAATTAGATGGTAGAGGAGGGCTTACTGGAGTCTGTGGTGAGGGCGTGGGTTTTATGGGTGATGGTGGATTAAGAGGGGGTAGAGAGGATGGTGAACCAATAGGTGGAGGTGGATGAACACACTGAACAGGAGGTGGACAAACACACTGAGCAGGAGGTGGTGGAGATGCAGGTGGTGGAGATGTAGGTGGTGGAGATGCAGGTGGTGGAGATGTAGGTGGTGGAGGTGGAGGTAGAGAGGGAGAGGGGGATGAAGGGGGCGAGGAGGAGAAGGTCGTGGGGTAAATTAATCGGATGACATGAATCAGATGCATTGCAACCCATGGGATGAGAAAGGACAGCAGCACATTGCATGAATGATCTCTGAGAAGGCCTGTCAGGGATACAGTTACTAATGTCATTGAATGTAATCCCTTTGGAACGAAGGGCAAGACAATTATGTGGCTCTTCACTGAATATATTGTAGGACAATGTGAAATTCTGCAACTTGGGCAGAGCACAAATGCTCTCTGGGATCTCTCCGGATAGCTTATTGTGAGCAATATCCAATTGTTCCAAGCTGACCATCTCTCCAATGCTGTCTGGTAGAGAGCCAACTAGCTTATTAAAGCTAACATCAAATACAGTCAAGTTTGTCAGATTCCCAAGAGAAGATGGCAAGCAGCCTGACAAATTGTTATTCATGAGGATGATCTCATCGAGACCAACCATTTGACCGAAGCTAGCAGGTAGGCATCCTTTGAGATTATTGTTGGCAAAAACAACAACAGAAACAGGGGAATTTCCAAGGTTAGAAGGAATTTCAAAGTGGAACCTGTTGTCATTGATGAAGATGGCATCCAAAGCCTTGTCAAACAGCTTCTTTGGCACAGACCCCTCAAACTCGTTGAACCTGATGTCCAGATACTGCAACTTGGGCATGGAGAGAACAACAGATGGGAATAGCCCAGCAAACCTGTTATTGCTGATATCAAATTCAAACAGATGAGTCATATTCATGAATGAATGAGGTACCGTCCCACAGAACCTGTTGCTATTGATATGGAAGAATGCCAGATCTGTAAGCAGACCAAGCTTCTCAGGGAGATACCCTGCAATGTCTGCATGATTTAGATCAATGCCTGCTACAACTGTGATGTTTGGATCATCCAATGCAGGGGAACAAAACACACCAGTGTAGTTGCAGACATGAGCACCAACCCAATTGCCTGTTGTATTCAATGGGTCCGAAACGATTGCCTTCTTCCAGACCTGGAGGGCAATGTAGGCATCTTCTAGCCTTTCATTTGGGAATTTCAAGCTTGGATCAATATCCACCTCCTCCCCTCGGTCCCCACACACAGTATTGGAGCACCGTACCTCTTCATCTGGTACGCTCCTCCTAGATTCTAGGAAACCAGATTGTGCTAAAACAGCAAGACCCAATACAAGCAAAACCACTAAACTAACATCCTGCATTGCAGGAACTCTATCCCTTCTGGTGCTGTTCATGTGAAACCACAACAATTATAACATTCTATAAGGTGCAGAGAGAGAAAATTAAAAACCAAGTGAGGGTGAGCAATTTGCAAAGTCCAACACTTATAGGAATCTAAATGTAATGACGGCAGGCTCAAAAGGTCTTATCAAAGCACACCCACCTGAGATTAAGGTCTTGAAAAACCAATCAAACTATACCCACATTGTTTTTCTTTTAAAAATCTGCCTCTAAAATAGAATGCCAACAGCGACCGCTAGATGTTTGCCTTGAAAACTGGAATAATGTAACGAACTACAGATCAAACAATGGGATGTTGCCACAACTACAACAAAAACAATAACTGTCATTATTTTTAGTCTCGAGGATCAAGATTGGAATCCATTTCCATCTAATAGAGAGGAACAGTTGTAAAATGGTAATTGCCATCAACATCGTCAAGTTTGAATACACCATGAATACATGGAATTTATTGAAAGTTAAATTAGAGTCAGAATTCAATGTCTAACAGAATACAGGTAGACATAACCGACAATGCAAACTATTATACGCTAGGAGGTCTGTATTTGAGGAGTGAGAAATTTGGTAATAGTGTATTTTTGCTTCCCTACATTATTGGGTCATGCCAAAAAAGTACTACACAAATCTTCCAGATTTGTAACTGTTATTTAATTTCCATTTAAATCATTCCATACCATAGATTTGTAACTGTTTCCATTTAAATCATAAGGACCATTTATACTGTCTTCATGATGATTACAAATACCTTTCAAGATTGAATGAAAATCGACATGGAATTTGGATGATATGGTTTAAATGGAATTTAAATCTACAGTTAAAAATTTAAAAAAAAAAACAAAAAAATTGAATAATATTGTGAATGAGCCTAATTACACTGCCTTCCCACTGTGAGACCTGTTTATTTATTTTGAACTCAAAATCAATTACAAGTTCTCATTAAGCTCTGTAGTTGTATGAAGTAGTTATTTTATCTTTATAAATCATAAAATGTAGCATATTTGCAGTTTCTGCTCTTCCCATAACAGAAACTGCAAATATGCTACATTTTATTAGGTTTTGGGTATTCATTCTGTCAAATTATATTTTTCCTGATATCTTTTTCATTAAATTAATTTTAGATTTTAAATATTATTTTATTTATTTTAGATTTAAAAGAAGAATAAGTTATATTTCATTTTATTTTGACTTTTAAAAAATAAGTCATTTCATCACTCCATGCACATTACCACAAATAATACATTTACATTTATATATTTAAAACTAAATAAAGGAAAGAAACAGGCTATGAAGAGACATGCATCCCCATTAATATGAAAATTATGGTATATATTTTTGATAATCCAAAGAGAGCAACTAATACCCAACTACACAAGACAATATCACCAATCAAAATTCAAAATTAAGATCTATATATTTTTACATTTAACTGCACGTTGAAACACACCATTAAAATGCATAATTTTTTCTGGGAATTTAAAAAAATAAAATTATATCATTCTTATAAAAACACATTATTCTTTTGTGTCACAAAACTATCTTAAACTTTATAATATTGACTGAAAATTTTCTTAAAACTATAATGTTTTAGTAACATTCAAATCACACTCATAAAAAGTTTGTTGAAATAATTATATAGAGTTGGTTTTTTATTAACCTTTCAAACCATACTCCATAATCCATCATAAAATGTAGAATCTGGAACACACTCATGACATTCAGATTTCTCTTAGCTATAATTCTAAAAGTCAAAATTATCAGCCGATCTATCCCAAACTGTGGGGTACAAATCAACCTGAAGTTTCCCTCCCTTTTCTACGTATCTTGGTATAATAAGATTATGTTCCAGACTCTTCCTCCATTTTCCCTCTCAAATCAGATAGAGTAGTGACAGAAAGAGTTCCAAAGCTCAAGGGATGGTTATATGGAAAGTATTACAACTTAATTTTCTTTAAGCTATTTTAATATAAAGTGGCTTCCCACAGCACCAAAAGTTCAGATCTCTCTGCTGTATGTGTATATATATATTTTTTTGAATCATAAAAATATTTTTAATATATCTTTTAAAAAATCATTTAAAATCTTTTCCAGCAAAAAGTTCTCCATCAACTTTGGATTTGTAAATTAATATTTCCTTTTCTTTTTTAATTTAAAAAAGGTTTGTAGCTGTAAGATGTGGATAACAATTAATTGATAATTTTAAATTTGATAAATGTTTACTTAATAATTTTTCTTTTTAATTAGAAATAGATAAATAAATAAATTTAAATTTTAAATATATATTAGAATTTGAAACTCTATTTTTCTAAACCTTTTCTTTTAAATAATATATTTTTTAAAAAATATTTATTATTTAAGAATTATTACTTATTTCCATCTTTTAATAATAATATTTAACATCTAGAATTTAGAAAAACACAATTCTAATATAAGACAAATACCACCAACACATTACAATAAATCAAAAATCAAATCTATAACCTTTAAACTTAAATATATTACTTCATTAATAATAATCTATAATTTGGTATGGCAAAGGTTCCTTATAAAGCAAAGGCCCTTTTCTCAAACAAGTTTACAATGATACGGATGTTATCATCATCACGGGAATCTGATTAAAGTCAACTCTTTAATATTGTATAGGTATGAAGAGTGGTTTTAATGTAATAATTAAATTAATCATTTAAATTAATTATACCAAATTTAATTTTGTATAAATAAGGTTTTTTTTTTTTTTTTAAAGCATGGGAAATTAAGGATATAATATTGAATTGTTTGAAAATCTTAGATAATCAAGGTTGTATTGGATAATATTTAATGTGAAAGGTTGTTAGCGATAGGTGGTAAAAGATAAATTTAGGTAAGTTAACAAGTTAAAATTTGGAAGAGATGAGACACTAAAGTTTTGTGTTGCTTAGAAATGTGGTGGTCACACTTCTAATTGTCTAGTATTGAAATGGCTATAGGAGTGGCTTTTTACTCATTTTGCATATGTGATCACCTAGTCCCAACTCTTATAAATCTCATTCTCCTTCTCTTGGTCCAAACCACAATTGGCCTCGATTCTTTGCAAAACCCATTAAAAACAAGGGATTATAATGGGGACATATGTTATTCCTCCATTATTATCAAGCGCATTGTGTCTTGATAAAATCGCAATCGACACTCGACACATGTCATCAATCAATCTAGGGTATATACAGGCGTCCCAATCTTTATCTTTTAATGTGTGCAACAATTAATAGAGGCTAGAATGATCTATAAATATTTGTATTCAATTTTTGGCATGGTGATGTTATAGAAATAAAGTAGATTTTTCTCTTATGATGTGAATATCACTCTTACAACATATTTCTCTTTGCAAATTCAACGTGTTATCAATTCTAAATTTGCACTAATGCAATTGTGTACTTATATACTTCATAAATTCAAATTAAAACCCTATTGGTGCCCAAACTAACTCATAAGCGGGTGGGACAGGTTGGAAAGGAAGGCCACAAACCCCATGTAATTCAAAATCTTGGGGTATAAGAGCCCACAAAAAGGTAGTAACTAGTGTCATACCCCGTATGTAATTAACTACCCAATTTCATACTATGTGGAATTAGTCACTACTTAAGACCAAGCAAAAACATGAGGAAAGATAAACCCACGAGAGAGAAGGAAATAGGGACAAACATGAACAAAATTTGGAGAACGTGGAGATGAACAAGGTTAAAAAAGGTTTGAAGAGGCAAGCGAAAAAAGGTAAACAAGTTGCTGAGTTGAATGAAACAAGGAACATGCACCAACAAAAGCATAACTTGGATCAATAATCAATAGAGACATATAAATACATTAGCACCATGGAAATTAATTAGTCACACATGGAAATTAGGTTCTACCTATTAAAGGGCTTGAATAAATTATTCTTTGTGATTTAACCCCAAAAATAAATAAGAGTGGAAAGGAAGGAGGAAATGGTGATGGTTCCTTTACTCATTTAAATTTAGGTTAAGGTTAGAATAAGATGTATATTCAAATTATTAATTAGTCGTTAACATTTAAATCTGAGCATACATATCAAGCATTAAAAGATGATCAATTAGAACATGTACAATATATAACTTAAGACATGAGAAGATGGGTGCATTTAGCTCTTTGACTAGTCTATAAGCTAATTTTGGTGTGACATGGGGATGAATTGGCTAGAAATATCCTATAGATGCATTGTCTCTTATTCTAGAACTGCACTATACACCCCTAGATGAAACCTTTCTCTTTGGACCAATTTTTTTATGATTTCATTCTATTGACGGTTTGGTTTGGGCTACAAACACGCTCTACAACTCTTTGAACCTCTGTGAGTGAAAATTATGTGTCATAATGAAATATTAGGCTTAAAAATGCAAATCCCTATGTAAGAAACCAAATTAACCCAAACCATAACCTACATGGTAAAACCCATGTAAAAAGGTTAGTGGTTAGGTTGAAGTACAATTTGTACATTGCTTATATTAGCACTACTTTGAAGAGGCCTCGAATCGCACATAGTTCTCCACCTAGAAATATGATATAAAACTCGCAAGGATGCAATTATATATGCTAATTTGAATAATTCATAAAAGCCTTGGATTGACTTGCCTTGCTTGTGCTTGACTTGGTTGTTGAATCCAAAATTGCATTAAAGCAAGAGAGAGAGAGAAGCATGCTAAATATAATTGGACAAGAAATAGTAATCTTCAAATTTTCATTTATAAACATTAAATAAGGGTTCTTAACACACAAAAAAAGTGAAAAGTAACCCTAAATCCAATTAAAGAAAAAAATGACTAAGTCTCACTAGAATTAATCGAACTTAGTATTTTTAGTAACATTACATGCAAGATTAGATGGGCTTGATATTTATCCCTTATTCCCTACATGCCTAAATTAAGCCCCTAACCAAATTTCAACTCAATCTTAAAGATCTAAATTCAAGATATTGAATTTTTAAAATCCTAAAAATTATCGAAATAAATATTAAATTGCATTTTTCGACCTTAAGATGATATATTTCGGGCTTGAAAAAATAGTTGAAATGAGGGTAGTTAGATAGGACTAGTTTAAACATCATTGAAAATTTTGAGTTATTTTGTTGATTGGATAGTAGCCCAATTGGGCACTGGATTACATAGTTTAATGGCATCTTTGCCTAAGTTCCGGAGGGAACATATAGATTCAACGATACAAAGTATGCGAAGAAACTAAACTAGTGAGCACCTTCAACTAAGCAACTATGGGTAAGGGGCATCCATGCCGTCAAAGTCACCCAGGGCACAATCCTGGCCTCAACCGTTTGACTCTCCGTGTCGGGTATCTCTAGGCCTTGCACTCAACAAGACTTGATCCCTAGTGGGCTCCATGGGAGCCAACATCATCACCAATAGACCAAGGGCCTTTCGATATTCATTTAAAAACAAACAAAAAACAAACTCAATTAGTTTCCTGGATAAAAATTATGGCCTCCAAAAATTAGGCCACCACATCATGTTCTCCTTTGGTTGAAAAGAACTCAACTCCTGTGAGTTTTTGTGATCAAACTCTTCCATTTTCTTCACCAATATTCTTTTATTCCCATTTTGATATCTTTTTCATACAAGTCAAAAAATTACTAAAACTTTTGCTCAAAATTTGTAAAACATTGTTTTGCAAGACAAAATGAATCCTCCTTACAAATTTTCATTTTGAGACAACCACTTTCCATAAATTTTTCTCTTTATCGGCTTAAACGGGCCTAGGGGAACAAGCAAAACTTTTCCTTTTGTTTTGTATTTCCCCATCAATGATCGTTAGTTAATCAATAGTTAGGCATTAAGTAGACTAAGTTAACCCCATACAAAACACATGGTGTTCTCTCATTAGACAACTTAGTTGAATTTGGAAAGTGACTTGGGTATTTAATTTGGTGATATCCTATGCATCTAGCACTTTTTGAATTGTTTCTAGGTTCCTTCCTACCCCGATGTCCTGAAAATAAAAGGGTAAAAATAATAAGCATTGGTGTTATCACCTATGAGAGGAACAAATAGAACTATTCCACAATTTTATCTCACAACCGACAAGCCAAATAAGCCAATCAAATCCTTGTTATTAAATAGGTTCCATGAAGTCATGTTTTCACCAATAGAATCTTGTGCAATATAAAAGCATATCTCATGACATATTCAAACCATTTTTATATTGCCTAAATCTAATTTCAATCTCTTCCCACCTATTTGCATGTCTTCCCTAGCCATTGTTTTTCCTCTAGAGTATTTTTCCTCTAGAAAATTCAAATTTGAAAACACCTATATGGATGTCTCACCAAGGGCTTCATTTTCACTATATATTTATGTAATTTCATCTTTAGTTGTGTTGTATTGAGAAAATTTCTCCAATGTGCTTACATTTGCCCCTCAATTTGTAAAATCATTTTCATTTTTATCATTCCTCCTCTAAACCAATTGATAAACACTTTAAACCATCAAAATGAAATTCCAATATGTTAGGGATGAACCAATTTCTTCTTTGGAAACCACTATCCCCGAAATTGGAGATAGTGATGTCAAACACATGAATTTACTCGAGTTTTGGGTGAGAATAGAGGACGATGAGATAACTACATTGGAAAAAATGATTTTTAACAATGGTCTAGCACATGTAGGTGACTTTCCTAATTTAGTTTAATGTGTAGAGACTATCGTGTCTTTTCATGCTCAAATAAAATAATTGATATATCAATAGGGGCAAGTTATTGATAAATTAGATGCTCACTACATCAATTTTGATCTTGGGATTGTTCCCATTATAGATGCCAAAGTGGTGAAGATTAAAATGGCATTGAGTATGAAGTGACACCCAATAAGTATCAGTTGATGATTGTGAAGTCTTCACTAAATAAGAAGAAGGGCCTTCTAAAATTGCCAAAAAAATTATAGGAATGATTTTATTGAATATTTATCATATAATCACTCTCTTGGCTATGGGTATGGGATCCCTTTCACCATATTGTTTCAATATTGGATGAGCATCTTCATTAACCTTATTTGTAAAGGAAAACAACCCTTAAACTCGGGAGAAATCATCTACGAAAACTAGACAAACCAACTACCCAATGGAATGATACCAAGTCATTCTATATGACTTCATCCTTGATGTATACCATTACAGGATATAGGATATGGATTGGACTTTTTGGAAAGGGAGGTAGAATCTATCCAAACCCATATATGATTGTTATACTCAGTTGACCTATAAGAATGGAGAGAGTCACTTCATAAGGATGAATGATGAATTCACCATGTTTATAGTGAGGCTATTAGAGGGATGCATTACCAACCCAATCTCACAAGAGGAAAAGTAGTTGGTGACCAAATATGGAATCATCTTCATCCAATTTCAAATATTTTCCTATATCATGGTTGTAAGGTTTGAAGGAATTCCATGCAAAATCCCTATCTACTATAGTGATAAAATTATTCTCATTGAGTTATGCAAGTATTTATATATTATTCATAGAATTTACAAAGATAAGAAAGTAAAAGGAATTCAATTTCCCATCACCCTTGGTAACTAAATATGTAAATCAGACTTTGATGCACATAATGCTAAAAAGAACATATAATCCTTTCAATATGCATCCATTTTTCAAAAGAGTCTCCTTCGACAACAATCATTTCATCTACAACAATCTTTAGATGCCCACAACATTTTCTCATACACCTACTATTAAATATTATTGGGAGGATTTTGATAATGAATGCGAAGTAAGGATATTAACATTTATAAGAACAACTCTTCAACATATTAAAGGTTTCTAGTTAGATCATGTTCCAAAAGGTATGGTTGATGATTATTTTGATATGTGTGATCTTGAATTTGATAGACATATTAAACATACCCTAATTTCTTTCATATATTGGTCACATAAGAATAGAGATAACATTGTTGATTTTACAACACCAGTGATCACCAAAATAAAGAAATTGTATTAAAAATATTGGCATAATTTAAACCTTCGAATAGGTTATTTATTCTCAAAGCCACCAAGACATGCCTTCTTCCTCAACCCAAAACCTCATAATAACAAGGTTTAAGTTCACACTCTAAATGTTGATCTTGTGCCAAAAAAGGAAGAAAAACCTATTGCAATCCTTTTGAAGGATGTAAATGTAGGAAGTAGCTCAAGTTTGAAGTTTTCGTAAAGATATCTCCCATCTCTCTACAAGTATCAAGTGAGAAATATCCTTATGTTGAAATCAAACACATAAATTCCCTTCACCACCTTCTCTCACTCTACATGTTCCTACTAAAAGTTCAATTTGAGGTTATTATCACTACTACTTCATTCACACATGTTCAATATTTAGTTAAAAGAAGAGGAAATACATCTTAATATAATTGTTTCAATTACAATGTTTTAGTCACTCTTCTCCAAGGTACTCCATCTCCAAAGAAAGAAAGAGAAATTTATCATCTTGTATTAGATACATCAGCTCAATAATTTGTTGAGATTACAAAACCCACAGTTGATAAAAATAAAAATGAGATCACTATGGATGATTATGAGTCGAAAAATATATCACTGGGATAAGCTAATCCAAAAGGAGATGTACATAATTTGAGGGATACGGTCTCGAGTTTCATTGAAAAACTTGAGAAAGGTAAACAAACACAAGAGCATTTGGAGGAACAAGTGAAAACACTCTCAACTTATATCAAATCTTGTCTCTTTCTCTATCCTAATCCAATTGCATCCCTTCCATCTTCCACTTCATGAAGTGAAATTGATATTAAGGCTGATTCGAGAAATTCATTAGCACACCTAAAGGGAAAGGTTAAGGAAGCATTGGGTGAAATGTTGTTAGTAAATGACTTAAAATTCATTGAAGATGGCCACGAGGTTTATGAAATCTTAGTGGAATCAAAAAGAAATTAAATTATGAGATTGAGAATGTGAATAAGGAATCCAATTTATGGGTTGGTTGATTCAAAATTTAAGGATAAAGGTTTTAACTAATGAAAAATACGTCTCTCTGAAAATATATTTGATAATTCAAGTGATAATATCTTTCGAATTGGTTTCGTCTCGTTGATTGGTGACTCAATATGTTAGAGGAAAGTACAACAAACCTTAAAAACTATATATAAAAGAGTGAATATTTTAAACTTAAAATAATTTCTAATATAAGGGCTCATCATTGTGATCTTTTCCACAATAATCCCTCACAAAGCAACACAACGAAAACCATCAAAGTGCAATTCAAAAACTTATCAAAGAATAAATCTTTAATGTTGATAATTTCAATCATGAGAAGATGGAAGAAATATCATAATTACACAATGTGTTAATATAAGCCTCCAAAAACTTGGCCCAATCTAGAGGTAGAATGCCAAAATGTTGAATGTTATGGGAGATTAGCTCAACAATCTCACCAATAGCATAATTCTACAAGAAAAAAATATCGCAGGGGCAGTGACCATGTTTAGAATACATGATTTCAAACTCAAAGTTCTTGCTTCTTCTCACTCCTAATTTCTAAACATAAATGACACAGGATTTTCTGGATTTAGATTTTACCAAAATCTCTCTAAACTAATTCAACATTGTAGAGCGTCTTGAGAAATTTCCGTCGACAGTAGAACTCGGAAAATGGATCTCATAGGTGAAATATATCGCATGTCAAATTTTGGCAAAAAATGAGGTCAAATTTGGTCAACTATCTAATATGAACGTGACACATGGCATAAGTGAAAAAATGGGTAAAAGAGTAAAATTATATTTTAGCCTCCGATATTCAACATACAGTTGAAAAATTTGTGAACCTTGTTATTTTCTGGTTGGGGGTTCTCGAGCCAAGTGGGATATTGTATTGCAGGGATTTGAATTAACTTGCGGGGTTAGTTGTATTACATTGCACATGGAGTAGCTCGGTGAGCTATTTACCACCTTGGTGGGGCGATCAACTCCCCAACCGAGTCACCTTATTGGATTCCACATTGTTCAATGTTTTTAGCCAATCAACCAAATGGTTATATACTCGGTTATTCCAAAAAACTATACAACTCAACCTATATGCTTATGGCTCGAGTGATTGGTATTATCTCCACATAGCTCAAAGTTTTAACTTGCCCTTATAAATTAGTAGACTATGTTATTAGCCAATCAACCAAATGGCTATATACTCGGGTTGTTCCAACAAACTATACAACTCGACCTATATGCTTATGGCATTGGTATTATCTCCACTTCATTCGGAGTTTTATATATAGCGTGCTAACAAACCAATGAATTAGTAGATCCACATAACTACTGGCATAGCTAGCATAAGCCACAAGAAAGAAATCTACATGGCGCCTTATACTATAGGCCAACACAATGCCCACTCCAAATAGCACGGCAGTGCCACCACATGGCACACTATAACTTAGACGTACTAATGGCCACTGGAATAAATGAAACAGATGTGGCCGCAACCATGACTATAGTGGGAGGCCCTTCTAAATATAAACCTCAACGCACTCTCCTACGCTGTGAATGTAGGATAAGCCCATAATAGGGTGAACCATTGACATCGAGTGTGGAGGAGGGGGTTTGATCCTGGGAGCAAGTCCCACATAATTGACATCCAACCATTAGAGCATATAGCTTTGTGAGTCATATAACAAGCTCACAGTTATTTGAAGAGGTTCTTTTAGTAGACTGTGGAGGGTAGTAAATAGGGTAGTTTATAGTTAACTAATTTTGTTAGGCACTTAGGGGCAGAATTAAGACTGGGTGTAAAAAGAAAAGTCACTCAGAATTTTGATACGAAGACAATAGTGGTATTTTTTTGTCCATAAAGTGTTTCCAATTTTCCATTTTAGGTGATTTTTGATCACATTTGCATAAGAAAGGCACTTCTGAGAACCTGTAGATCCACGGGTGAGATTATGGATGCAATCTGATAGGAAATTAGAGTCTACAATTTTTTTCAACTCTAATTTGTCATTATTAAAGGTGATAAATTGTATTTCATTGGATTAAATAGATCAATTCACAATTCGTGAATCTAGAGACGTAGCCTTACGGGTGAACTCCGTTATCAATTTCTTGTTGTGGATTTATTTCAGTTTGTGAAGCTTTTGATTAGATAAAAATCAATATTTAGAAATTGATTAAATTGATGAAGCAAACAATTAACTGGATTAAATTGGATTTAAGTGAAAATTTACAATCCAATCTCCACAACCTACAAAACGAATGCACAAGTCAATTTTGGGTTCATAAATCAGATTGAGTGCATCTATTAATTCAACTTGTGAATAATTTTAATGGATTTGTATTAGATTCAATTAAATCACGGAAGTTGGATTTTGAGAGATAAATTGATCGTTAAGAAAGAGTTTGAAATTTGGGGTTTCAAAACACCCAAAAATTGTTCAATTAAGAACTCTTGATCAATTTTGAAATTGGAAAAATTATCCAAAGAAAATTTAATTTGGTTATAAAAAGTAAATACCCTTTTCGGATCAATAACATTTTTTATATTTTTTTCATATACTTTTTGATTTTTTTCTTGTAAATTATTAAATGTAAAATTCACTTAAGTGACTTATATGAGGAAAAGTAGGTTATTATAAGTAACTAAAGATTACTAGGACGTAGTTATAGTCCCTTTCCTCCACAAAAGGAAGATATCTCTTTCGTAAAGGGCTGGTATTTTTCAAAACATACATACAAAATAAAACTTTCCTTCCATTTCTCCTTGTTATTTTCTCTATTTTTCCAAATTGTAAATTTCATATAAGGGAGTTGTTAATGCAAAATCACAACACCCCCAAATGAGTTCTAAAAATCTACTTTTCTAAGGCAGACTCATTTGGTGTGATTGCATAACATTGAACTTTCCCCAAGGTGTGGGACCTTGCAAAATGGAAAATCTCTCCAGATTAAAGGTTGGTTCCTTATTCCTCTGTTTAGGTGCATGCGTGGGAGCTTCAGAAAGGATTTATCTCTAAACCTAATCTAAAACTCGCCAAGGAGACAGGATAAGAAAGGGGTACAAGAAATAAACAATAACTAAACTACCAGGTGATGCACTCGAAGGAATGATGAACACTTATTTTGCTAATAGACACAAACCAACAAAATGCATACAATAAACAAGCACAGATATCCATATATGTAATGGGAGACCAGATGAAAGCAAAAGAGACAAGAGAGGATCTAAAATCGATCACATATGTGTTTTATTGCTCTGTAGATTGATACATTCCATTACAAAGTAGCCAAGAGGCAAAAACATATTACAATTTTAGTGGAAGGCTTGAACCCCACAGATCCCTTTGCTAGAAGGAGGAGGGAGCCTGCAAAACAAATAATGTCCAACCCTTTACAACGAATCTTGCCCCCGTATTTATAGATTCAACCTGAAAGAAGAAAAAGAGAGAGAAGTGGGAAAAGCATAAATTGCTTCACACTTGAGAATTTAAAAAAAATCTAAAGCAATTGGGCTTTTGTTCAAATAGCCATTCAATTCCACAAATTGATACCTTATATGAAATTATGGTCTATAGGAATCATTACATAACTCAAACATACTTTCTAAGATTTATGGTTTTAATTGATCATACTTCAATGCTTCACAAATTTCAATCACCTTCATAGTATTTTTGGATATAATGTAGACTTGTAATATCATGTAGCTTCCTTAGTATTCTAAGGCCTTCGTTGATGTTCATAATACTTCCATAAAATTATGTGAATTGTGCAAGGAATCCACTAAATTATGTAGATTTTGCAACATACCTAACATTGTGTAGTATAATTACACACTATTCTAACATTGTGCAATAATCTTATGTACTCCAAAAATGCAATGCAATACTCCACAATCCACTCATAACATATTTTTTCACCGCTCATCCCACTAATAACACAAAATGCACACAAAACAAAAGTACTATATGAATTTCTTTTGAGTTGATACAATATTTCTTATGAACCTAGATGTTCCTACATCATACACCCCAAAGTAAGAAGAAATGTGAACATGGTGCTCACATTTATGGGCCAAGTGGTAGAACCATTTTTGTCTTTATAAAAAGTATTAGCATGCCTACATACTTAATGAAATTTACCCATATTCAAACTATTTTTGTAATTTGGTTCATAAACCATCCTCCTATAGTAATTTTCTAATACTTTTTCACGCTAGCTCCTACTAGCTACATGTTGATCCTCTTTCTCTACCCAATCCTCATTTTTTATCCTCAACACTTTCTACCTCTGTGAACTACTTAAAGACATGAGTTTTTTTATCGACACTCCTTTTTTTTGTGTTACATATTTCCATACTATTGTAAACATTATCTATTCATTCCATCCTTACCTCTCACCCAACTTATCTCGTATCCCTTTACATATATTATATTTATCTCACATTACTATGCATGTTCCATCTTCCCATCCTTATGCACCATGTGAATTTTATTATCTTCATATTCCTCTTCCTTAAGAAACTTCAAAATGTGAGTTTATCATTCCTTATACAGTCTCACACTATACAATATCCATCATATAACATCCTTATATCAATCTGCCAATGTTTTTCCAACAATACATATCATGTATCATTTGATAAAATATCACACATAATTATATTTGTGAAGCTACCAATATTCATTTAAAACTCATTTTGATCTTTCACAACACCAACTTATCCTTTTATGAGATAAGTAACTCTATAAGGATTTGGATGTGTTTACTTTCCAATCCTAAATTTTTACCATCTTTGTAGACACCAAATTATCATTGATTTTGTTGTCAACTACCATTACAATACTTCCCCTTAGTCATACATATTATGCAAAAACATGTTTCCTATCATGTTACAACTCATCCTCCTTCTATGTAGTCTTTAATAACTTCCTTAATATCATAAGGAATTCACCTTTATTTGGTTCTTCTTTACTTCATCACTTTCCTCTTCCTACACCATGTGTGTACTTGCATTCTTATTCTTTCCCTCATCCTTATATGAACACTCGTAAATTTTATTTCCTACATTATGACATTAAAAGAATGTACTACTAAATATTTCTTCCCAACGCCACTTATTACAAACTTAATCCTACCCTTATTTTTATGTTCATATGCATTTTATTTCACACTATGTGTGCATTCTACCCCTTCGTTCTCATGTTTCACTTAAATATGTTTACCATTACTAAGATTCAATCTGTCTTTTACAAATTTTTCTTATGGGCCAACTTATCTTCTTCTTTCAATGAATACATGTATGCCTTTTCTACTATGTACATATTGATCATGATAACATCATCCTAAATCATCAACCAAAATTAATTTAGGTATCATGCCACATTTTCCCGATTCATCTCATTATGACTATCTCACTATGACCATCTCAAATTGTGACCTTGTAAAAATCTACAATGTACTTCTTCATGCTTAACAAATTCTATTGAAAGTTTTATAGATTCTTCAATAAATCTAACTCATAACATCTAGGTTGAAATTTCCCTTTCACCTTCACAACTATGTGTTCCCATTTGGTAATATTATCCTTACTCTTACCATCACACTCAATCTTAAATTCCTTCCACCATGATGTAGCGTGGAATTTTAACTTAGTCTTCACTATCCTCACTTTGTGTCGCTCTCAAATCTATTCAAACTCAAATAACTCTTCCATAATTTTTGATCTAATCAATAATTTCCTCCACATTCAAGATCCTTGAAAAACAAGGAACCTCCATTCACACTCCTTGTAAAATGCTTGAAACAACCTTTAGAAACATACCTTTGCATATTTTTATCCATTTTTTGCACCCTTCCGAATGGAATAACCTACAAGTCTCGAATTGGAAGTTAATGGAAAATGGTTTGCAAATAGGGTAGCTCACAAATGAGCCGGAAATCCGTGGCGAAGGTCCAGCCATTTGGGTATAACATGAATGAAGTTTTACCGATGATAATAAAGATGGTGTTATCGACCGATAACGGGAGGAAAGCTCATCGTAATAAGAATAGTCATTCGGGCCGTAACATACAAACATTACCAATCGACAATGCGTGTACGGTCGTTACAGCTTAGTAATAGAAATGGTGTTACTAAAGTTAGTAATACAAGGACCATAGCCACTCGATAGCCCACGCATGTGTATGGACATTACCGGATGGTAACATAAAAAAGTTACCGGCCGGTAATGGAGTCGGCACGACAATACAAAATACATCGTTGACCGATAAAATTTTTGGGGTCAAAATGTTTCTAGCATTGGTAACAACAAAATGTGTTCCGGCCAGCTATAGGAATATTGATGACAGGCCTTGGATTAGGTGAGGTAGGTGGGATAATGACACTCAATAACCAATATTAAATACGATATGGTGCCCATGTCTTCATTTGATGAGAAGGCACCCTCGAGGAAATTTGTATAGCTGACCATACTTCCTTAATGAGGGTTGGTGAGAAAAATGTCTATATAATGTAATCAACCCCCATTCTTAGGAGACATTCAGGGAGGTGGGAAACCACGGCAGATTTTTCCTCAACTCTAATGAGTTGTAAGCCTTCTCTATATCTGGAAAGCGTATTTATACCTCTAATCATCAATGTAAATGGTTTGTGCATGTTTTGGAGTAATAAATTCATGTTTTTGTGGTGTTTATTCAACCCTTTCTCATTTTTTATTGTATCCCCATGCCTCTCCATTTTGTATTTATTTTTCTGTGCATGTATTTCACATTTACAGGTGCAGGGTGTTGTGTTTTATGGAGGTTTAATGGTGATTTTAGATTCGGATCTGTGTCACTATTGTTTTGACCTCTCCCAACTCAATTTTCCCTCTTCTTCCTCCCTCGCATAATATCTCACCCCCTTCTTTCTGGTGATATCACCTCTTTAGTGTAGGATTTCCTTTTCATGCACTTCTCTATCCCTTCTCCTTAGAATTTTTAGAAGTATTTGTAGTAGTAGGATTAGGAAGAGGAATATGACCTTCTCCGGAGGGTTATCTCAAGTTTGCAAGTCCCATAGCTTGAGGGATAACCCCATGTTAGCAAAATTACACCGATTGCCCCACATGCGTAATCATCAAATCGGGGGTGCTATAATTTTTGTGATAACACATATTTTTACATTGGTTCTCCTCCAACTATGCCACTATAACATTTTCCTTATGCTTTCAGGGTCTTATTTCTTCTTCTAAATCACTCACATCATCCCTTAGGAAAAGTCATTTAATACGGTCCTCCTCTACCATTGTCAACTTGACTTGCATTATTCAAAACACCTCTATGATCTCCTCAAGAATTTTGGCTATGTTAGTCATCATTGTAATCCCTTTCCCTACCCCTTTAGGTGACATATTTATTCAAAAATTCATGATAAATTGTATTACTCTCATGAATCTATGCATAAATCCTATTGTATTTCCTTCATTATCTACCCACCTTGCAAGATGGAGAACTCAAACATCAAACTCCTATGGTTATGCCTTTATTTGATGTAAAATTATGCAAAAGATTATATAAGAATCCAAAAAGTAGCCACTAACCTACTCCCACTACATAATTGACTTTGAAACCTTTCCATTCACCAAGTTATTGTAGTCAATTTTTATACCCTTAAAAGAACAAGGAAAATCCCATGTGTGCCGGCCTATCACCCAACGGGAGTTGGGCTCACCAGGAATGCACAAGCATCGAGCCCTCCTTTATGTGAGTTGTGTAAGAATGTAGCATTTACGATAGATGCTTAATATAAAGAATGAAAGAAAACTCCACATTCATCTTGAGAGCTCATAATGAGTGTTAGACTAATGCATCCATTCAGACAAGAAATACATTAACAAAATACAGATCTAAATCATAATGGAAAGGAGATGCATAAGGATTTACACGCATTCACATGAAACATACCTAGAACAGGTCCATATAGAAATATGTATAGACCACTAACCACATATATTGATATTCAACATGTTCAATAATCACATTAAAACTATCAAGGTCATTATAGACCAAGATGACAGTGTAGATTAGGATCATGCATCAGAATGGACTTAGGTCCCTTACAATGCAAGGGAAAACATAGATCCATCCCTTAATATACCCTTACTCCTAAGCATCCTCTAGACCCAACCCATGGAAACTCTCCATGTTTTTCTATAGAGCTTTTCCTCTCATCCGATCGATCCATTTCATCTATCGCGCGCTTGTATTTATATCCTTTTCCACCACCACCATGCCTTTGCTTGAAGTTACAAATCGGGTGTTGTCATCACCAATCCAAAGACTCGTGATAATTCTCCACCAGAACTCCTCGTGCTATGATTATTTACTAATGCATAGCTTTTAGTTTGGTGGTGGTAATCTGGAAACAAAATAACAAACAAAACACAAGAATACCATAGACTATGATACGAAGGAATGATGACAAATCTGAAATATAAGTGTAAATTATAATATCAACATGAAATTGTTACAATCTCACCCATGAAGTACTTCAAGTGTTACCAACTCCACTTGCCTTCCAACAATAACTATGGGAGAAACTTCACAATTACACCTCTTAATGGCTTCTTTAACACACCTTCTAAATGATGGCTTCCTTCACACACTTTCTTATACAATATTTCTCACTACTTCCTTCTATGCTAAATGAGGGGGTGGCCTCTCTATTTATATAAATTTCAAGCTTATCCACCTTATCTCTAAGATAGGATAAGAAATCTACTCTGACGAATCATATTCCATACCTTAACTCTTATCTTTACATGTAAGCTTATCTTTTAAGATAAGATAAACCTTATCATTTCACATGGGTTCCACCTTTTTAGACTTTTTACAAATAAAATACACAAAATATTTATGACATCACTTCTTGTCCTTATTACCAATATAATATTTCTAATTCCTAATCATGTAGACTCTACTTCTACTTACTTTGACATTTTAACATTACCGAACCACTTACTTACAAATATTTACTTTTTACCACAACATTACTATTGTACTTTGACTATTACCGTTACTATACTATTATTGGCAAAAGGCATCGCATCAAAGTGCAGCACGTTATCTTCTATCGGACAACACTACTAATGATACTTAACAACATCCTATTCCTAATACATACATTAATGAAATAGAAATTACGGAGGAAAATTTTAATGTCGACATTTTCCCCTAACTAGTTTCTACTCCATCCTCGAGTAGACTCTTATGGACATTTTGAAGTTGTGCTTGGAAAATCTTTAACTTGTCAGTGGTTGACCCATTTTGTAATGGGAGTGCCATCCAATTCCTCCAATTGATATGTACCATTTTCATGCACAACAACTATTTTGTAGGGCCCCATCCATTTGGGAAGAAATTATCTCTGCCTTCTTTTTTTTATATCTCGAATCATGTACTAGAACCAAGTCATTCGTGTGAAATGGAGACCAACAAATATTTTGATCAAAGTATTCCTTCTGCTTCATTTTCTTCTTATAGCTTGTATCCTTCACTATTTCCCTCATTTCCTCTAGCAAATGAAGATGTACCAACCTTTCCTTTACCGAATCACTTTCATCCATCCTTTCATTTTTCATAACTCTCACAATGGGAATATCAAACTCAATAGGAAGAACTGGATCAATGCCATAAGCCAATTGAAATGGGGAGTATCATGTTGCTGATTTTTATGTTTCCCTATATGCCCACAATGCTACATGAATCCTTTTATCCCACTTTTGTACCTGCAAGGATGCATCTTTTGCTAGAATTTCACACAACACATAATTTTTTTGTTCCATCTGTCCATTTGTGCTTGGCTTGTATGTTGTTTCCTTCCTGTGCTTAATAGAAAACTTGTTGACTAGGGCTTCTACCTCCTCATTAATGAAGTGGCTTCCTTGATCTGTTATAATTTTTAATGGACAACCAAATCTGGTGACAATGCTGCTCATATATGAACCTTGCCACTTCATCCATGGAAGTTGTTTTCAATGGCCTAGCTTCAACACACTTGGTTAAATAATCTATGGCATTTACTACAATATACTTATTTTGGCATGGGGTAGTTGGAAGTGGACCTACAATATCTATTCCCACTTTTCAAAGGGACCAAGTGGAAGAATATGGCATAATGGAGCTAATGAAGTCTTACGGTACCATGTGTGTTTGACAAATATCACATGTCTTACAATAATTATAACAATTTCTAAAAAGAGTGGGCCAGTGATAACCTGCATCCAAGATCCTTCTTGTTGTAAGTTGTCCAAAGAAGTGTCCTCCACATGTACCATTATGGAATTCTTCTATTAGCTCCTTCCCTTGATCACGTCCAACTACCCTCTTGTACTATCCATCAAGTCCTATTCAAAATAATACTCCATGCAGAATAGAATATGGACAACTGGCTTGAGTAATCTTCCTCTTAGTCTTTGCATTGACACCATCAGGAAACTTGAATTCATTCAGATAATTCCAAATATCTATGTATTCACTAGGTATTGTGTCAAGGGATAAAATGTTGCATCTGGGAAATCATCATCATCACAAGATGAACCTAAACCATCATAGGCTCGAGAGAGTGCATCTACATTGACATGCTTCTTTCCTGGCCTATCTATAATATCAAATTCAAATTCTTGTAGAAAAATTATCCATATTGTTATCCTCCCTTATGGGTTAGGATTATTTACAATATATTTTAGAGCCTGATGATCTCATACAACTGTAAAATTCTACCCTAGCAAGTAATTTCTAAACTTTTTACAAAAAAATGATAGCTAGAGCCTCTTTTTCGATTATGATAATTTACCTCAAAGACTCGCTCATTTGTCTACTTCCAAAGTAAATTGATGATCATTCCCATTTTCATCATTTTGGCTTAGAGTACTTCCTAGTGCAGCATTTGAAGCATCAAGATACACAATGAATGGCTTGCTCCATTCTACATTCTTTAAAACCGGTGAATACACCAAAGCTTCCTTCGCTTGTTCAAAAGCTTCATGTGCCTTCTTTCCTAGTTCATAAGTAACATCTTTCTTCAAGAAATGGGTTAGTGGCTCTGCAATCTTTGAGAAAATCTTAATGAACCTTCTATAGTAGAACTCACATGGCCTAAAAATGATCTCAACTTACTTCTATTCATAGGAAATGGTAACTCTTTGATTTTTGAAACCTTATCAGGATCAATACCAATACCATCTTTGGATACAACATGCCCTAACAAAATGCCTTTAGAACATCCAAAGACACACTTTGTAGGGTTTAGTGAGGCTTGTGCTTCATCTAACCTATGAAATGTTGTCTCCATCTGAGTGCAGGTGGTCCATCTTGCTCCCATAGATGCAAAAATCATCCAGAAATACTCTGATGAAGTTTCCAATATAGGGCTCAAACACCTATTCATCAAGCGCTGGAATGTTTCTAGAGCATTACACAACCCAAAAGGCATAACTCTATAAGAAAAAATTCCCCAAGGAGTGGTGAACGTGGTATTTAGCTGATCTTTCTCCACTATACGAACTTGGTTGTATCCGCTATATCCATCAGCAAAACTATAGCACTCCTAGCCAACTACTTCATCCAAGATCTGATCTAAGAATGGAAGAGGGTAATGATCCTTCTTTTTTTCCTTGTTGAGCTTCCTATAATCAACACAAATGCGTAGCTTCCCATTATTTTTTATTGAGATCACAATGGGAGAAACCCATTCTAAATTCTCCATAGCAAATATGAATCCTGCATCAAGTAATTTATCTATTTCTTATTTTTACATTCTTGGAAAAATTAGGATTCATTCTATATGGCATTTGCTTTATGGGCTTAAGCATCATCTACCAGCTCAATAGAATGTTCTACCCAACTTACTTGATGGAGTTCCTTGTAATCAAAAGTGAATAGGTGTATGTACCTTCAAAAGAGCTAGAGGTAGGATTCCTTCTCACTCTCCATCACAACATCACCAATATTTATTTGTTGGAGATGATCATCAATTTCTTCTTCAGATAATTTTATGGGTTCATGAGTCGGTGTGACTGGAAGGATATCCATGACCGAAACATCAACCTTACTTTCTTCATATTTTATGTCCACTTCATTGGTACTAGAGTAATAAGAGGATGTCCAATCATCGCCATCACTTAAATCCACTGGTTCTACCTTGTGATGCCGAGGATCACATCTATCTTCACACTCTCTCTCCACATCCAAGTGTCATGAAGCCTTCATTCCAGAGTTTCTAGCATGAACTCTTCTTAGTCATGGTCTTCCTAACAACATTGGGTATGCAACAAGCATACCATTCTTCATCACCTGGAAGTATACCACACATACAACACCCATGACAGATATTGTCACATTTGAAACAACACCTTCTAGTTTAGTTTTTCCCTTATTTAATGACCTTAACATAAGTGTTGAGGGGCAATCAATTTTTAAACCCAACATATTCATTACAGACTCGGTCATTACATTAACTGCAACACCTTCATCTACTAAGACATCATGAATTGAAATACCATTACATAATACCTCAGCTTATGGAGCGTAGGGATCCGCCTCTACTTCTAAAATAGAACCTCAACCTCCTTCCTTCGTTGAGCATTGAGTCCACTTCGCAGCTCCCGCCTCTTCTCAGAAGACATAGCCAAAAGTTGACCATATGTAATATTTGTAGGCCTTTTGGACAAATCTTCTAAGATGGAGTATGGTCCTTGCCCCTGTGAAATCAAAAAATCCTGCACACCCAACTTTCTTCTCCTATGTTTCTTACTAGTTTCTCCTTTCATCTTCTTAGGATCATTTCCATCTTGGTTATCTTTTTCTTTCTTTCTTTTTATTACAAACACATCTACTTCATTATTTATGCTCCTATCTACTACATCAAAAAAATTCACAGGTGATTTTCCTTTATCATTATCTCTTGTACCTATGTAGAAGGTCTATCTAGACAATTATACTTATAATGACCATTTTTATGACAACCATAACATACAACTTCAGTAATTTTTCTTTATGGACCTCTATCTCCTCCCTGAGAACTAAATTCTTTTCCTTGAAGAAGATTAATAGTTAACTGGCCCATCTTCCCGAGGAGATCTTCATACTCGGTAGATGTACTAGGAGAAATATTTGTGTTCACCGAGAGTGGTTATGGATTCTAGACCAAAGGTGTTGGTGTAGGCTCTACCTTAGCAACAATTTCTTTGGGCTCTTCTTCCATGTTTTCTTCTTGCCTTCTTGTAATCTCCTTTGCTTGTTCGAGGGTCATTGGGCAGTCATACTTCACTCATTGTCTGATCTCTAGCTTCATCCCAAGAATGAAGTGCTTACAGAGGAGATTATCCATGCCATTCATCAACCCATCCGCTAATCCTTCCTTCCGGATTTGGGCATCGAGCTTCCTCCTTAGTTCTAGAACACGAGCATGATAATCCTTTATCTTTCTCCTTCTCTCCTTATATGCAGATCTCATGTTGTTCACCAAATTCTTCAAGAAAAATTTTAGTTAATAAATCCCATGTGTTTTTCACATTATCACCTAGTGTTTCAAACCACCGAAGGGCTAACCATCCAAAAAGGTAGGAAAAATTCAGTCCACTGTTCCTTTTATGAGGCCATTAAAATGTTAGATTGTTTAAATTCTTGAATGAAAGAGGAAGCATCTTCATTAGATTGGGCTGAAAAATAGGAATCTTCCCCATTTTCAAAAGTAACCACAATGAAATACCAACCCACAAGTATAATCAACAAGACTTATGTGCACAAATAATTGGAATCACTATAATAGAAAGTGACTTTACACCTTTCTACAGTAAAATAGGAATGACCATGGTAAACTATGGTAAAACTTGACTTACTGTGGTAAAAACTGACTTTATTATGGTAAACACTATTCACGGTAAAAAGTGAAGTTATTGCGTAAATACTATTCATGGTAAAAAGTGACTTTACTGTGGTAAATAATATTCATGGTAAAAAGTGACTTTACCATGGTAACTACTATGCACAATAAAAACAAGGTTACCCTCCAAATGATTTTTGACTAAGTGGGAATATCTCTCCATAAAATCCACCAACGAGGAATGGTCCTGGAAACGGAACCAAAATGTCATCACCAATCCAGAACTATGATAATTCTCCACCGGGAACTCCTCGTGCTATGATTATTTACTAATGCATAGCTTTTAGTTTGGTGGTGGTAATTTGGAAACAAAATAACAGAAAAAACACAAGAATACCATAGACTATGATACGAAGGAATGATGACAAATCTGAAATATAAAATAAATTATAATATCAACATGAAATTGTTAAAATCTCACCCATGAAGTACTTCAAGTGTTACCAACTCCACTTGCCTTCCAACAATAACTATGGAAGAAACTTCACAATTACACCTCTTAATGGCTTCTTTAACACACCTTCTAAATGATGGCTTCTTTCACACACTTTCTTATACAATATTTCTCACTACTTCCATCTATGCTAAATGAGGGGGGTGGCCTCTCTATTTATAAATATTTCAAGTTTATCCACCTTATCTCTAAGATAGGATAAGAAATCTACTCTGACGAATCATATTCCATACCTTAACTCTTATCTTTACATGTAAGCTTATCTTTAAGATAAGATAAACCTTATCATTTCACATGGGTTCCACCTTTTTAGACTTTTTACAAATAAAATACACAATATTTATAAGCATCCCTCCTTGTCCTTATTACCAATATAATATTTCTAATTCCTAATCCCGTAGACTCTACTTCTCTACTTTGACATTTTAACATTACTTGAACCATTTACTTACAAATATTTACTTTTACCACAACATTCCTATTGTACTTTGATTGTTACCATACTATTATCAAGGTGTCGTATCGGTAGCACCGTTATCTTCTATTAGACGCCACTACTAATGATACTTAAAAAATCCTATTCCTAATATATATATTAATGAAATAGAAATTATAGAGGAAAATTTTAATGCCGTGCCAAGTGTCAAGATGGTCCTCCATGGGAGCATGCCTCTTCGATTTGAGCTCCCTACTCTTTTCCATGATGACCTTCTAGATCCTTCTCTCACATGAAATATTCCTTCCAAGGCCACCTTGTTGCAGACGCACCTTATCCATTCCACATGCATAGTCGGTCATGCTTTTCTCGTGTTCTTCCCGAACTAATGAATGTGGATAAGTCCTGTAACTCTTTCTTTTCTCTACGCGCACGCCAAGGGTTCTACTAAAAACCTTCTAAAACCCCATCTTGCATGTCTTTACCTTGTGTTCCCTTCTTCAATTAGGCCTCACACATCCACACACTTATTTTATTTAGCTATAATTCAATAGCCCAACATCACCCCACACACTACGCCTCGTTCTCCGTCCTTGGAAAACTTCTCTCTAATAAATAAATAATGAAAGAGTTCTAGAAGTTGAATGAAGAATAGGGGGAAAAGAATGAAAGAATGGGGGGGATTCATGATTACTGTTGAAGGAGGAGAGGGAAATCCTTTCTCAATTCTACCTCTAGCTTGTCCCAAGTATTAACCTCATTTTGAGCTTGTTGCCAAAGGTCGCCTACTTAGGGCGTTCACTTCCTTAAATCTTAGCTCTTCTCCCTTGGAACTCATGGTATCAACAACCCCCTCCAATTACTTGACCAAATATTCAAGTGTGTCCATCCTTCGAGTGATTTGGGGGTATAATTCCTTTAGCCGGTTCTTGATTGATCCTCACAAGGTCTCAATAGCCTTTGATTTCTTCTCTACCTTGGCCAAAATTTGGTCTCATTCATCTATATTCCCCTTATTCTTTTCTTGGAAATCCTTGAGTTCCACTTTATGGGTGGTTACCAAGATTCTTGCCACTCTATCTCTATCTATAAAATTATCATAGGCGGCCTCACTTACTGCATGGTGGCTTTTATATCGGTGAGGACCTTTTTGTATTGAGCAACAATCTCCACCACCTTCATCTTGTTCTCCATCTCCTGGTGTGCCAACACCTATTTTATAGACTCTAAGGCAAGTGGTTACCTTTCCATGGTGAGAACATGAGTCAAGTCCTCTAGGCACTGCAGGTTGATCCATACTTCTGCGTAGGTGGTGTCAAGTCTGGATGCTTTAGGATAATAACATCCATTATCATCTCTATTTTCTTATACACCTCATGCACCTTCTTCTCTCCCTTTAACTCACACCTTATCTCGTGCACTAACTAGCTCCTCCTATATTAAGTTCTTAGTATTTTCCATGAGCTCTTCTTCCTTTTTCTCCATCTCTGCCTCTAGGAACCTTACCCTATCATTTCTCCCGAAGAGCATGGCCTCTACCTCAATCGAAACTTTGTTGAGCGCATTACAAATTTTCTCATCTGATAACTATTGAGCATTTACCAAGGGGTTTTTTCCTTTGTCTTCGCATCTTCGTCAATTCCCCTTGTCTTATCTCAAATTTTGGCTCGTCAATGTGGGACTCAAATGCCTAAGAAAGCATTTTCCTTATCTGAGGGTATGCACCTTCCTCATCAAATGACACCATGCCAAGATTTGTTCCATTGGAACAATGCTTTGAAAATGCACGTACAACACCTTATTTGGATCATCAACATAACCCATCCTTTTCCTTTGTACTTCTATGTGCTTCCCCTATACACACGCCCTTGGAAAGCTTACAACAAAACTAGGATCTTCCCCATGCTTCCATACTCATTTTCCACACTTTCCTCTTCTCCTTCCTTCAATACCTCATCCTCACTCTACTCAAGCTCTTGTTCTACCAGTCTTTGATGATTCCTTCCACTTCTCTATCTATGGTTCTCTCTACCTATTCCTTTGTGAGGTCAGGGGTCCTCGATTCTTGGTATTTACTTCTTTTCTCTCCCCTTATTATGAGAATCTCTTTCTTCCTTGCCATCTTCTTCACCTTCTTCATCCGAATTGTGCACTTCGAATATCATGTTGGGTCTTGAGATCCTCATGATCATCATCCCCGTCACCTATATAAGCCTCTAGGATTTCTATCTCTTCTAAATTGATCTTCTCCATCACCTTCTTCCTTTTCCTAATCTGGTGATTCCAGATAGGAGATCCTTCTCTCTTCCTCTTTATCTAGTGACTTCTCCTTTGTGGATGTGTTCTTCCTGCTCTAGTGTCTTTTCTTTGACTAGGGAATTATTTCTATGTGTGTAAGTGCTAGGATTAGCAGCTTGCTTTTCGTGAGTGCCCACTATTAGTATAGCCTAAAAATTTGTGCCTTTTTCACTTGCACTTCTTCTCTTTCCTCTTTCCTATGGCCTTGTTTCTTGCTATAGGGTCTTTAGGAATGGAGACATCACATTCTGGTAAGTGCCTTTTTCAAATTTGGGCCTTATGCACAAATAAATCCTTACCGTGGTCCTCCCTATAATTGGCAAAATGTTAAGGGCTTCATCATTTCTATCTCATGGGAGACATATCACTCCACGTATATGCACTTATTTGGGTAGATGATCTTTTTGCACATATCATGGTAGTCTTGCTCTACCTCACCGATGTTAAACCTTAGTCTCTTGGCTTCCTTAAACCTATTAACTCCAACTTGGAAGTTGTTATCCCGTAAAATTGTTGGGGGAAATTTTACAGATAACCCTACCAAAATTTTGTTCCGGCCCTTCATCAGGGACCCCTTGCGTTCGGAACGTTGCAAAATCCCTTCCTGGGAAATCTAGTTTTCCGAACTTAGCCATTTTTGGTCTTTTTTGGTCGGCGCATATAATGACTATGCAACATCAAGTTTTCATGCGCCCCCTTTAAATCCTTTGGTGCATGCTTTCTCGTGTCAACAGTATTTTGGTGCGCCTCGCTATGTTGAGTCTTCCTTGCATGCGCCAAGGCGCATGCGCCTTCATGTCAACAAACTTTTGTTGCGCCACTTTTTGGTGTGCCTAGGGCGCACATATTCCTCTGTCAACACCACTTTCGGTGTGCCAAAGGCACACATAACTTTGTGTTGGCAAGCGTTTTGATGTGCCACAGGGCTGCATGTTTTCTTGTGTCGACAATGCTTTTCATGCGCCACTTGAAAAGTTGGTGGCACATTTATCGCCACTCGCCTATATATATAAGGTCGCTGCGCCGCTGTGTCATTGTCATCCGACACAAATCACGTGATTTTTCTTTCTATACCGCGCCAACAAGACTCCGCCTGTCATTTTCAAATCGCTTTATGGACCCGCTTGCACATTTCTTCATTATATATCCGGTAAGAGGTCCTCATTGCTTCGTGTTTGGTGTTTTGTTTATTGTCTGCTTGCTAGTTTGGATTGAAAGTTAGAAGAGATTGTCAAACATGAGCTCCCCATCCTCCTTGCTGTTTTTCTCTACCCATGCTTTTTCCCCCTCTTTCTAGATCTGCTGGTAGGGGAAACTCTGTCCTAAAAATGGGTTGAACTCTTTGAATAAGCTTCTTCATAACCCAAATGAACCCTTAAAAGGAGCTTAACCACATGTAAATCCCTCAAGAAAAGAATCATGACTTGAAAAGAGGCACTGTTATTTTTTCTCCTTTGGCGCATCTCTGTCACCCCCCTGCAACATGATAAACAATAGCGCCATACCAATGGCACACATTCCTTGCATGTTACATAATGAATAGTCTGCGCCTAATGGCGCACTCCTTCGCTGTTCCAATCGCTTTCCTCGCGCCTACTTCGCGCACTCAACGCATCTATTACATCATTAATACCCGTGCCCTTTGGCGCACCCGCATATATGCAACATTCAAATCATATGCGCCAAAGCATAATCATTAAAACGGCACAGGCGCATCCATTATTGCAACGACATCATGTTATGCAGACCTTCCATGCGCCGTGCCAAGTTCTCCTATGGCGCATGAAAAATGATGTTACACGCATTATACCTAGCGCCCTTTGGCGCATCCTATACCCGTGTAACATGAAAAATATCTACGCCCTTTATAAAATATATACACATGGCGCAGGCGCACTTGTGCTTACAACAACAAAATGTAATCTACAATATCGATCGCCATGCACCCTTTTGACGCTGATTTATCCTCGCAGCAGCCCTCTTTCTATGCGCTTACTATTTAACCTCGTGCAGCTTGCAGTGTACATGCACCCTGCGCCCTGAGGCCTTAAAATTGCTAACTCTTCTTTCTGTCAACGCTTTAATGGAAGATCGAACAACTAACATGACCTTCCTGCATTGTGTTTCCCTTCTTCTCCTTGCAGATCAGCAACTGAGTTCAGAGTTACATATGTCAACATCAAGCAAGAGACCTACCAAATCTAAAGGCAAGGCCAAGCTCACAGAAGAAGAAATGAAGTATAAATATCAGAGGGTCAGGATGCCCGAATCCCAGGTAGAGTGTGACCTAGATATCAGAGACTCAGAGCTCGAGACACATTGATATGGAGGAGTTCTGGGCCAGAACCAGAAGGTCACACGAAGTCCATGGATGGACAAATTGATAGGTAGTGCCCTGCACTTTGCTGGAGGGATCCCAGTCAGTGTCGTGAATAATGAATTTATGATGGTGGTAGCCCGATGCTACAATAAAGACACAAGATGTGTCCACAATGAGAAGGGTGAGGTTATAATCAACCTCACTGCCCGCCATTTTGAAATAATGCTCGGCATCCCTCACCACCGGCACTTTGTGGCCGTAAGCCGGGAAGACTGCATCAAGGCCTGGGACGACAATGAAGATCAGTGCATGCAGCTGATGAATGAGGTATATTTGAAGAACAAAAAGGTGGTGACTCGGTGGCCACAAGTCATTCATCGTAGTGACTTTTTAGAGGAACTTAACTGACACCATCACGTTCCTGAGTAGAGTCTTTGGGCTTCCTGACGCCCATTATTTTCACAAGTGGATGCTTTGCGATACTTCTAGAGACAATGAAAAAAATGTGCCTCGATTAGCACTTTGAGTGGGTAGAAATCATAAGCGCACGACATATCGAGCAGCTACAACAACTTAACATAATGGGGAGGTTCTATATGAACTCCTACGTGGTCTATGATGCGGCTTCAGAAAGAGACTATCCAGCTCTGATGCGGTGTGGGGTTTGGCCCCAAGTTAAGATATATGAATACTATCCGAATCAAGCCGGAAAATAGTATTCCCTAGTTCACAAAGATCAACGATGCCTTCTTCTACGACATCATCTCGCCTCTTGAGGCCGAATATGACTTCGTGGTCACACGAACAAGAGTATTGTAGAAGCAGCTACCGAGAAGTGGGGGGCTTTGTTCACTCAATTCCCCACATTCACCTATCTAAGGGAAGTCAACTTCTTGGGGGAACCAACTAAATTGCCAAGATATGCCGGTCACAAGTTGATCCTCTCGGAGTCATGAGGCAACTTATTACTTACCACGAAAAGTGTCTAAAGAGAAAGAAGGATGGAACTCCTTTCCCCCTCACAAAGGGGGTAGGTATACATGTCTCACTCACCACAAGGTGAAAGACATGTTTTGCAGAATCGGAGTTGCTAAATCTCAAAACATAACTTCCCAAAGAGGCCCACCTTCGACCCAAGGAATTGTCTGCCAAGGGCCAAGCTCAACTCGATCCACATCCTCGTATTGAATATATCTACATCGACATATATCATGAGGTTGAGCTCAGAGGAAGGATCATTCCCGCTTGGCCTTAGCGAAATCATCCAATACGGGTGGCCATCGTCCCCAAAGGCTACCAAACTACTGAGCAAGAAGTGGATCAAGTGTATCTTGACACAGGTGGGGACGATTGGCCTTTCGCGGTGATTGATAGAACCAAATCTCCTCAAACAATCAAGGAGAGAGTCAAGGAAACTCTGCGCAGAACAGAGCATTGGTGCCGAATGAACGGGCTCATCTACCTCGGAGTCGATTTCACAACCTCTCCGTTGGGAAACGCACCTCCTCGGTCGCAACAATACCTAAAGGGCAAGAGTAAAGATAAAGAGGGTGAATCTAGTTCCACCCAAGAGGAAGCTCCCAAAGCCCTCCTTCCACTTCACAAGAACGGGTTGTAGTCCCAAAAGCTCGAAGAAGAAGTGGCGGAAGATGTTCCCATAGGCACATCCACTCGGGATGTGGCCATAACTGTAATAAACCGAGGTCCCTTTTTTCCTTCTCCTCCTCCTCTTTCCCCCTCGAGTGATCTAAGCAACCATTCCTTTGGTCATCTCCTCTCCCCTTTCTTCTATTGTTCCTCTTGCTTCTTCATCCATCTTCTCCTCTCTCGTGGAGATGTCCCCTCCATTTCTTCCCATCTCCGAGCTCCCTTCCCTTCCTATGACTTCCTCCCCACAGTATCCCTTCCTCCCATGGGTACTTCCTACACTTTCCTCTCAATGCCGCCGCCACGTGTCTCCACGTTTTCCCTTCTACTACTGCAGCTGCCTTCACAAGCTTTCTAGTCCTTCTCCCTAAGTCCACTGGATCTCCCAAAGACCTAAGTCAACGAAAAGGAAAGTTCCCATCGCACCGATGGACTTTTCCGTTATCCCATCAAAGGGGCCAAGAAGCAAAAGCCTATCACACACTTCTCTCGAGTGCTTCGGGAGAAAGGGTAATGGAGATCGCATACCCCAATCCTCCCAAAGATAAAAAGGATCTGTCTTCGACAGTTACACAAGTGACTCAAGTCACAATGGGGACGTCTTCTCGAAAGCCTTCAGGAGAGGCCCTATCTCTGCGATTGACACCCTCTGCAAGAAGCTTCAAGAAGCAAAAAGAAGAGAAAAGGTTACTGAAAGAGAAAATAAACATCTGCTCCACGCCTTACAGAAGATGGGTAGTGCACCTCCCACAACTACCGCCGAAACTCCTGAGCCTCTGAGTCAGGATAAAATTAATGAATATGCAAAGATCGGTGAGCAGGTATGGTAGTTTCCACCTGGAGGAGCCAGATCCTCAAGGATAGTGAACGAGTGATCACCAAGTTCACCGATTTGTATCTGAACATCAACAAGGTGAACAAAGAACTCCAGGCGTTAGCAGGACCCATATCTCAAGAGCTGACCATGCTAGGTCGCAAGATGAGACCTTTCAAAAATGTTCGACTGTCAATCGAAGATCCGGTCAAGTTCGGCGTTTTGGTCACCCTGTGGCCCTCAATAAAATCCTTTCCACTCTGGATTACCGGATGGATCAACTGAATTCGTCCTCAAAAAGATTGATAAGGTAAACGGAAGAAGACTTGGACGCAATGCATCGATGGAACAAATTGTTCTAACGATGCCTCCTAGGGTGCTTACTCCTTCTTTCACCTTAAGGAAGGTTGATTTAAACCATCCAGATCTTCAAGGAGATCATTTCACAAGGGCTAGGGCCGAGGTCACTTTTGACGTAGAATCCATCAATAACTCTGGCTTGGCACTGTCGACTTCATCGGGTTCTTAATAGAAGAAAAGAATGAATATTCCAAACTCCCGGAGAATCTCACAATCGAGTGGGAGACTTGTGAGGCTATCAGTGAGCGACATAAGGATCCTTCCCAGGATCAACTAGAGCCCATGATCAGCAAGTTCATGGAATACCGTGCCCAATTCCACATCTCGTCACCTGAGCAGCAGCAAAAGCAGGATATCCCCTTTCAGCCGCGGGATGACAACGATGAATAATTTCTCTCTTCTTCAACTTTATTTTTGTAAATGTCTAAAGTATGTTGGCACAAATGATGACATCATCCATGTTGCACCATGGGATGATGTCATCCATCAAGTTGTCAAAAGTCAACATGACTTTGAGATATTTTGTAGATTTTATGTAAATAGGTGGTTGGTTCCTTTTTGCCTTCCTTCTTCTCCTTCTTCTATAAATACTCGAATACTTGTTGTATTCGGGGTGGACACTTTTCGATGAGAAATAGAAGTAAGAAGAAGATTTTTGAACTCTTTATGTAGAATAAACAAACATTGAATACAATATATTTAGACTTTGTCTTTGAATACATGTGTTTTAATATCGATCTTTCTTATGTTATATTTGTATGATTGTTACGTTGGATTTGCTTCTACTTTGTTGTCATTTATTCATCAAGATTGCTTTATCCATCTATGCAAGTAGGTTCGGCTCATGTTTACTACCAACCCAAACCATAGAACCCTTTGACCCTTCTCGCTTTGAATTCATTTCTTTTCTCCTTCGGATCTGATCTTTCTTCATTTTCCCACTCCTTTCATTTTTCCTCTCACTGGAAACACATCTACCGGGATGAGATCCCAAACCCCGAAGGTAGAATATTGTGAGACTTGCATGCAGTTCCTGCCGGTAGAATAGCAATAAACCAGCCACTTTCTTTGACTCAAAGAGGGGCTATGCCCTCGCACTGCGTTGACTCGTTTATCCATAAATCCGCCTAAGCGACGATTTTGAACCAACAAGTATCAAGTGGTGAAAGAGAAGGGAATCTTGAACTAGGGGCTCATTGTCTTTTCTATCAACTTAAATCTACCAATGCGAAAATGTTGATACACCACAAAATCTATTTCTCCATCCATGAGCATTGTTAGTTTCTCTGGAATCATCTATTCTACCCCAAATCCATCCCTCATCCACTTGTACCATTTCTCTAAGTGCGCCTTGTGATTGGTCGTCATGGTTTCACAAGTATACTTTGCAAACCTCTTTGCAGGTGACGGATCTTCCTCTGGGTATTCCCAAACAAATGTTTCCGGCCCATCGGGCACTCCAATATTTGAGAAGACTATTGTAAGGAGGAAATTTTTAAAGAGTATCTTCTCTTCGTCTTGGCGCTTCTTGATAATCTCATCTGCGATGAAAACAGACAAGTTGTAGATGGTTCCCTCATATATCTTTCAGCATATGTTCAACCATGCCTTATTCACCTGAGTCCATCTTTCTTGATCATTGATCCTTTTCACCAAGTGTGCGGCCATCCTCATGATAGGGTATGGTATCTCAGCAATTTGAAAGTATCATGAACCCTTCTTGTAGTCATAAGCTGCTATATTCTCCTTGATAGCCTCCTTGTCACTCGGATCATCATCTATGCTTCCCCTACGCAAATAAGGATGGTGAAATTTGATATTAATTAAGGTGTTATGCGCATCTTACGCCCCGTGAAATAAAAGTGATAATCATGGATGCCCTCCATCAACCATTGATAGAGGCTCTTAGGCTTGCTGAAGTAAGGTAATTCATAAAGCTGTAATAGCTCTGCCTTCTTCAATTTAACCTTTACTTCATCACTATATGTTGACATGCCCTCTGACGTCCTCTTGTTTTTTGGGTGAACCAATTCCAAATCCATTTCCATCTTACTTGTGGTTGTCGATAATTATAATCACTCACCATCATTTTTCGCAAATGTGAATCCCATTCTTTTCCTATAAATACCCCATTTGGGTACTACATTTATGCATACCACTCTTCATTTGACTTACGATGAAATTTTCTTGCTTTCCCTTGCCCTTTCCCTTTTTCTTTTTAGGTGATTTGGTTGCCTTATTTGGTGCTATTATTCACTTAGAACTTCTTCCCTTTACTCTTCTCTACCCTCTATCCAATCCCAAAGCTCAACCTTACAAAGAAACCCTTCTAACTCGTGCCCTAGCCATCAAACCCTAACTAGAAAAATCCTTCCACAAGATGACACTTTCTCAAAAAAATTCCCCACAGCTGTGTACTCCTTCCACACTTGTTTATGGATCTACCCTAGTTACGCACTTTAGATTTCTTAGATTCTTCTTTGGACAAATCACTTTTGGATGCCCTAGTATGTGAGAGCTTCTTTCACTTTGTGATTGCAAGGTAAAATAATGAAGTACCTGAATTCTTATTTATAGTTTTTCCTTTTTCCCAACATTAAATGATATTCCACCTACCACTATATTTTAACACTAATTGTGGCTTTTTCTACTAAGCCAACCTTAAGCACCTTCCTTCATGTGCCCAATCCTACATGAAAAATTCAACCTTCTGGCACACAACCAATCCAACCTTGAAAGAAGAATCTTACGCGTGTGTCAAAAACACCAAAGGAACTTCTTCTGTCCACCTGGTTTTTTCTTTCACCTACCTTGTTTTGTTCCTGTGCTTATTCCTTTATACATGGTTTCTGCAAGGCTTTCTTGACACCAACCATTCATGTCCACCTCTCCTCTATGTGCTTCTTAACCTTACGTGCTTTTAATCCTTTAATGGGCCATTCACTACAACTTCTACTTTATGACTCAAATTTGTATTAAAGGCTTACACTTCTTATCACTCCACCCCACACTAATAAGATGCACGGTCCTCTACGCATACCCAATCTTTAGAAGTTAATGTGGTTATCGGCGCATAAGATGTAAAATAAAAAATAGAAAGGAATAAACAACGAGAAAGGGAAACACAAGAAAAGGAAATGCATTAAAGGAAATTCTACTCTAACTGGAAATATTGCCTTATTTACAAACACCAAGAAGGCTTATTTATAATAGGGTTTCAGCCTACTCCCATTGAAGTGTCCTAGTAATCTCATCCCATCCAGTAACCAGAATTAGCTACACGCCTGAATCAAGTATGTAAGAGATGATTTAAGGGCCCAACCAATGGAATTTTAACTTCCTAGGATGGTGCAGAAACTTGGAATCATATAGCAAAACCATCTCCCAACCTCAAACTTTTTGTTCTTGATGTGATGATCATGTCATGCCTTTTGTTTTACTTTTTCAGTCTTCTATCTCCACCTAGTAAGTGATCATCTTTCATCTAACTACATTAACTTGTCAATCCTTTCTTCTAGAGCTTGCTCATCAAACAATCCTCCTATGCGTTATATGCGGCCGAAGGTAACATGAATTCAACCAAGAGGGATAGTCTACGTGCCAGACACCAATTGAAATGGTGTGGCCTTATTCAACCTCTTGTAGTTTGTCCTGTACGCCCATATAATGATTGATACTTTATCATCCTAATCTTGTCTCCCAACGTCACGGATCTTAGTCAATGTATGAATAAGTATTTTGTTAAATGTCTCAGTAGTTCCATTTACTTGAGGGTGATAGGGGTATTCTTGTGATGGGCCACCATATATTCTGGTAATAGAATCTTGACTATTTAATTGAGAAAGTGTGTACCCTATATCATTTGTCAAACTTAATGGCCATCCATACCTATTGATTATGTTTTCCCATAAAAATCTAGCAGCGATTGTAGCCATTGTACAATCCTTTCTAGGCACTTCCTCTTCCCACCATGTCAGTAATCGGTCACAAGTGATTATATACCTCAAACCAATCCTTCGTGTTGTTGGCAAGATTGGCCCTACAAAGTCGATTACCCATTTTTCAAATGGGTCCGTGTTGTCTATTGTCCGTAAGGGAATTTCATTCCTCTTTCCAGTTTTACCAAGGTGCTGAAAATGGTCACAGGCCTAGCAAAAATCAATACAATCTTAGTAAATGGTCTCCCACCAAATCCCTTTGAGTAGAATCTTCCACGCAGTTGCATTCCATGCATAGTGTCCTCCTGCAATCCCACCATGTGCTTCTTCCATAATTGCAATGCGCTCATGTTCTAGCATGCATCGGCACAAAACCTCATCACGACCTAACTTGTATAGATCTTTGCTAATCAACATGTAAGGCACGATGCGTATAGCCATTGCTTCCTTTCAAGAAGGCCTTCATTCCTTCCGGTGCCACACTTGTTTTAAGAAATAATGTAGTGTCCTCCAATTCCAAGGGCACACGACACAACCTAAATAATTACACGTCGGCATAGTTTCCTCAATGATCTGTGTGTCCTCCCCTGAGTCAATCCTAGACAAATGATTAGGTACAAGAGTTACTCTTTCCTAGCTTCACAACCATGGTGAACTCAAATTCTTGAAATAATAGGACCCACCAAAATATACACCTGTTAGAAATGGGTTTGTTTACTAAGTAATTCAATGCCATGTGGTCTGTGTAGAATATAAAAGGTGTTGCCAATGTGAATCGCTTAAACTTATACAACACGTAGATCATAGATAATGCTTTACGCTTAATAGTTTTGTAATTTTTCTCTGCTGGAGTCATCTTTCTACTAGAAAAACACAAGGGATGATTAACAACCCCTTCACCAGTTTATGCCATTACTGCTCCAATGGTTGTTCCTAAGGTACCAACATGAACATGGAAAGGCTTATCCCAAGAAGGAAATCGTACTATGGGCACGGTGACAAGCCTATCCTTTAAAGTATTAAATGTTTTATTCTACACCTCTCCCCAATGAAAGGCAATCTTGTGTTTAAGCAAATCTTTTAAGGGTGCAACCATCTTGGCATATCCCTTGATGAACTTTCTATAGTACCCTGTATGCCTAAGAAATTTGTGCATTGTGCTTTGACTAGTAGGCTTCCCCAACCCCACAATGACTGCAAATTTGGTGGGATCTACTAGTAAGCCCTCCCTACATATTATATGCCCTAATAATGTTCCAAATGGGGTAGCAAAGACACATTTATTAATGTTGAGGGATATCCTCAACTGCCGACATCTCTCAAACATTAATCTTAAGTTATCACAGTGGTCCTTCACTAGCCCATACACTATCTAATCATCTAGGTAAAATTGAAGAAATTTGTGGATGAAGTCCTGAAATGCTTGTACCACAATGTGCGAGAACACAACAGGTGCATTATTCAACCCAAAAGGCATGACCGTATAGGAAAAAATTCACCACTCAGTGGTGAAAGTCATCTTCTCCTGGTCCTCCTTTGCAATCCAAACTTGGTGGTACCCTGAAAATCCATCCATAAAGGAATAGATCTTGCACCCGGCTAATCCTTCCAATATTTCTTCAGTGAAGGGGGTTGGAAAAGGGTCGATGACACAAACTACATTCAACTCCTTATAATCGACACAGATCCTTATCCTTCCATCCTTCTTGATACTTATGACCATTGGACTTACCCACTATGATTCTTCAACAACTTCAATAATGTCTGATGCTATCATATTATCTATTTCTTCCTTGAAATTTATGCACAAGTTAGGATTCATCTGATATGGTCTCTTCGAATCGGGCATGCACCCTCCTTTAACTTGATCCTCATTTCCCCTAAGGAATGGTGAACGCCTTTGATTTCATGATACCCACGAGGGAATAAATCCTGAAACTCACATAATAGATCAATGATCTTAGAAACTTCCTTTTTGACCAATAATCCCCAATGATAGCCTCCTTAGGTTCTTCTTCTGAACCAATGTTAACCTTCTTTGTCTTTAAGGGCTCATGGTAGGTGCATGCCCACTCATCAGCACTATCTATGACCTCACACGTACCTACAGAATGGTTAACATCTAGGCTTTCCACTTCTTCCCCATCTATCACATAAACCATTTTCCCTTTTTCTTTTTCTATGCACGCGCACTCAAGTTGTATCTTCTTGATTCCTCTTCATCAAAGTGCATCTCTAAGCCAGGTTCTCCTAGTAGCTCTTGTATTCTATCCTCCACCATAACACTATCCCCCATTGTAAGGTGCTTGATAACCTGTAACGCCTTATCCACTAATGGCTTTGCACTCCAATACTTGAAAGCTTGAATGAGATCAGCCACCAATTCCTTCCAATTACCAGTTTGACGATGCATGTCCAAGTGGATATACCATGTGCATGCACAACCTTATAAGGTGGAATAAAACTTATGAACCCATAATGAAGGTGGTAATGCTTACTGCGCTTCCCATCTAGGCCGTCTCACATGCTTGGATATGAAATAAAGTGGTATCTTTACCATGGTATTATTGTATAGCCGTGGGCATGTTTCTTCTTTAAAACCTTACGTAAAATGAAATTCTCACCTCATGCCACTCTAGGAGGTTCTCTCGATGTGTATCCCACCATAGCGCAGCACAGTCTCCTCGGTAGGTTATAGTATAAAATTTCTCTTCTCTCCTTTTAATTTTTCCATTAGGTCTCCATTTCCCACAATAAATCTTCGTGGGTTGGCCCCTCCAGAGTAACTTGGTAACTTCATCCCTTCTAGGAGCTAGACTGAATGTGCCTTTGTTACCCTTGTTATGCATCCTCTTAATTGTCACCAAATCAACTCATAAGTCCCACACGCCTAATTGTCACATGCTATAATAGTGGTATCACTCAACGATTGAGCATCCTCAAACTAGATAACTACCCCTGTGGGATGAATTATCTTAGGATCCCCTGATGGAGAGCACACATATTCTATTAAGGACCTATTCTCCCAAAGGCTCGGTATAGGGCACTAACTTCCCATCCGTCAAGGGGATAGTGAATCGTTCCTCCTTATTCTCAAAACTTATGTACCCCTTGTTGAACCGAAGATCAACATAGTTCTTATAACACCATGGGCGCCTAAGTAATGCTGGAAAATTGTCTACCTCAGTGAGTGCCAAGACTTTGAAGTCTCCAATAAACTTGGCCCCTTGAATGGTGATAGCTACATCCTTCAAGACTTCAATGGGCATTGCCTTCATTTTGTTTTCCATATACAACACATTCAAAGATGGTTGTAATGTGGGCCTTCCCATTTGATGCCATGCATCCAAGGTGAGAACATTGACCTCCACTCCTATGTTAATGAGGATATTACTAAGGAGCCACCCATCAATGACTACATTTAAGGTGATTTCCTTATCATAGTCAAGGTTGTGAGGGGGAAGGTTTACATGCAAAACCTTCCTTTTGCACTCTGCTCCAATGCGTGGTACCTTCTCCCACAACCATTCTCCTAACAAGGGAATAATATTCTCTTGCCTTAGCATCCTACATACTTCTTTGACCTCATCCAGGTCATCCTTTGGGGCCTCGACATTCCTTCTTTTCTCCTGCTGCCTGGACTGCTCCTTTAGACACTTGGATTTCTCCTTGTAAACTCCAAATGACATCCATAATCTCTGATATACCTCCTTCTGATGAGCAGGGTCTGGTACTTCCCATGTACCACTTCTTCTCTTGAAACCAGGGTCCTCTACTTTGGTACTTCCTTGGCGCGTGCTGCCTCTACTCATGTTGTCACCAAAATAGGTTCCAATCCTAATTCACGCCACACTGTGGCATCCACTGTGTGTCATCATTATTTATGCTCACCATCCAAAGGTCCCTTGTCTTTTTTAGTGTTGTTAGATAATGTGGTCATAAAGCTCTAGAAACTCTTCATACCTATGTTTTTTCCACACCATGAGCACTATAAATGATCGGGACACTCATACTTGTAATGTTATGTAGATCCACAATTATAACAGTTCCACATGGGAACTCACTTCTTCCTCCTCTACAAAACACCCTTCCATGCACACCTCCATCTACACACCCCTCATAATGGTGGTAATCATCATTATAGCTACTTGCAAGACTAGTCTGGCGCACACCAAGATCTATAGTGTTATGAATCTTATCAATCAACCTATAGTCTTTGGTGTCATGTGTCGTAGATGTACAAATATTGCAATAGCAAGACACATTCTTATGGATTACATGTTGTAGTAGAGGACACCTACTTGCATCATGGTCCCCATGACAAATTTCACAGTCCATCATTATAGCGTGTACTGACTTCCTCTGAGGGAAACTATCTTTTGCATGCCCCTCCACTTCACACTCTGTACACCACATACCACTGTGAGTCTCATAGGTTGAGTTTGCAGATAAAATTTTCAACTGTTTAGCCATAACAGTGATTTAAGCTTCCAAAATGGACTAACATCAGTATCAATTCTCCTAATAGCCTCAACGTGCAGGGAAACTTCCAACACCTCGCGTGGGTCTGTGAAAGTCTTATGTGATAATTCTCTTCTAAATGGTGTTATCAATCCCCCAATGAACCATTGAGCATGTTGAGAGGGATGAATGTCATATGATAGTTTATATAAGAGAGTTTTGAAACTTCCATCATACTCTTGCACACTCTCTAACATTCCTGTTGGATTTCCTTTAGAGCGCTAATGCTCTTCGATTAAACTACGGGATATGGAACTCGATAGGAATGCATTTTTCAATGCGTTGTAATATACCACCATCGATGGGGTCATACGTCTTATACCAGCTATGTGCACACCTTTACAACATTGTTGCAAAATGACTTGCCTTTCGCCTGGGTAGTGATCCCTTTCACGTGCCATAGTAATTTAAATTTGTGGACATGATCTATAGCATCTTCAATACCTCTGTAATCTGGTAGATGTAGAGACATCTCAAAAAATACTTGCGGTGGTGGCTGGGGCCCTTGTCCACCTGATCTAGGATTCTGATTTCCTTTGATATTTCCTCCACTACTGAGATCCATTTGATCCACCCGGTCTTATTCCACTGATCCACCCGATCCTCCTCCGTGATCCACCGAGTTCCTCCTAAAACCTAGCTTGATCCTAAGCGGTCGTGCCAAGTGTTCCCACCATCCCACTTTGAACTACATGCCAATGGTTTGTGATATTGTCTCGCTACCAGGTTGTGTGTCCCACGCCACTTGCAGAGACCACGATACCCAAGATTTGTGTATTTACACCTTACCCAAACATTCCTCCAAATATTGGAATTAATTGTGCGGACATAAATGTCCCAAACAATAAATTATACCTCTTGGTCACCGATTAGTCACTTCCATGATACCAACTAGGTTAGCGAATGCTCATTTCTTGATTTGGAAAACCAAGCGCCAAGGTCCAATCACTATGTGGGTTTAGATGTGTGCCGATAATTCTTATTTCTCCACATGAAAACTCTCATCGGAAGCCCAAGGGGTCTCTCTCCCATGCTTTCTAAGATGGGGTAAAGCACATACTACTTAGGTTCCATGTCCTTTACGTGAATCTCAATTCCTTCCTACAACGTCTGCCTCCATAGATCCATCACATTTACAACCTTGCGTTGTCTAGCAATATCCCTTTCAAGCGCTCCATATACTTGAGTCGTCTCTCCTCCCTTTCTTTCTCATCCACAATGTATGCCATCTTCCTCTAGCCTAGCTTCCTCTCGCAACACTCAGAGAATCTTAGCTAGCCATGGGGAATGTTTCTAAACTCAAGGTAATGATCAAGATCTTCATTTCCAAAGGAATATCACGTAAAAATGACCCTTTGGGCTCTCTTAGAAACTAAAACTCAGCAACCTCTAGGAAATAATATGTCAAAATGACATATTCCAGAGTATAGCTTGTCAGTACTCCCTTCCATAAGTGGTCCACAACACGTGTCCAAGTCAGATCTGCATCTTGCAGCCTCTGGTAATCATCTTGGGTCCATACGTACGCTCTATAGTACTAGCTTGATCTAGACGCATATGTTGAGAGCCATTCATACAGCTCTACTGGGAAGCAATAGAATAAATTTTCATACAACTCATGGTAGAGGTTCTCTTCTACCCATCTACGTGCATCAAACTCAGGTCCAATGTTGAATCTTTGAGAAAACCCATCCTTTGTGCTCTTGAACCATGTTTCAACACTCTCGAAGGTTAAACCATCTGTCATTACATAGTACTGGTATAAAGATGCATGCCATTTCTTACAAAAACTTTAAAAGCTGGTCCTTAAAGCGGAATCAAGATGTAGTCAATTTTTATACCCTTAAAAGAACAAGAAAAATCCCATGTGCGCTGACTATCACCCAGTGGGTGTTGGGCACTCACCTGAGGAACGCAGGTATGCACGAATCCCTTCTTTTATGTGAGTTGTGTAAGAATGCAACCTTTACGATAAATGCTTAATAGAAATAATGAAATAAAACTCCACATTCATCTTGAGATCTTAGAATGAGTGTTAGAATAATGCATCCATTCAGAAAAGAAATGCATTAATAGAATACCGATCTAAATCATAATGGAAAGGAGATGCACAAGGATTTACACCCATTCACATGAAACATACCTAGAACAGGTCCATATAGAAATATATATAAACCACTAACAACATATATTGATATTCAAAATGTTCAATAATCACATTACAACTATCGGTCATTGTAGACCTAATCGATAGTGCGATCGAGGATTATGCATCGGGGTGGAAGCGGGTCCTTATAATGCAAGGGAAAACATAGATCCATCCCTTGATATACCATTACTCCTACAGATCCTCTAAACCCAACCCATAAAAAATATCCATGTATTTCTACAGAGCTTTGCCTCTCATCCAACCGATCCATTTCCTCTATCGGGCGCTTGTATTTATATCCTTTTCCACCACTTCCATGCCTTTACTTGAAGTTACTGAGGTTGGGTGCCAAGTGTCAAGGTGGTCCTCCATGGGAGCATGCCTCTTCAGATCCGAGCTCTCCACTCTTTACCATGATGACCTTCTGGATCCTTCTCTCACATGGAATATTCCTTCCTAGGCCACCTTGTTGCTAGGATGACACCTTATCCATTCCGCATGCGCGATCAGTAATGCTTTTCTCGTGTTCGCTTGAACCAATGAATGTGGCTAAGTCTCGAAACTCCTCCTTTTCTCTACACGCGCCCAAGGGTTCTACTAAAACCCTTCTAAAATATCATCCTGCATACCTTTACCTTGCGCACCCTTCTTCAATTAGGCCTCACGTACCCATGTGCCTTCTTGTACTTAGGCGATAATTCAACATCCCAACATTAGTGAAAATAAAACACTCAAATTGTCCCGCCACTTTATAAGAGGTTTAAAAATCTCAATCCCGAATGGGCTCTAACACATATAATTCTTGTTATCAAGATTCTATTCTTGGTTTTTCACTTCAAGTGTTTTGTTTACATGCTCTTTAAATACAAAAACAACATTAAAAATTATTGGAAATAAAGGAGAGTTCCATATTTCATCAAATTCCAACTAAACTGCCATGTTTTCTTCCCGAGAACACCACCGCCCAAATATTGGAGTTGGAAGCTTGAGTCTATAAGGATTCCGGTAAAGTGTGAACCTTTTTAGTACCATTTATGGAAATTATGATTCATGCAAAATCTTATCACTCAACTCCCAAAAACACCCTCCTTTTCCTATCTTGTTCTCAAACAACTAACTCTTCCTCCTTGTAGGCCCCAACCTGTCTCAAGGGATGTTAGGCATAATTTTTATTTAAGAATTCTCCAACACAAACTAGAAGGCTTTATGAGTACTCATTTCCTTTTTAACCTTTTAATGAAGTTTCATATCCTAACTCTATTCCTAAACCTATATTTAAATATGTCAAATTTGGCAATTAGGTCTCTTATAGGACAATCCTCCTCTAACTATAAACTGTAAAGATATTTAGTCAAGTGGAGGCATATTAAACCTTAAAAATTTAAGATTCTATAATTAAACATACCTCAAGTGATTAATTGAAAATTTTAGACCTTGAATCATTATGTATGTCCCTCAACCAAGCTTTTTCACCTAAACCCTAGCTAGGGTTTTACCAAACCCAATAGGAATAAAAATAGAAAAATTAATGTAATTTTATTTTAAGTTTTATGCTTTGAAATATTGGGAATAGTTTTGTGTCTTCCTTTACCACCTTCCTATGTGTAAATCCTTCCAAAGAAACTAAGAAAAACATGCAAATAGGTTTTGTCTTCCTAAAAAAGAGCTCAATTCATCCGCATGAGTCTATGTAAATTCACGAGGTTAAATATTCATTCTTTAAATCTCCCAAAACAATAACAAAAAAATACCTTCATGAGTCATTTAATGAATTCCTTAGATCATAAAAATCCATAATTTAAATAGGGATATTCAACTTCATCCTCTTATTATCATATGCATGATTGTTTACATGCATATACATTATACAAAAGGAAGAAACATTTGTATTCTCTCATTTTGAGATCATTCTTCCCTCTAAACACCTCTCTCTTACATTCTTCTCCCTCTCTCCATTCGAATGTTCACCCGTTCATATTTAAATCCTATTAGTTATTTGCCTCAACTAGATTTTACAAACCCCAAATTTAAGTTATACACATTGATTCAAGAACTAAATTAGGATTTTTCATAGCAAACCACTTAGAACAAAATATTATGACCCTCAAAAGGGGTTTACATATTATTCATGAACTCTAAAAAGTCCTAAACACCTTCCTAAACACTTATCAAGCCAAAAATAGACAAAAATGTGAAAATTCCCCTATAATAAATTCAAATTGAATTTTGGAGGGAAAATGCATATAATTCATTAATTGAATTTCTAAGAACTATGATGACCTCTAATCACATCAAATAACCTATATTGATCCTCCAAACACACTCAAAATGAAATTTTGACTCTAAGAAGCATTCTAAGGTGATGCTCTTGCATCAATAATTATGAATCAAAATAAAACTAACAATAAATCTAGCAAAAACTTTATATATACCACATATTTTACACTTGCTAAGCATTTCTTTTATGTATGGGTTGTTGATGCATTATCCTCATGATTTGGTTCCTTAAGTGGCTTATCGGTATTGAGTTTTGATTGGACTTGGTCATGTGGACTAGATAAAAACATTTCAAAGATGCCACTATTTCACCATAGTTACCATATCCTTTCCCTTTTTCTCTCCTTTTGAGTGCACATTGCACCCATTTTGTCCCCTTGTCATAATATGTCTACTTTTTCATTCTTGTTGCACATTATTTTCTTTGATTCCAATCACCTTGGACCTTCATCATTCACCTCCCTTTATCTCCTGACATCCATTCCTCATGTTTTAAACCTTTTGACCTTAGTGTTTCCCCAAGGATGATGACATCACCCATGTGCGATGGTGTTTATTTTTTTTTCCATAAATGAAACCATATCCCATAATTGATGGCATTGGGTATATATGTGTCATTTATTTTGTAAAACCACCAATAAAAACTTAAATTTTCACACATGAAAGCATTCCTTGATCACACATTTTTGACTATCTCACATGTATTTTTGACTTGGAGTCTTAGAGCTTACCTTTATGCATTTTAGGTCACCATAGTTAATTAGGAATGGATAAATTATTGTTGAGATTTCCCCTTCTTTACCCATAATGATTCTCTCTCGGTGTTATTTTCTCTATGGAGATTCATACATCAATGGTCACACACATGCTATAAGTAATTATTTCTAACTCTCTTTAATATTTTATCTAGTATATGTATGGTATATGTTTGTCATTCATTGTTATATACTAGATTAGATGTATGTTTTCTTTGATTCATTGCATTGTATTATTATATTACACTCATTTTATTTATCCACCCATTGGTTACTCTTATTTCTTAATCCTAGTAGGATACCTATATTTATCTTAGTTGTAGGCCTTGGAAACCTATATCTATCCTAGGGTTAGGGTCACTATCCTCTAGAATTATAACATTAGTGATCCTTGAGAATATTTGTATCTACATCATGTGTTTGGACTTAAATAATATCCCTATATTTAAGAACCCATATAGTAACCTATATTTACCATCATACACTCTAGTAAACTTGACGTGCATCTTACTCTACTCCTAATTAGGTCATATTCACTCTTTTCTTATTTTCATTATTTCTCTATGTCATTGGCCCCTGTACAAAACCCTATAACATGGTCATTACTATCCAAGATTCAACCCACCTTTCGGATACCATCAAACCCTATGTATTTTTTCACAACTAATCCCATTCTAAATATATCTATTTTCGTAGTTAATCCTATCCTAACACCACCAAACCTTATGTAAAATTTTAGAACAACTGATCCCATTAGGGAAATGTTTCTAGTAAGCCTCTTTTAGGAATCTCTATTTCACTATGGAGTATTTACAAAGTGATTCCAATACCTCATATACTAATCCATTTATGTGTGACCTTAAAATTCTCATAATGATGGCCTTTCTAAGTTGGTTCCTCATTACATGGACTATCTTTCTATATGATCCAACACTAGGAAGTTAAGGCCTCTACCTAAAAACATACAAACCAGATTTAACTTTCAAAACATTGTATTTAAAATTAAAGAATAAGGGGAACATGAAGATGAACTTGAATCTAACTATACCATTCTTTATGCAAAAATTACAATTTTTTTGGAATATGTAGGAGAGTCACCGAAATGCTATGCAAGTGCATTGATGATCATTGTATTTATTAGAATTTGGATGGAAATATCAATCCCATTGAGCATCCTCCAAATGGAGAAAACTCTTATCTAATAAATAACATGAATGTACCTTCAATTCATGTTTTATCCAAACTATCATGTAACTCATTGATTGCATAAGTCAACAACATACTATGAATGTAAACTAGTTTTTGTAAATTTAAACTAATCTAAATTATCTTTCTATTAGACCTAAAATGGTATTTTGGGGCATGAAAAACCAAGGCCATCCCTCCCCCAATTTTGGCTGGAATCAATTGAATTTGCATTACAAAACCTATCATCCATAACAAAACTCTTGAATCCATTAAAAATATCCTCTCACTCCTTGCATTACTTCCATGGATATTGGATGTATCACTCCTTCCATCAATTATGATGGTTTTACTAACCCCACTCTCTATATCAATGATTTTGGAAATATGTACAAATAGCGGGTCAAAACCAATTCCTATACTACCACCAAAATCTTAGCTAAGACACTCATGGGAAATTCCTTGGAATGGTATCATACCCTCTAACCAAATCCATTATCAAGCTCGAAATTTTGGTCACTGCTCTAGTCAATGAATTTCAGTTCATGATATTATTGATAACAACATAAATAATTTCATCAATTGCAACAAATGGACAATGAATCTTCCCAAACTTTCATCAAACATTGGAAAAACTTATCTGCTAGGGAAAAACATGACATGCCTAGTGGAATTTTTTTTTAATTGTTCCTTCGAGAACATAATCATTTCCTTTAATATAAGGTTAGGTGTAGTAACAAAATCAAACACTTTTTATTTATATCACGCCTCTAAGTATTTCATTATATGCATGATTCCTAAGTAAGAAAACTAGACATTAATAACATTTTTCTATTTTACATTGATTTATCCCCTTGATACACACATCATTTTATTTTATCGAATGACTATTATAATTGTGAACATTAGACAACATGTGACCCAAATCTTTATTTTATATTTTATCCTCCAAATATCCTATAAATTAATGCACATTAGGGATAGAAGTGCCTAAGTGCTATTGTCCCCCTTTGGGTGTTGTTTATGAGAAAAATTTTCAGTAAAAAAATTGGTGGTTATCTTTCTAGTGCTATGGTGATCTAGGTCCCTCTACTTGGGTGGTGCATCTCCACTTTATTGTGAATGAAAAAAAAAAAGAAAATATATTGTTGGTCAAGTGGTTGGGGATTTAACAGGAAAACTCCATTGTACCCATGGAAAATACTTGCGATGAATTATAAGAGAGAATTTGTTGAAAGATGGGGGAAAGGGAGTGAGAAGTTAGGTAGGGGAAATTAACTCTGTAAGTAGAAAATAATATTCTTGCCAAAGTTAATTATAAGTTTCACATTCATAACTTATAGGAAAGAAACAACCATGTTTAGAATATCAATGATGAGAGGAAACCATGCACACAAAGTTACACACATTCATACATCATGAAAAGAAGAAACTCCTTTCTTTATTGACATCTTCACAAGTTGTACAATGCTAGAATATAGAGGAAAATTAGATAAGGGAAGTGGAAGAATGCTATCTCTTTTTCCTTGCTAAAAAATCTCTCTCTGAGTGCACAAAATTGACAACCCTTAAGAATGAGGGTGTCATTACATTATATAGACATTGAGAAGACTCTTCACCTACCCCCCATGTGACCTTTCATTCATCCTCACCACATGTGACTTTTGATATTCCTAGGAGTGAAATTAAGTCCCCTTTTATTAGTGAAGGGAAACTTATTACATTTTAGACCATAGTCACCTTAATGAATAGGACAAATGTCATGATTTCTCACAACGAAGAATTAAAAGGGGGGTAGAGAAGAGGATAAATAATGAAGAGAGATGAGAAGGAGAAATTCTCCCAAGAATGAATATTCCTTTGTCATTGATGAAGACCTTACTTGATGATGATCATTCATGGACATCATGGACCATGAAATGAGTGTTTAGAAACACTATTTCGAGACCTTCCAATGTGAGCTTAGGATGAACACGGATAATACTCACGATGATCCTATTTGACACTTGATTAATGAAATCCCTTAGCTCATTAAGATCACTCTAGAAAACTCAATTTGAATCACCTAGCTCCCGAGTGATGAAGATGGATCCACCCGTTGTGCCTTGTGATGTTCTTCTCTTGAATACAATTAGACTCAAGATGATGCTTCCAAGGCCTCTGTGAAGTTATCGTTCCTTTGTTTGACTATGAAACCATCTTAAATCCCCATGAAGAGAAAAAAAAGTGGAAAGATGAGTGCAAATAGGGTCATTTGCAACTTTTCTCTCCCAAAATGATGACTTTCTAATTTTAGCAGGTAGGGTCGTGACCTACTATTTTGGGACATATCACCTGTTTTGCTCCAATTTTATCTTCTGAACCTCCTGACACATTCCATCCTCTTACATTCTTGAGAAATTTCCATTTTTAGGAAAAATATATTTTTAGTATTTTTTTTTGGGACCTACTATTTTGGGAAAATTGTCATTTTTGTCTTGCTTTCCATTCTACATCTTTCCTGATTGTCCTGAATGATCAAACTTGCAATTGGGGACTTACTATTTTTAGCATACGGGGAAGCATCGAATATGATATTTTTAGTAAGTTAAAAAAATGGCCTCATTTTTGACAGGAATGATATTTTTGGATTCGGCTCATCATTGCGATCATGTGCTCTAAATTTCATTGTGTTTCGCTCACTAGAGTGCTTGGAAATAAAAAGTGAAAAATTTCCCATGTGAGGGTTTCAAGCATTGAGCTACCAGGAAGCCATTAATAGAGTTAGCAAGATTTTTTGAAATTTTCTTCCCCACCTCAAATTTATGAAAAATTAACTTCTATGTGATTGGTTTTTCTCTAGATGCTTCGTTCAAAATCTTAACTTCACCCAATTTCCAAATCAATGAAGATTATAAGGGAAGGGTATAGGGAATACAATTTGAAAATGCTTCCATTAATAATGAGGGGAAATTTTTTTAATTCCTACTATTTTCATCTTGAAGGCGTTTGGGAGAAGAGATATGGCCAAAATTTTAGCAACACTCAGTTGTTAGTTTGTGAGATACGAGAACTTCACCATTTTTTTCTCATAGAAGCTCTTGGTAAAAATTTGCCATGGTAACAATTGGAAAAGAAAGGGTTTTGGTGTTATTGTAGTCATGAAAAATTTGAATAAAGGGGAAATGGAGAAATGGAGTGATGGAAGCAATGGATATGGAGAAAAATGGAAGAAGACAACAATGAGGGTTTCACGGGTGCGGGGGAAGAAGCAATAGAAACAACACAAGCAATACAAAAACTTAGTTTTTCTCCACTTGGGCATGGGTGCACTTTTTTTTCAAACCGTACCAAAATTTTGGGATGGTTGGTGTACAAAATTTCACGCCCTTCCCATTGGTCCACATGGCGAAACATGATTTGTTGAGGCAAAAGGATGAGGTAGCTAGAAAAAGCCTCATAAGCAACTTTTGGGGTCATGTGGGTGACCAAGGGATAAAATGGGAGGGGGATTTTTTTTTTTTTCCTAACCATCCCAAATTTTTGTCATATTTTTGTACAAAAGTGTTCCCCTCTCTGATTGGGCCACTTGGTGGAATGCGGTTGGATGAAGGTGAGGGCTAGAAATGAGAGCATGGGGACTAAACTGGCTTAGTTAGGCTCAACGAGAGGTCATATAAGGGTCTAGGGGCCTAAAATGAGGTTGGGAATTTTTTTGTCCCAACCATCACAAACATTTAACACAAGGTGCACAAAATTATGTCATCTTCTGATTGGTCCATTTATCTAGCTTGAAAAGTTTCTAACTCCTCAACCATGCCTTCGAGAGCAACTTGTCAAACACATTACTTGAGCTCTCGGATGAATTTTCACACACTTATTTATATGAATTAAAATTCCTTTTGAAAAATATGGTGATGGGCTCATACATTTATTCTTCCTAAAACCCCATGAAAAATAGGTGTTTTCTTCGAGCTCAAAGGTTTTGCATGCTGAAAATAAGTTTTGGACATATCCACCTAAGACTTGTGAAACATGTGAAACCACCATCCCCTAGATATCTTAATGATATTTCTGATGATATTATTTTTGGCTTCCAACTCCTTACGGAGCTCCCAGCATTGCTTCCCGAAGCTTAAGGGCTATTTTTACACTATGTACTGCTTCACCCTCTAAGACCCACTTTTGTTAAAACTGCTCCAAAACCTCTGAAACTTCCAAGATTCTTCAAAAATAAATTGCACAAAAAATTTAACTCCTTGATACACCTCCTTGATGAGTTTGAGTCTTTTTCTCGCTCCGAGGGGGTGTACCAGCCTCAGGAAGACCAAAAAATAGCCTTTTCTTAAGCTCTTTAGAGAGCCTATCTTGAAAGATTTTTTCTTAGAAATAATTGAATAGACTAGATATCCCTAAATAACCTATGGAAATGATGACACAACACATTGGACCACTCAGAAGGATGGGATAAGACCAATATAGGGGTTAGGGTGATCTGTAGGAGGGCTTGGGATGACCATTAAGCAAAATACTTTCACTGTAGGGTATGATTGTCATGCTTTCAGGTGTGAATTTTTCCTTTGCAAAAACTCATTACAACAGGTTCTTTTGTCCTTTTCTCTACTTTTATCAAATTTGAAATTCCACATCATTTGTTATCTTTTATAAATTACTACTCGTCGTTTTGGGTCAACATTTTTATTTTTAATGATGAAATTCAAACAAGGAAATCATATATATACATGACTTACTATTATTAGGGGCTTGACAAATTTAGGTTATTACATACTATTTACTACTTGGGAAAATATCAACATTCAAAGGCTGCATTTGGGATACATTATTCACGAGGATATGAAGGGTTGTTTTTAAATTCCATGTCACACATTCATCTTGGGGAAAAGTAGTTTTATCTTGTTATCTTGGTCTGCCAGTGACTTAAGGGAAACCTAGCTTCAAGGGACACAATTTAATCTCTCTCTCTCTCTCTCTCTCTCTCTCTCTCTCTCTCTCTCTCTCTCTTTCACACACACACACACACACACACACACACACGCGTACACACACACACACACACAAGAACTAAATAGAGTTTGAAATGTAGTGAAACATTTTATGATAATTATATTAGGGTGACTATTGAGATCAATACAAATCAAACATATGCATTATTTATCTCATCTAGTGTTTTCTTAAGAATTATGCATGTAGATAGGATTTTTTATAGATTCATTTATGATAGTGAAACCCTATAGTGAAGTGGATGAGACAAAGAGTGGAAGGAAATAAACATCATCGAGACCACGAAAAGATCAAATCCAAAGTTTTTCTAGGACACTAGTGCCCAAGAGGTCTTGTCTAAGAAGTTTCAAATTCCACTTTTCCATAAGAAGCTCACTTATCCCATATCCATGATGTTCCACTCATTGTTTAGCCCAGAATTAGCCCAAATCTCCGAATACAAGCTATGTCACTCTTATCTCACTATTGTTAACACTTGTTTTTACCATTATATTCATTTGATCTCATTCCTCTGATAAATATTTAATTTCATTAAACCATTAGGTATTCTCTCCCACCTCTTTCTAATAGGAATTCAAATAGGCCAAACACTAAAATTACCTTATGAGAGAATTCAAAATACTTATCCAAATCATTAAAATCCTAACAAAATTTAAGTTCTTATGCATCCTAAAAAAATCAATGCCATTGAAAATGGATTCACACATACTCTTCATTAAGGAACTTCTTCCAATAGGAATATCCATTACATTGATCATCTAACACCAAACTAGAAAATAAATCTATTCCCCCTCCTATACTAATTATCACCAACCTATGTGCAAAGAAGAGTAATGACAATTTCTATCCCAACCATTCATCATGGCCATATATCCTTCTCGATCTCTTCCTCAATGGTATGATGAAAGAATTTTATTTAGTGACATGCCAATTCAGGGCCTTCCTAAGATAATTTTCATGCCCTTCAAACTTTTCATATACCTTCCTCCTTGAAATAACTTTGATCATGAGGTCATCACTCGAGAAAGGCTAGGTGAAGCACTCAAGACAAGTGAAAAATCTCAACATCATAATCAACATGAAGTGGTTCATTAAGCTAATGTATGTCTTAAAATCTATAATGACCCACCTTTTAATCACTCTAAATCTAAAAAACCTAACCTTATTCCTATTCCAAATAACAATGTGGCTACCAATGTTATTGATACATCATATCCCTCTACTAGTGCATCCAAATAAATCATGGTTCATATGGATATTGCCAAACATATTATCACCCGTGTCGATCTCTCTTACCCTTATTTAGCTTAGGATAAATCTTATAGGGTAATATATCCATGTTATTAATGGTAAAACACTCACAAACTAGTATTTTCACCCAATTTCACAATCTAGGTAAATGAAATCAATGTCTATGTAAAAACCCCAACATGGTTGATCCCATTTGATTATAGTTTTGATAATGCTTATGCTTTCACATCCCATGGAATCATCTCTACCATATTTGATCTCATAGAAATACCAGCTATAACTCAAACTATAGATAATTTTTCCATCTCATCTTCTTGAGAACCTATTTAGATTGAAATTCCCCATGTTTAGACTACTACATAGCCCAACACTAAAGATTGGGATCCTTACAAAAAAATATCTCACCTTGGAAGTCAAATGATATCCTTGTTGTATTCATGTGTAAGTTGGTGTAGCTATGAAATGAAGCTTAGAACACTCAAGAAAGCTTCAAATCTTGCCAAAATTCAACAATGAACCATCAGATTAGAGCTAAGCAAGAAACTATCTCTTTGCATGCATATATAAACTTGAAATAAACATTCAAACCCTAGCATATCTAGATATTTCTCTACTCCATGAAAGCTATGAAAGATGAACCTATTAAAGATCCTAGCAATCAATTATGCTTGTTTGATCCTCAAGAATATTGAGAGTAGAGTCTCCCCATTAATGGCTACAAGGCCAAATGGTTCTCTCTATTTACCCAATGCTTTTAGTGAAAGATGCAATAGTAAAGCAAATAGCTCAAATAACAATGAAAACTACTAAAATCTAAAAATGGCATAAGCTAGTCTAAAAATGGAGGAGTGTTCTTAACAAAAGGGGAGGGGTATGCTTGTATTTATAGGTTTCTAATTCTAGGAGGAGGAAAGGGATGTTTTGGACTCATGTGGGACTAAGTTCCAAAAGGCCAAACTCAAGTGAAACTCAAATTAGAAAGGTGAAATTGACATTTGGAAAGCTAAGTCTCCTTTTAGAAAGTCAACAAAGGTTTAATTATCCTCAAATAGGATAATTACTTGTAGAAGCCATTTAGAAGGGTGTTAGCATGATTTAGGGGTTTAGAAGAGGTTAGATAGGGTAATTCACTAGCGTAGTGTAGTCAATTAGCGGGTATTGGGATAGTTAGTGCAATTTTAATAATAAAGTTGCGTAGACCAAATTATAGGTGTTTACACTTGTAACTCATTCATATCTCACCCCAACATCATGAGTTTCGTATGTCAACACTCTTATCTATGAACATTATTTTTCCACCCACTTTGGGAAGCAACATACCTTATATGGTTTGTGTAGACAATAAATCACACACTTTGGGTATCTATCTAGTCCTGATCACATACTACTATTCATATGATTCCTAAGTGAGAAAATTACTAATTCGCCCATGTATTTGGTGATCTTTGCTTGATTTTTATTTCCTCTTTTTATCTTACACTTCTTTTTCCAGGTATGTCTTTATATACTTCAGCATTTATCATCCTAGACACCAACACCCAACTAAGACACCAACGCTAAACACCCATGTCCCCTTTGGGCACCCCTGACCTCTTTATGTTTTGATCACATCTTTTAGGTCCTTTCTAGCCATTTGGGCATCTTATATTTTTGGTAGTCATACTTTTTAGGGTTAATTATGAAATTCAAGAAAGGGAATCATATAAATATAAAGTTATGTGACCATAATAAAGGACCAAGCACTAAGCATTATCTATCACCACCTAAGGTTACATCTAAGATAATTCTAAAGCATTTAAGCATCCATCTAGCTCCACATAAGGGACAAGGGACTGTCATTTCTGTATACACACATAGGAAGGGAAGTTCATTCTTTCATGTACACATCTATCTAAATTTTTACATCTAGCTACTTGCTCGTTATCAAGTGTGACACGCACAAGAGCCACCTAGGACATGATTTTGACACACACACACACACACACACAACTACATTAGATATGATATGTAGTGCAACATGTGGTCATAAGTTTACTTGCTTGATAGCCGAGGACAGTCTGAACCCTCATTTGTATTATTTTATTTTTTAGATTTGATGTGATTTTGGGGTTTTGGAGGTCATTCCTTCGTTGCAGGTTACATACGACATTGGTGAACTTGATGCGACAGACTAGCAACGAGATTTAAAGAACAAAAAAATCTCACGACCCTCCGAAAATTGTTTTTTAAGGTTCTAAGCGATTATAGGCACCTAGAACAAGTCTTTAGTATCCACAAGCACCCCGACCCAATCTAGGTGCCCAGTCCGGGAAGATCTTACGAGACATAATTTTATGAGGTTTGATGTGACATGTTCCTCCCCTCTGTTTATTAGTTATTCAATTTGGCATAGTACAAAATTAATTTCGAATCAACTAAGTATTTTATCCCTTAATTTGTAACTAGGGTTTCATAATTTTTTTAGTTTTACTTGTTTGGGTTGGATATGTTTTTATTAAATATTTATTGATTATCTACAGTAACATTCTTTTAGATTAGGAATTTTATTTATTTTTCAATATTTTTCTTAATCGGTTTGGAAGAGAGCATCATGCATCAATACAAAAAAATTTCCATTTCTATAGATATTTCAACAAAATGATCCTCATACATTCACTTCTCACTTGGTTTTATGATCATTGATAAGATTCTATTTCACATAGATGTTCCTCCCCTCTTTATCTTAGTCTCTAATGTCCACACCACGATCAACATATTCCTAATAAATGAAGGTTTTGGAACATGCTTTCCTCCTTGACTTCATTAAGACACTTTTTTATTCTATCAACAACCTAAAATCCACTAGGAGCACATGCCAAGGCTACAATTGTAGAAAAATGCATCTTATGGGTTACATTTTGCTCCTCGTCATTGGTTCCCCTCACATTGTTCACATCAAAGTTATGGTATTCAATTTACCCTTATCTTATAATATCATGTTACGGCCACCATGAAATGATTACATGTATTCATTCATGTCATCCACACACCAATGTGTTAAGTTCACACACCTAGTATCTATCTATAAAATAAAAGGAGACCCAAACCCTTGAAACTTTGATATATTACAAAAAAATGGGACATTCAAATTTCCCACCCTTGTAGAAATTTCTACCATACCATTTTTTGAATATCAATGCTTCAATTACCACATGGATTCTCTTCGTGGTTATATTGGCCATCCCGAAGTTATAGGTCCTACTCTACCCAACCTTCTCAATTTAGATGATGATGAATCTAATGAAATAAACCTTATTACTAACACCTCCAATCACCGAGTTGCCTCCCAGTTTATGAAATTTATTATGCAATAAGTATGTTGATTATATCCTTATCACTATCACTCACACCAATCATCCTCCTTTATAACATCTCACTCAACCCCAAGACTATTATCTATTATTGCACTATCGATGTTACCAACCTAATTACAATTATGGTTATTATTTCGATGATCCATTATCGATGGGATATTCCTAGGATAAGAATGTGGAAATATTTTGTTATGACACCATATGCTATAATTTTAGTCATTGAATCAACAATTTCATTGTCTCTTCACAATACACACATACTACCTTCAATCAATAGGTAGATGATATTATGGATGATGATGATATCTATGTTTACTTTGACTTTGAGGCTGAGCTCATGAAATATATGTTCCCCTAAATGGTGATCGACACTTGAGCCACATTATTCTCCCTCATATATCATTTCTATGCTACTATTATGATATATCCCCATCCTTCTCCTTCCACTTATCCACATGTTTCAACTAATATAATTTCAATGACATCACCACCAAATATTATTACCATTATGGATCTTATCCTACGTGCGATGAACCATACTAAAAATGGAATGAGGCTCATGGGAATGATGTTTCATATTGTAGATGATATCAATGACACATGAAGAAACTAAAGTGGAATCCATGCGATATCGACAAAAAGAAAGACACATAACCTTCTTCAACAACACCACTCTTTTGTTATCACTATGGTTTTTTTATCACATATATATGATACTTGTTATATTATATCCCACAAGCACCAAGCCCGAGAAACTTTTCATCATGTGTTTAAGTGTCAATTATAATCCCCTTCATCAGATCCTTCTATGCCATAATATATTTTTCATCCAAATCATCATCCCCTCTTGTCCCTCCCTTGATGATATCCATCATGATGTCCTTTCATAGATCTCTAATAAGATCAAAGATTTCTTTTCTCTACATGATCATAAGTCCACCATGGTATCACCACCATACCATACAACCTCAAGGACCTCATGATTTTTAATCATCATAAAATCCTACATGGCATAGATGATATCATCAATGATGCATGAAAATCATTTATATGTCATCATTGAGACACATTATTCTACTTATTATAGTTGTTATTTATCTTCCACTTGGGGTTTTCTCTCTAGATGATGTTTTTGGCCAATGCTTCCTTCCATAAACACTTTGGTAATTCATTACTATCTCCTACTTGGGTTTTTCTCTCCTTCTTGGGTTTATAAGGCCATGTAATCCTATCATGGATACTTTGGTACTTCCTAACCATCTCTCACATGGGATTTTATGGTTATGGCTCTCTACTTCAAATACTATGGTCATTATTTTCTTATCATCTCCTGATTGGTTTGATCATTCATCTCTTGGGCTATCCCTTTCATTGGTCTAAATCCCATTTCACTCTACACATATTACCTATCAAATTTTAAAACTTTTATCAATTCATTATTCTCAATCATAAATGTTCATACATTTATGCACATATAAGAAAATGGAATCTTAAAAGTAAACATACATCCAAATAAAATAATATAGAGTTATGATAACATGCTCACCCTTGTTCTCAAAAATGATATATCTTTTGTTGAAGCGAAAATCAACATTGTTCACATAACACCAAGGTATCCCAAGAAATCTTTGGAAAATTTTCAGCCTCGGACAACTCTAATACTTTAAATTATTCTATGAACTTGGCTCCTTGAATGGTAATTGAAGCATATTTCAATACCCCAATAGGCATAGCCCTTGTCTTGTTTGCCATATACAACACATTAGAAGATGGATTTAATGGTTTCCTTCACATATAGTTCCACAAATATAAGTTTGAAACATTAACCTCGACACCCATTTCTATCAAATTATTTCTCACCATAAAACCATTAATTATCACATCTAATGTGATTTATTTTTCATACTCATGGTTTTGTGATGGAAAGTTTACATGTAGAATATAGTGCTCATGCCCAACTCTAGCACATGGTACCTTCTCACACTGACCACTCCCCTAGTAGTGGGATGATGTTATCATGTCTGAACATCTAACATATCTCCTTCATATCATCAACATCTTTCTATGGGAGAACAATATCATTCGCATGTTCCCTTTCATGTGCTTTCTTATTTAGGTATTGAATCTCACCTTGTAAGTCCCTGATCACTCCCATGGTCTCTTGATAGACCTCCTTTTGATGAAAAACATCCTGATACTTGACATACATGATTTCCTCTCTCTTGATGAGGGGTTTGGATCTAAGAGGCTCGCATGCACGCATCGCTTCTACACATGTAGTAACACACATGGGTTGTAGCTCTAGATTAGGCATCTTATTAGGTGCATATTTCCCGTTCTTCGAGCGATGAACCTTGATCATTCCGTACCTTTTTCCTTATTATTATTTTTAAACATATTCTCATAAATATCTGTGTAGTCCTCAACCTTATGTTGTTTTCCATAATATGTAGATACTGATTATGGGGAAATTCATGTTAGCAATGATCTGGGGACCCAAAAATATAGCAAGTCCCTCATGTGAATCATCCTCTACCACCTCAACCTCTATTCATGTATCCACCATGGAACCCACCATTTCCATTATTGTGTCCTTCACTAGGATGGGATTCATATGTCTAAGATCTTCTTGCCATTGTGGTCTTCCACAATCTAGTATCGCATGAGTCATGAATTTTCTCTGTCGGTCGGTAGTCTTTCATATCATGGGTGTGTGCATCATATATTTTACAGTACATAGATACATTCTTCATCGTTGCACGCTGCAAGAGGGGGAAATTTCAGAAATCATGATTCTTGTGGAAAATATCACAAGATTGTAATAGGGTGTGCACCATCCCGTGTGGGAAGCTATCCTTCGTATGTCCCTCTACTTCACAATTGGTGCACCATAACCCACTTCATGTCTCATGTGTTGAATTGGAAAAAAGCTTCTCTTATTGCTTAGCCATTGTTGTTATTTGCACCTCCGGAAAAGGAATTACTCCAATATCTACACTCCCAATTGCTTCATATGTAGAGATGCTTCTAAATATTTATGCGAGATTGGTGTACATTGTATTAGAAGGCCTTTCAAAATGGATTCAACAATCCTCCAATTAATCATTGTGCATGTTGACTCAAATGAATATTATAAGATAGTTTAGATAATAGAGTTTTAAACCACACATCATACTCCCTTACACTTTCAAATAAACCCTTTTTAATGTCCTTGAGTGAACTGATACTTTATTGTTCAAATTTTGGAATATGGACTCAACCAAAATTATAATGTGTAATGCATTGTAATCCACCGTAGTCTGGGTGTAGATCATACTTTTGATACCAACTATGTGCACACCCTTGAAGTGTGGTAGAAAATTGGCTTGCCTTTGTATCAAGAGCTGTAATCCCCTTTGTTCTCCATAGTAACTCACACTTATGCACATGCTCAACAACATCTTGCACACCCTTGTACTCTTGCAAGTTTAGAGACATATCAAATAAGACTTGAGGTGCCTATTATTGTGGTTGTTGAGGTGGTGTCTACTGAGGCTGATTCGGTGGTGGTTTTGGGGGTTGTTGTGGTGGTGGAACCTATCCTATGTTAGAACAGAGACCCATATCTAGAACCTACACCAATATTTCCTCTGCATGGTGGTTGACACGAAACTCCCCGAGACTCCCACCATGACCTGTGGTCTAGTAGATGAAATTCCTTATGTTACAGGTTGTTGTGTTGAACTTGAAACTCACTATATATGTTGTAGAAGAACCTATAAGATTCCTTCCAATGTTATATGTGACAACACTCTGTCTCATTGACATTCTTGTAAAAACACCTCCAAAGGTACTTCCAAACATAGGCACCTATTACGGTGTCATATGTGCATCTCGAATCGCTACGCTTCCTAAGCTAAAACTAAAATATGTCTACATGTATCTCCTTCCCACTATGGAGATTCTACTTGCTTTCCTTTACTATGGTGCTCTTCAAAACTATTTCTAGATCTAGGGATATGTTGTGTAAGGGCTAGGTAACTAGTATGGATCAGATGCATGCTTGCGGTCCTCATTCTCTCCTTTGATGTGCTCTCTTAAAAATTAGATGAGGTCTCTCTAGTGCACTTTACCAATGTCGGAAGGACATGATACTGTGAATCCTCATCTTCTATGGGATCTCATCATTTCTTCTAGTAATCATTCTTCTCGATAGTAATGCGAACATCAACTTTCCTCTTTCACACTTTATTATACTTGAGCCTTCATTCCTCTAGTTTCCTTACTTCCACTAGCGTTTCCACCATCATCTCCATTCCTTCTCCTTCCCCTATGCGCGGTAGGGATTTATCTAGCCATAAGTAAGTTATCCATTCCTAGTTCTACCTTCAAGATCTTGATAACTAGGGTATGACGCACAAATAGGATCCTTATGGATCACGCAAAACCAAAAATTTTCTTTCTCAAGGTGAGAATACGCGAGATTTCATACTATAAAGTATAGTTTCGAGTACACCTTCCCACCAAAGATCTACATCTCTATTCCACGTATTAGTCGAGTCAAAAAGGGCTGATAATATTCCTCCATCAAAACTCGTTTCGCAAGTGAAGACCTTTGTTTGTTGCGTAAGATGCCAACCACTGGTATAGTTATACTAGGAAGAAACTCAAGAACATATCATACAAGAAGTCATATAGATTATTTTCCACCCACTTTTGTGCATCAAAACCAAGCCCGATGTTATATCTTTGTGTAAATTCATCTTGTTCATATTCTATCCAACTCTCAATACTCTCCAAAGACATTCGATACCCCATCTACATGCAACATACTGGTAGACAAATTGAAAAGAGGTCTCAACAATGAACCAAAATGTAGTCTTTAATTTACCCAAACTAGAGCTAGGCGCACTATCACTTCATCTAGAAGAGTTCGAATGCTCATATGAAGCACACACAACCACAAAGTCCCTCATTTGTTATTATTATCAGAATGTTAGCATGCATATTCAACATATTCATAACCAAAGAAACCATTCATGCACAAAAATCTAACATAACCATGGCGAATTCGAAATACATATAATAAGGAAACAAACCATAATTCAAGGTGAACAATAACACTTTAATTCCCAATTCACCATCATAATCATAAGTGTATTTCATAACAAAGTAGTTGATTACAATAACCCAATACATCCTGCGCAAGACCACACGCGCATCTATCTGAACTCTAGATCCTAACTCATACCTAGAATTACAACATTACATCACACACTTTCTCTCTAGCCTCTCCTTTAACTACGGATGAACTATCTATCTATCTATCTATATATCTATCTATCTATCTATCCATCGATCCATCCATCGATCCATCCATTCATCTATCCATCCATCCATCCATCCATCCATCCATCCATCCATCCACCCATCTATCTATCTATAGGGGTGGGGACTTTCCCTTCACCGCTAAATAGATTACATGCTTTTACTACTAATAAATAAGACTAATTATAACATGCTTTAATCCTATTAATAGACATCTCCATGCGTTTGTTTTGCATGTGATTTATTTTCCTTGCTTGGTCATTAAGTCTTTGTGGTTTTCTCTATTTTTGGACCTTTTCTTGAGTAGCACTTCAAATCTATTTTTCTATCTTTATCCATTATGGAAAATTGGCTAAGTTCTTGATTTCATCACTTCCCCGCATGTAGCTTCGTGTGTTGACCTATTTTATCTCTGTGCATGACTCATGGCGTCAATTTTTAGGGTTCCAGAAATTTATAGCATTTAATTCAAACCCCTTAACCTAATGACTCCAAAAATCAAAATGCTCCCAAACCCACCTAGACCTCGACATGACCTACATTTTGACTATATTTGAGGAAATGTTTTCTATCTATGTTATCCTTGACATGTATTTTTCCATTTTTTCCTAGATACACATCCCCATTTAAAAACATAACCTACCATGGGATTCACAATGTCGCGTACCCCATCTTATCCACCTAGTGTACCTCCTCATAATCTCATCATAGTCACTAAAATTACTTAAATTAGGTGATCTCGGAGCTCATATTCACTTAATATAATTATAAGTGTGATAAATGAATTCCTTCTTTATTATTTATAGCAATTATCATAACTAGTTTCACTACAATTTCCTTCCAACCTTGAAACAATCTTATCTTTCAAACACAAAACCCTATAAATATTTTGTAAATTAGTCCACACTCATGGTGGAGAGCTTCTCATTTTTACATATTTCACCATTCTTGCCAAATTAAGCAAACATCCTCATTTTTCATCATTTTGATGCTTAACTACATTCTTCCTTTGACCTCCTAGTTAGGTGATGTATGTTTTATTTATAGATTATATTCTAGTATTACTTTTCATTAGTTTTTATTCAACATTCCAAGCATCTATCATGCCCACCATAGAAAATTCAAGAAAAACAGGTAGGTATGTATAAGGTAGTTATATTTCATTTGGTGGAGTTCATTATTTTTATATTTATTTCATTACAACTTTACTTTCAACATTTGTTTTTGATTTCATGTGTTGCATAGATATTTTCCAAATACCATATCATGTTTCACTATTATGACATGAGATGATCTTCACTGGGCTATATGTGTACATAAATTTTTTAACACTTGTTAACCATTTCTTATTTGCATAGGTTTCATGCATTCTCCTCCTAAGTAGGTGATTTAAGGGTCTATCGAGATTGGGGTGTGATCGGACTTGGTCATGTGGGATAGACCAAAACATTTGAGATATGTTGTTATTTCTCCATAGATATCTTATCCTTGCCTCATTTATCCCCTTTTGTTCACACATTACACCCATTATGTCTAATTTTCCCATTACATATTCTTATTCATGTGTGTTATATGATATTATCCTTACTTTTTGTCAACTTGGACCTTTTTCATTCACCTCCATTTCTCATTTTTACACATTTTCACCTTAATTTTTCCATCAATTCCGATTCCATCACTCAATTGCAATGGTGTATGTTTTGGTTTTTTATAAACAATGTCATCACTCGTGGGAAATGACGTCATGTATACATACTTGATCTTTATTTTGTAAAACCACCACCAAACACTTAATTTATAATACATTAAGGTACTTATTTATCTCACTTATTTTTAACTTGAATTCTTGGAGCTTACCTTTGTGCATTTTGAGTTACCATAGTGAGTTAGGACTAGATATTTTATTGTTGATATTTCCCCATCTCCACCCATAATGATTATCTCTCTATTTTTTTCTATGGGGAGGATTATGGATCAGTAGTCACACACACATAATAAAAATATTTTTTTAGCTCTCTTTAGTATTTTATCTTACACATATATATTTGTATATTGGTCATTCATTTCTATAGGCATTAGTAGATATATATTTTCTTTGATATATTGTCTTGTCTTATCATTTATGACCCTTAGCTTTATCCACCCTTTGGTTACTCATATTTTTGAATCCTAGTAGGATATCTATATTTATCTTAGTTATAGGCCTTGGAAACATATAGCTATCCTAGGGTTGGGTCACTTTATCTTCTATAATAATGACATAACACTCCCACGAGCACTGTGTATCTACATCGTTTGTCGGGAATTAGATCATATCCATATATTTGAGAACCCAAATTGGAATCTATATTTTTACCTTCATATAAACTCAACACCATTTTCAACAAAAAAATATATTAAATCAAAATACATAGCGATCACTAACGATACAACCTTCAACTCGGATCAAATATGCCATATAACACCAAAATGTCCCTTACAAAAACTTAAAGTTGCAAACATGATTTTTTATGGAAGAATACTTCTAAATCCACAAAACTCTTCTTTGAGATTTAATATCACATCCATACTCTATTCTATAAATTTGTCCTCATGCGAGAAATTTGAATTGTCTTCCTAAGATAATTGTGATTTGTTTAAATAGACATTCAATTTCACAACTTGATGAATAATATGAAAATATAGTCCAAAGGACCTTGTACATGACTTAGTTTTTCTTTTTGAACTTCATGGTTTCAATTAATCATCCTTTAAAACTTTATAGCTTATAATCATATTCATATAATAACACATATTTAATGTAGAATTGTAATATTGTTTGTCTTCCTTAGTGTTCTATGACATTTGTTGATGCTCATGAGACATCAAAAATACCACACAAATTTGTAAGGACTCCACTAAATTATGTGTACTAATAAAAAGACATGCATGGCATTGCATAGTAGAAATGTGAATTATGTTGGCATTGCGAAACTAAGGTTGTGCACTCTAGTAATGCAACACAATACCTTCTGATCTACTAATAACACATTTCTTCACTTTACATCCTACCAACAACTCAAAATTCAAACATTGACCAACTTTGGTTTTAGTTAATATAGTATTTCCTATGAACTCTGGATTCTCTTACACAATTGACTTGTGTATCCAAAATTTTCAACTAGAATTAAATATATCTACAACAAATTCACTAAAAGAAGAATGACATTGTACACTAAACATAGAATCAAAATGATGTATGATTTTAATAAAACCACCAAGATTATATGTAACCAAACACACACACACACACACACACACATACATATATCTATGTATGTATATATATGTATGTATGTATGTATGTATACACAAGTTGTTCAGAGGGTTGCCCAAAGGCGGTGTATAGGGCATAACCAGTAAAGCTAACAAGTAAACGAGATATGGAGATAGCGACTAAGGTTGCAGTTTCCATTGATAGATAATTATATGTATGTATATATACATTAATAGTATACAAAGTTAATAGATCTCAACCAATACTATTGTTTTATGGCTACACAGACTATTGATGATACTTCTAGAACCGGGCCAATACGAACTAGTGTAGGAAATTATTTAAAACCACTTAATACAGAATCTGGTAAAGTAGCTCCCGGATGGGGAACTGCTCCTCTCATGGGCACTGCTAATTCTTCTGTTTTATTGAACGGAATTCCAGTTAGTTGGGTCTAGATAAACTAGAAGATCCGCCCGGATCCCGAACTCATCCAAAAGAAGAAAAAAAACTAAGTAAGGAAAGCTTTTTATTAATAACTTGAGTTTATATATTATAACGTTCTGGTAGTTTGATCGTGTAATTAATTTTAATTTTATCTAAGGATTTTTGGAATATGGGTGTGCGACTTGTTAAAATGGATCTCTATTCTAGTACAGAAAACTAGTCTGTTGTCTTCATAAAGATGGTCCTCCTACCTCGTTGGATATTGATCCAATAGTTAATATTCAGAGCACGAGGTATATGAATAAATATATTCAAGAAAATCTGAACTATGGTTTCTACCTGCTGGTTTATACCTGTTATTTATACCTCGTGACTAGGCTTCCAATAATTTAATAATTTGGATTTAATAATTTGGAAGCAGTACGATTAGAAATCGAGGATATCTCCTCCTTTTTATGCTTACTCTTACTGAAGAATGAGAAAGTATCTCATCTCTCTTAGTTAGTATGATGAGTGAGTAGTAATGAAATTTAAAGGTTATAACCCATGAGACCTTTTGGGTATGAAAAAAATCATCGGGGTAAAAATTTAAATCTGAGGTTTAGATTTATTCATTTATTGAGATCCCGACAAGATAATTCCTATTGATCGTCCATACTAGTTGTTATCTAGGTGATCACGAATAGGATAAAAGATCGTTCAAAAGGCCTATAGCGATGTATTCAAGAACGAGCCAACTTGAAATTTGAGCACTATACAATTAAATTTATTACTGATTTTTGTAGGAAATAATGGATTATTATGAATCCTATTCTTCATATTCCCAAGGAATGAAGTATGAAGCATCTTTCTATTTTACAAAGGATATACCTTTGTTTGTAAAGGTATTTGGGTGTTCTTGTTTAAGCCGTATGAAAGGAAATTCTCATGTACGGTTTTCAGAGGGGGAATTTGAGTTTACCTATCTCAATAAAGTATACGATTGGTTCGAAGAGCGTCTCGAAATTCAGGCGATTGCGGATGATATCATACATGAAATGATAAATGAAATGAAATGGTCCTCCTACATAGAGACTTGGGTGATAAGGGTCCAATGTGCATTGGATATGCAAACAAGAGGTGGCTTGCTTAAAAATTTTTGTGTGTGTGCAAATTATTTTGACATAATTTAATGTGAGTGGGTGAGGGAAATAAGATGGGTAACATGATTTTAATCAACCTTATTTTACAATTTTTAGTTGTTTTGAAGGATTTTTGTGATTATTATGTTTCACATTATTATTTTATTTTAATATATGATGTCACCATAGAGGTCCCTTTTCTGATGTCTAAATTTTCCCATTTTTTTGTTGTGTATTGTAGAACGTAAATTGAAGACAATATGGGTTTTTTATGAATTTGTGACAAAGGTTTCCATAAATAGGGCGTATATATTATTTACTAGAATAACAAGAAGTTCAAAATGTAATCAATGTGCCACTTCATCTAGAGTCCGTGAAGGGATTATAGGTTGATTTCATAAGGCATAGAATATTTGGTTGATTGAATAAGATAGATGGTTATTAAGTGTCACAATATTGAAGAGTAAGGTTTGGTATAATATCTCCCCTCAGTGACAAAATTTGAGCCATAATTTTCCTGACATAACACATTATGAAAATTGGTAATTGATAAGTTATAGAAAAATGACCTCGGGAAAGAAAATGAAATATTATTGAAGTGAGGAAAATGTTACCCCATCTACGTGTAGAAAAAAACATCATAAGTGACATATGTAATAGTGGATGTGCATTAGAGAGTGTGAGAGAAGTGTTTCATGGAACCAATAATGAGGAATGAACATATTTGCAGGTTTAATATAGATGAGAAGTTGTGGTTATGAAAAATCGTGTAGAATGTAGTGGATTCCCACTAATGTTTTTTCTAAGAAAAAATAAATGTGAATATAAGATACATGAATGTGATAACTAAAGTGAAGTGACAGGGTAGTGGATTGAAATGGTGTGAAAAAAAAAATTAGTGAGAAATTTGATGAGATGGAAGGCATGTAACATGAGACAATAGATAAACTAAAACAAGAGTTTGAACAAGGTATAAATGTCACCTAATAACATACCATCCCTATTTCTTGTTGAGATCTATGGGGTGCATGAAAGTTAATTATTTCTTGGAGTGAAGGCTTGTAGGATATTAAGTGAAGACATACTAGCCAATGTGTAGGAATGATTATAATAGTTTATTATGGATGGTTGAATTTTAAAGGAAAAGGGAATCCATGCATTACTCTACTATTAAATAGGAATCTATAGCCCCAAAAATATGTATTTTATTCTAATCACATGAATCTTCAAGGATGTAAAGGACTCTTTAGGGCTCATGTTGGTGGTAATTTCATGTTCCATTTGTTTCAGAAAGTTGAATAAAAACCCTAGTTTTTTGGAGATTTACAAGTAGAGAACTAAGATGGAAGTTTCATGAAGTAAAATTAATTATTCCAGCTATCGTGGGATGTCTTCTAAGTGACCATAAAAATTTGTAGGCAAGTTGTGTGGAGAAATTCACTACAATAAGTCTCCAAAGTTTCCCTATCACTTGAGGGCTAGAGTGTGCAAAACCAGACTTGTGGTTTGAGGTGTGTTTGATAGAAATTCACGCTGGAGAAATGTTTTATGGATTTTAATATCCGATAGAGACATAACATGAAGTTTTTGAGTGATTGGTTTGATCTAGAGAGGTGTTTTATTTCTTAATCCCTAATGGCCTAATCATCCCTATTAGGCTTGTCAAGAAGCTAGTTAGAAAAAGTATGCTTATGATGTTTTCTCCATGTGACTTATGGTTATGATTTCTTGATATTTTTGGTAGGGATCCAAGTGAAGTGTTACAAGTGGTTTTAGTTCTTGGAAGTGATGGTTGAAGTGTTGGATATCATATTCCTCAAGACGAGTTCTTAACTCCCGGAAGCCAATTTAAGCGGTTTGAGAGATGGAGCTGGCCGAGTGAATTTTTCCCCATTGTGGCATGATTATCATGAGTTTTTAGATAGAATAAATCAATATATTTCCATCCATATGTTACTTGTGCCTTGGTGAAGAGTTTAGAAGTGTTAACCATATTGATTTTGAAGACTTATTTTTGAGTATGATCAAGATGTTTAAGTGAGGTGAAAGAGTTGAAGGTCTTGGATTGTTTTACCCTATTTTATTGTGTCTCATGGATTTGGAGAGTGATTTGCGGTAATTTTATATCATTACATGTGCTAAATAATTCTTGACAACTTGGTTTGTGTTGCGATCTTGTTCATTCTTGGAGACTCTTTTTCTAGGTGCTTAGACCTAGTTAGTGAAGCTTGCAAATGGAGTGTGCCATGATGTAGATGATTTTTATAGCTTCTTATGCTTTTTGATGATTAATATAGGATGTTCTTGACTTGTGTGAAGCTAGAGGAGTCTTGATGATGATGTAGTATGCCATTGATGTTCATAATACATTTGTTGAAGTGGTATGAACAAATTATCACACGAAAACTCACAATTCAATTAAAAATAATAATACTTCAATATCATTATGCATATAAGAGTTACTGATTATATAGGAGAGGTAGATCCTATATCTAATGAAAACCTCCTTCACAAATTTCTCGCTTAACTCATATATACGTGAGTTGTTGTAACTCACAACTAGAAAAATAACAAACCTATATTATTAAATATGAGTTATAGTACAACTCATATTATTAATATTACAATATACAAACATATTTAAATAATGTGAGTACTAAATATTTCCTTACATTCCCCCTTAGTGTGAACATGGGAGAAAAACAATCACACTTCTTTCGTAGCATGCCGCTGTGCGTGTTCATGATTTGGATGGTTTTACAAGATATTCAACAACCTCAACAATGATGGTTTTACAGGAAAACCAACAACCTCAACAAGGATGGTTTTACAGGACAACCAACAACCTCAATATTATGATGTTGCTTTTCCTTGTGCTTTTGTCTATCCACTATGTTTTTCCTTCAAGGAATTATGTAGGAAACACGTTCACTGAATACAAATCTAAATAGAGGGAAAAATGAAAATGGAACATTAAGACCATGTTCCCCCTCAATGTGAACATTTCACTTATTTAACACAAAACAGAACTTTGAAAAAGAATAACACAATGAAACAAATCAGTAACTTTGAAATAAGAAGCAAACTCACACACACACACACACACACACACACACACACTATCACCACAGCCTTCAGCCCCATCATTGGTGACTGACAAGAGGTCATTGGATGACCTCCGGCCTCCCGTGCCTCCGTCCTCCAATAACATGTTGCTAGCTCACCTGGATTTGACTTGGACACTTGAATAGTTACCACATTGGGTTTATTTTGTTTCCCCACAATGTGAAATAACTTATTTTTTGGACGTCAAGTGACACCTAAAATGTATACATAAGGAATTTTTTTATTTTTACACGTAATTTTTAAAAAAGGATCACAATTTACACTTTTACTATCGATAACAATTGACCATTACAATACAAAAATGATTACATGAAATTGATAACGGACAAACTAAATGAAATGGACTAAATTTTGACCGACACAATGTCAAGGCAATTTTAATGACAAGATGACATTAACACATTTGACTATAACAATACAATATTGACACTATCCACAAATACAAATTTATGAATACATGGACATATAGTGTCGATTTTGACTCTTGACATATTTTTAAATACAACTTACTTTATAGAGGGATCAAGCATCTAAATTGACAAAACAATTATAATGGGACTGAACTATTATTTTAAGACAATTACAAAATCTTAACACTCTGGACAAAAATAATATTAAAACAATTATAACTTATGGCTAAAAGAAGACCTCATGAAACAATTAAAACAATTATACCAAATGATCCAGATCATTGCGCACGCGGAAGGACCAAAAGGAAGGCTGCAAGTTTGAGCTTTGGTTAGAGTAGAAGATGCGCAGACTGTAGTGGTTCATTGAATATCTTCTATCAATGTGAATTTGATTCAAATTGTTGAGAGAAACGTGTAGCATATAGATCATCGAACAACAAAGAAGCATGCACGGATTTGTATTAAAACCCGCGTACCAAATCCGGTTGGGTTCAACATACAGACCGGGTTCTCCAATGATTGAAACGCCTCTTCAGATTTTCTATCACGCTTTGTGTTTCTTTTCCTGACATTTCTATTTATATTTTATATATTGTGATCGTGTGAGTTAGCACTATCTTTCCTTGATCTTCTTTGTTGGCTTCAGTTAGTCTGGGTGATAGACATGGACGTCTGGATGTTCTAGATTCAAGTGTAGGCAATTTAAATTCAAGGTAGGATAGTTGTATGCGAACCAGATGCAAGGCTAAGATGAATGAAGCACAACCACAATGTAGCTAGATGCGGAAATAACCAAATTACGGTGGATCACAGACCAAGTAGAAAGGAGCTGAATGCAATGCGGAGTCAGAGAGAATACAACACAGAAAAAAAGGAGCTTGTGCAAAATAAAACTCATCTACTGCCTCTAGGATGAATTTGTAGAGCTATAGGTGAAGATTCAGTATCGATCCAAAAATGTAACGTGACTATGTTCGATAGGAGCACATGAGTGGATTCAATAAAGGTCAATCTGATAGCTTATTTCTTCACCTCCCGACAGAATGGCCCTTATTTTGTTGGAATACTTGCTTCTGAAAGCAACTCAGAGGATTTTATCTCTATATCTGAAATGATCTTCACAGATACCAAAAGAAATCCTATAACAAAATTAGGAAATTTGAACTAAAAAATATTCTCAAATCATAAAGAAGCCATTCACAGGGGTGAATAGAAATAATACTGCCCCTCACACATCCATTAGACTTCCATTGCACGTAGGCTTAAACACTTCTCTGATACCAGATGAAGTGGTATGAGCAGATTATCACACAGAAAACTCACAATTCAACTCAAAAAACAAAAATACTTCAATATCATTATGCATATAAGAGTTATAATTATATAGGAGAGGTAGCTCCTATATCTAATGAAAACCTCCTCCACAAATTTCTCGCCTAACTCCTATATACGCGAGTTGTTGTAACTCACAACTAGAATAATAACAAACCTATATTATTAATAATGAGTTATAGTACAACTCATATTAATAATATTACAATATACAAACATATTTAAATAATGTGAGCACTATATATTTCCTAACATTTGTTAGAGTGATATCTTGTGTTTTAGGCCTAACCATGAAGCATAATGGTGTTTATGTATATACCAACATATATGGTCTCTTAGAGTTAATTATATGATGTTGTAGATTTTTTTCTTGATGGTGGTGTTTGTATCATGAGTCAAGTATATAAAGGCTAGTGTATTTTCTCATTATGTGTAGTTTTGATGATGGGGATGTGAGCGAGATAGAGGAAGTGAAATTAGAGTTGTAAGGGGTCAAATGAAAATATGAGAAGAGGCATGAAGAGTTAAGAAGAGTAGAGGATCATCTTTTCAAGGTCATTTGACCTAATCAACATATGATGATACAAGATTGAGCGAGGAAGAAGGGAGAGAAGTTTGAGACAATGTAGAGTGCAAGTAGCCGAACTTATGATCACAAATCAGTTGGTGGAACAAGATATTCGGTTACCTTCATCTTTAGGTGTCTGATTTGGAGTTTGTTCATCCAAGGGGTTATATCATCCTTGCAAGGTTGGTGCCTTACTAGATATGAGTTGGTGCTCATTGTGGGGTTGGTGCCTCACTAAATAAATCTTGTGTGATGTGTAATATTCACATAAGTCATGTTAAGTAATATAAGTAGAGGTTCAATGGTTTTTCTTCCCCTTGATGGTTTCCCACATTATATTTATTTTTCATGTGTTCTCTCTTGTCTCTTGCACATGTGAATGGTTTTAACACACGTAATAATCTCAAAATTGGTTATATATGTTGAATGATGAATGTATGATATGGTACATGAAATAAAATTTTGTAAGACTAGTTCACCCCCTCTCGGTCTTTGTACTTATAACAATTGGTATCATAGAAAGGTCCTTGTGAAGAAATTCTAACAACTTGGAGGAGATACTTGAAGCACAACAATGGGAAAATCATCTCGATACAATTTTAAGAAGGAAGTACACAATTTTAGATTCATTAATCCATGAATTGTAAGAACAAATCAATGATATAGAGGTAAAACATGATCAATCCATAAAAGAGTTGAAATCCCAAATTAGGTGTGGAAAGGATCCCTAAAGGGAAAAGAAGAAGAATGTTTCAAGCTTAATTCTAAAGTAGAAACCCTAAGAGTTAGGGAAGAAAATTTTATTAGATATGAAGATGACTTGAAGTCCTTGAAATTATATTCGGACATACATCTAGTAGGCTACATGTACATATGAAAGGTTGGAGAAGATTTGTGTTGATAAGATGTCAAGTCCAAGTGCTTGTGAAGACATGAAGGATACCAAGAGGATAGAAACAGGAGATATAACCCCATTAGACAACCAAATTCAATGAGGTATGGGTCTTCTTTCAATGGATATTGTTATATTTGTCATGCTTTTAGTTATAGAGCTAAAGACTGCAGTGAAAAGGCCCTCAAGGAATGAGCATTCATGGAATAATGGAAGGTATTATAATATGCTTTAGTCAACAAAGTGTCATAGTTGTCATGATATAGGACATATTGAAAAAAAAAATTCCTAATAGAAAAGGAGGTTCATAAACAAGGAGATGGAGTGTAAGTCTAAAATATCAATTCAGGGCTATTATTTAAGATGTAATGGTTTTTCCCATAAATTAGTTCAATGTAAAATAAATATTTGGAGACCTCAATCAGCAAGGATAGAGCTTGATGGACCTAAAAATCAAAGAGATTTTCATACCAAGATTGAGCAAAGATCAGGAGAGAAGGAAGGTCTGGTTCATCTATCATTTCTTCCTGTAATTGAAAAATCAGTCAAAAAAGAACCAAGTGTAATCAAGAAGTCTGAATCAAATCATTCATCAAGACAAAAGGGCATGTTTGTTATGATTGAATTTGAACCAAAATTTTATGATAATCATTTGTGTTTAACTACAATCCACTCTCCAAGATTTGAGAAGTTTATAAGTCTAGATATGCTTTGGAATACTTCAAATGTTATAAGGTATGTTCTATGACTATTCATAAGGTTTGAGTTTATGCATTAGGAGTCCTAACAGTTAGTGAGATTTTTGGTTGTTGGTTAAATGGGAAGTAAACTCTGAGTTTCTGACAAGGTTTTGGATATAGCTATAGTGTTCAAGACCTCATTCAAGTCTGCAGCTTTCTTAGTATGAAGTTACTGAGGTCTATATTTTGTGATCCTAAAAGTTGTTTTGGCTCAGTCATGTCAAGATATGTTGATTCTTCTCCGAATCAGTTTATCAAGTCATCTAAGCTATGAGAAGGTGTGTTTATACAATTAAAAGGTATATGTTGTCTATAAATGGTAATGAATTTATGTTGTCAATTCAAATATTTTTTTCTAGGTCTAAAGATTTGATCGATATTTGTGATGGAAGATCATAAGTCTATGACTATCATGAGAGGATTGCTAGAGTTAAGATAGTCCAAGGTTATAGAATGTAGTATCCTAGGGGGAGAAATGATATTCTTAAGGTTTGTGAAGTTGGTTGAATGATATCAAGGAGGAATTAGTTGTCCTTTGTGTGTTTTTTTAAAGCTTGAAAGATGTTCCAAGAAATATTGTGCTCTTGAGGTCTAGTATTATTGCGAAAGAATTTTATGTGACTAAAGTGATAAACAAGTGTATGAAATTTGGGCTTTAAGAATATATTTTTGCTATGATTCAAATAAGAAAATCATATGTTCCTTGAAGATGCTTTTGAATATGCTCTAAGGCTAGTTGAAAGTATATTCCCATGTTCTTGTCTCAAGAAGATATGATGAACAAATAAGAAGTATTTTTGGTTTTATTTTTGTTAAAGAAGGATTGCAAGTTGAGTATGTTGTGCAAATTTATATAAAAGGTTGTATCATTTTTTTACCCATGAAGACAAAGAAATGAGATTTGGATGGCATTATGAAGGTTAATAGAAGGATTGAAGAAATAATTGTTTTTAACCTTAAGAATTCCAAGTTTGTCAAGATGACAAGAATGAGAAGTTGAGTTGAGATGTAAGGAAATAATATTGTATTAAATTTCATAATCTAAGGGGTGGTTTGATAGTATGAAAAGATTTATAAGTTAAGTTAAGATGCAAGGAAATGGTATTGTATCATATTGCAAAATCTAAGGGGAGATTCCACTATGAGAAAGTATGACTTAAGAATATCTATATACAGTTGATAATATTCATGAAGGATTCATTAGATTCTGTAGCTATTATCCAAAATATTGGAATTTTACTCCATGAAGTTTATTAAGGAGGTGAGAATACTTTTAAAGAACTAATCATGATACTAAAGGTATGTTCTATATTTGATGATCACACTCTTATTATTTTGAAGATTAAATTTGAAGAATGAAGTATGAGGAAGGTTGTATCATCCCAAGGGTTTTTTTGTTTAAAATTTTTATCCATTGTGTCCATGAGATATAAATGTGTATTTCTATGTTGAAGAAGATGGAAGAATTCTAGGTCTATATGAGGAATGTTGTTTGTTGCAAGGACAAGGTATGTGATGCTCTGTTTGTGATTTGAAAAGGATGAAGTAATGCATGGTTTGTTGTTATTGTGTAAGGTGTGATTACAAGTGAGGAAGTACAAATTATTTTAATACGGTGACTATCCCAAGGGGAGATGATATTTTGATTCATTAAGATAATGAATGATGCTTTCAAGACAAAGTGTATAATAGGATCAAGTGTATTTAGGTATGAAGAGGCATCAAATAGGTTGTCAAAAATGTCCATATGATATGAGATACTAAAGTGTCAAGGAATGCTTATACAGTCAATTTTGAAGATTTGTGCCTCATTTTCTCAATGAGTTTTGAATCAAGATGTATCAAGGATAGTGGTATATAGTTCCAAGGGACTTGTATATCTAAATGCAAAGAAGGTGAAGCTTTCTATAGGTTCATGGATTCTTAGAAGGTTTTGAAGGTCCTGAGATAGAGATGGATTACATCATCTCAAGGGGATTCATGCATGAATAAGTCATTCATGTTGGATATAATCTCAGATGGAGCTATGTAGATGAGTTAAGAAACATAACCATAGAGCATTAGCATCAATTTTGTCAAAGTGTGTGCAAGTGAAGTAAGCAAGTAAGTTGGTATGCATTGTTGGTGTTGCGATGATTGTCTAGTTGTTGTTTTTGATGTCAATTTTCACAGTATCACTTTTCATAGATGTCAAAGGGGGAGAATATGATCAGAAACATGAAAAGAGGTATGTAGAAAGTTTGATAGGTATGTGGTTGCCATCAATGTTTTTGAAGGTGGCTTTCATCAATGACAAAGGGGGAGATTATTGGGCATTTTGTATATTTTGTTGTCATTTATGTCAAGTGTCACATTGATGTCAAAGGGTTTCAAGGAGATAGAGGAGTCAATATGAAGTTTCATCCACATTCTAGCTTGAAGGTTGATGGGAGTGTCTAGTTTTGGTCTCTTCATATTTTGTCTTGCACATTTACATGGTCAAACCGCATAGGTGAAGCTAGTATGGTCATGATGTGAGTTCAAAAGGTTGGTAGGATGTATAACATGATAAGTAAGATGTGTCAAAGGTGTTAGTAGATATGCAAGGTGTTTTCAAGGTCAATTCATGAAATTCATAGGTTGAAGAAGCCATTCTAGGCCTTGTTCTTGACCTAGTCCAAGTAGTATGGTATGGTGGCATGGAGTATGATGTAGGGAAGACTTGTTTGAGCATGTAAGGAGTATGTTGATGTTTTAAAACATGTTTAGAGGTGTATCTAGTCATCATTCATTTGTTAAGTACGTTATCAAGGGAAAATTGAAGCAAGTCAATGAAAACAAGACATGAAGACATGGGTAAGTATTAGCGCATGGATATTTTCAGATTTAGTTGAGCTTGGATGAGATTTGAAAACCATGGAGGAGTTCATCATAGTGCTTTGGGTAAAATTTTAGGTCTTGGGTCAAAGAGGAAAGCAAGAAAATGTGTTTTTAGCTTTGTTGAGCTCTTAGAGAGAAAAATTCGGCTTGATAGGTCAACTTGGGATGCTCACCCACACGTGTGTGGTCTAAATGGGATCCTAAGCTCATGAGGTATGGTAAGGAATTGATTTAAAATAACTTTTCAAGAAGAATGAATTCATTTGGATGTTAGATATTTATGAACCATTGTGAAGACGGTAAACAAGTCAAAACCCTTTCTAAAACCCTAGTTCTAGAGAGATGGAGGAAAATGAGTTGTATGGTATCCAAATGAGTTGGGAATAAAATTTGAAACTTTAGGGATGTAGATAACTCTTTAGGCCTCCCTTTGGTGGTAATTTCATGTTCCAATTATTTCAATAAGTTGAATAAAAACCCTATTTTTGTGGATATTTGTAAGTAGAGAATGAGATGGAAGTTTCATGAACCAAAATTAATTATTCTAGGTATCTTTGGATTTATTATAAGTGGTCATGAAAAGTTTTTTTGTAAGTTGTGTGGATAAAATTGGTGTAATAGGTCTATAAATTTTCCCTACCGCTTTGGGCTAGAGTTTGTAAAACAAGTCTTGTGGTTTGAGGTGTGTTTGATAGAAATGCATGTTGGAGAAGTGTTTTATGGACTTGGATAAAAAATAGAGGCCTAACATGAAGTGTTTGAGTGATTGGTTAGATCTGGAGATGTGTTTTCTTTCTTAATCCCTAATTGCCTAATCAACCCTATTAGGCTTGTCAAGAAGCTAGTTAGAACATGTATGGATATGAGGTTTTCTCCATGAGACATATAGTTTTGGTTTTTAATCGTGTTGGAAGGGATGATAATGAAGTGTTCCGAGTGGTTTCAGTTCCTAGAAGTGATGATTGAAGTGTTAGAGATCAAATTTCTCAAGGCAGTTCTTGATTCCCATAATCCATTTTGAGAGATGGAGCTAGTTGAGTGCCTTGTGCCCTGTTATGGTGATTACCATGAGTTGTTTCAAATAGAATACATCAATAAATTTCCATCCATATGATACTTTTTCTTGGTGACTAGTTTAGAGGTTTGAACCATCTTGATTATGAAGACCTATTTCTCGAGTATAATCAACATGCTTTTAAAGCAAGGTGAAAGAGTCAAGGTCTTAGAGTGTTTTTCCTATTTGATTGTGTCTCATGGATTTGGAGAGTGATTTTGGGTCGCTTTATTTTAATAAATGTGCCAAAGTCTTGACATCTTTGTTTTTTATGTGGTCCTATTCATTCTTGGAGACCGGATTTCTGGTACTTAGACCTAGTTAGTGAAGCTTGCAAATGGAGGTGTCCCATGATGTAGATGATGGTCAGCAGAGATTCTTATGATTTTTGGTGATGAATAGAGGATTTTCCTAACTTATGTGAAGCTATAAGAGTCATTATGATGATGTAGTATGTCCTTGATGTTCATAATGCATTAGTTGAATGATAGCTTGGGTTTTAGGCCTAACTATGAATCATGGTTGTGTTTAGGCCTATGTTGACCTATATGGTCTCTTGGAGTGAATTATATGACATTGTAAATATTTTTTCATGATGGTATGACTGACCTTAAAGGTATTGTCCAATATAAGGTGTTTTTATCATGATTCAAGTATATAAAGACTAGTGTATTTTCTCATTATGTGTAGTTGTGATGATGGGGATGTGAGTGAGCTAGAGGAAGTGAAAATAGAGTTTTAAGGGGTCAAGGGTAGAGCTAGGAAGAGGATTGAAGAGTTTAAATGAGTATAGGAGTAGGTGTTCAAGGTTATTTTACGTGATCGAATATGATGATGCAATATTAAGTGAGGAAGAAGAGAGAAATTTTTAAGAGAGTGTAGAGTGCATGGAGCTAAACTTGTGATCACAATCAGTTAGTGGAGAAATAAATCTTCATTTATCTTCATATTCAGGTGTCTAAGTTAGTGCTTAGTAATCCTAGTGGGTTATAGCCTCCTTGCATGGGTAATGACTTGATAAATAAGGGTTGGTGATCTTTGTGCGATTGGTGCCTCACTAAAGAAATCTTGTTTGATGTGTAATATTCACATAAGTCATTTGTTTTGAGTAATATAAGAATATATTTAGTGGTTTTTCTTCCCCTCCCAAATTATATATGGTGTTTATGTTTTCTCTCTTGTCTCTTGCACTTGTGAATGGTCAGAACACACTTAATATGATCACAATTAGTTATGTATGTTGAATGGGTGAATTAAATGATGAGTGTATGATATGGTAAATGAAGTAAAAGTTTATAACACCAATTCATACCCCACTCTTAGTCTCTGCACTTATAACACTAACAAAATTGTTGAATCTTTCAATAATATTTTGAAACAAACATTGACAAAAATTTGATGTTGGAAGGAAGGATTGGGATGACAAGGTATTAGCTGTGTTATGGCAATATAGAACAACTTATAAGAGATTAAATAAGGCCACACCTTTTTAGTTGGTATTTGGTACATATGTAGTTTTACCTATGGATTTTATGTTACTATCCCTACATATCACACTCGCAAGTGGATTGGATTATGAAAAAGTAATAAAGGATCACATGATAAATTGATGCACCTATACAGAGTGGCTCGCTATTGCTCAATGGAGTCGAAAGATAGAAAATATAAAAAAGTATTGACATGATAGACATATTAAGAATAAGTCATTTTCAGTGAGGAAGATGGTACTCTTGTATGAATCCAAGTTTATGTGCCATCCTCGAAAGCTCTATAGTGCATTGGTTTGGACCAAAGTGGTAGAATGCAAGTATATTCGAATTAGGCGATGTCAATTACAAGAACTGGATGAAACCATTTTCCTCGATACTTTAATGGGAGTAGGATGAAGCCATACTATAAATAAGCTTTTTTTTTTATTGTAATAAAGGCAATATTTCCATTTATATTAGATTTCCCTTTTTGTTTTATTTTTGTTTGTTTATTGTAATAAGTATGTTCGCATATAGGAGTTAATTACTCTATGTTATACTAATGCACAAAGGATCATGTATACTTTTAGTGTGGGGTGAAGAATATGTAAGCACATATGAGAGAAAATGTGACATTGATACTTCTTGGGAAGTTGTTAATTATGTAGACGAAAGTGTGAAATAATGATGCTTAATGGAAACATATATTGGTGTATGGAATATGGTGTTATATGAATGTCTAGATATGGTGTGAAGGTGCTAAACGATGTTGGTTCTTGAATAAATTTATCATATTGGAAACCATGTGAATAAATATTTGCATAGTGTAATGTGAGGGAGGAAACAACAAGATAGACTACTTAGAAAGTGGTGCAGCGGAAGGATGTGTGTGATGTAGGGAGATGCATGTGAAAGGATCCACAAAGTAGGAAGTAGTTGTGCTAGAAGATTATGATTTCCACATCAAGAAGAAAAGTGAGAGAAAAACAAAAATGTGAATTTAAGGTAGAAATTAGTGGTAGGTGAGGAGCAATTAATGCATGTAATATTGGTAAAACTATAAATAGTGCGTGAGTGAAGTCAATCTTACTCTTGCCTTTAAGAACTTGTGTGATCAAGAGCTATTACAACTAAGTGTGAATATAAAAGAGTGAAGTGTGAATAATGAAGATTCTAAGCTCCAAACAAGTGAACTATAGGTGAGTAAAATTACACGACCTTGTGTTTAGAGAACTCTTTCATGGAAGTGGAAGCTAGGAAAAGTGTGGAAGCATGAACAAACTAGGGTTCATATGAGATGACGTAGAGTAGGGTTTATATATAGTTTAAATTCAGTAAATCTAGGGCATGAGACTTTGGAGCTTGAAGCTAGGGCATGAAGTCGAAGAAGACAATAGAAATGGTTTAAGAAAGCATGAAGGTTGAGAAGTATATAATAAAAACACTATACAAGTTGATGGACAAATTTATAAAGGGTCATCCGTGGACGTCATATTGCAAAAAACAAAGAAAATCTCAACTTGTAGGGATTATTAGCTATACATGCACTCTAAATTAGAAAAAATTATATAAATATGAATCGTAGCATTCGGAATCTAGTTTCTAAAATACTAATTTTTTTAAAAACGGACAAGTTTAGCTATATTAAACACTTAAAATTATATGACTTAGTTTTTTTTTTGAAAAAACTTATAAGATTATAGTCCGTTTGCCCGCATTTTGGATGACCAAATCTTGTTATTTTTTTTTTTTTCCTTTGGTGAAAAGTTAGATGTAGTTGTCTATCTTGGGATGGATTTTATTTTGTATTTTTTTTAGCAATATTTTTTTTTTATGATTTTTTCCGTGAAAGTGGTCTGAAAATATTTAGAAAATGGAGCGCTTTCCGTTTGCCCGCCATAACTATATCAAAAAATATCGAAATCAATTTTTTTTTTTTTTTAAGGTGCATAGAATTTGTCCACGCTTGGGATGGTATAATTTTTATCATATTTTGATAAGCGAAACAAAAGTTACAGTCTTAAACGTAGACATGAACATTCACGGGAAAAAATGTCTTAAGGACCTATTGTTAGTAATAAATTATAAAATGATATTTATCTTATTCTATTCACTTTAAAAACAATATTTTTACAAAGCTAAGAGTCTACCCTACGTGATGGCACCATTTTTGTGAAATGTTTTTAGTTTTTTAGCATGGTTCAAGTCTTTGGAAGAGCAGATTTGAGGTTTTTTGACCTTTTCAGACTTCATAATGACCTTCCATAGCTTTGGTCAGGAAAACAAAGATTTTCCGAGGCTAAGGTTCGCAAATAGCTCCGCGATCGCGTTTTTTTGTAAAACTACCGCGAACGCGTTTATAAAGCGCGCCGCGGTTTATAAGCGCGCCATTTATAAAGCGCGTTTATAAAGCGCCGGCTTATAAACCATATTTACACACATCCCAACGTCCGAATTACTATGTGATTTTTACTCTCCGACCTTACCGCATTTAATTATCACAAAATTCTCCTTTTTTTCCAGCACGTTTTTTATCACCGAAAGCAAAACATCATGGGAGACAAAAACGAAGTCAAAAAGGAAGTCATTAAGTAAAAACACCAAACGAATTAGAGGCCAACAAAATTGAAAATGCCGAGCGATGCGGAAACTTCGTGAATCTAGAAGAGGTTCATCTTCAATCCCAACCACCGTAAGCAATGAAGAACTAGGTAATGTTTCTACCGTCAATGTTGAAGTTGAATTGAATACTCGTGATGAAGAAGTTTTTATCCAATGTCAAGAAGAATTAAATACTCATGATGTAGCAAATGTTGAAATCAAGGAGACAATGAAAATGTGAATAAGGAAATTCATGTCAAAACTCGTAGACAAACAAAATTTGACAAAAACACCTCCTAGGATTTTACATAAGAAACCTAATTTTTGATTGAAATTGATGAAAACATTTTGAAACCAATGTCCACAAACTTTCCGAACGACAAATCAAGAAAAGCTAGTGAAATTTGGGATAATCATTTTGAAATTTTAAATGATTCCCAAAGATGTCATTGTTGGTTAGTTTGATGAAATTGATTAAAATGAGACCTACATTAAACACCTTAGGATTGACAACATCTAACATACGTGGTCAAACCTCTACAATTGTTGAAAACCTTCATGATGCATATCACACTCAGGTGTAAAGAGACGCACTAGGGATAGTAATATTGCGCGCCGTGTACTTCGCTACTAGTGTCAGTAAGTGAATCAATAAAAACAACGCTTGATTACGCAAACAAGTCGAATGTTGCAAGTTAATCAAAACTCTAATGAAAGCAATCAAAAGACGTAATATCCTTCAAACTCAATAATGTCGATTTTTGGGCATTTTCTCGCTAGAGCACCGCGTGTAAGGACAAAAATAATTCTGATGCTATAAGAGAAGTTGTATTAAATTTTGGCATGATAACACTAGAGTTTCACCTAATACAAGAGATGTTATAAAATCGGAGAGTTGGTTCTACTAATCGTGAACCACATCCAAAGCATTTCTTAGATATGACTCAAACTCAATTTTTCGTAAGTTCAACAAGAGAATCTGAAATTAAAATTAGTCAACGCTTTTTTGAAATGTCAAACCATTCTATGTGAAAATCAACCATGCTCGCACCACTTGTCATTGTGAGGCAACATGTTGAATTTGCAATGCATTATGCTAAATTTTTACGTATTCGCTCCATTTTTCATTCTCAAACTATGTTATCCGAATGTGGTGTTCAAGTTCCACCAATATCTTCTAGGGATTTCATTCCTACTATATTTTGTGAAAAGAAGTTGACAATTTTTTATAAATCGATTGTTTAGATGAAAGTCAGAGTACATGCGCGGATTACCTAAATTGGAAAGTCAGATCCATGAGCAAATGGAAGGTACAATAGACATAATTTAGTTGAATTTGATAAATATAAATCAGTTGCAGACCACCAATAAAGATGGAAAAGAATCGAAACTGGTGTGAGCTAGTTACGTAACAAATGCCCATTTTTCAATTTATGAGAAAATTTAAGGATGAACTTGTTTATGAGTACGCGAGGCATACACATAGAGCTCGATGGTCGATGAACAATTCCAGCTATGCAAAGACACATTTCCTATCGGTACTATTGTTTCAAAGGGTCGATTTTGCAGAGAATTACACATCGCAACCACAAATGGAGGTTCAATCGCAATATTACAACTCAAGATAAGTTGCCATTTTTGTGCATATAGCATTTCTACATTCTCCGACAAAGACAGAGAATGATCGAAAATTTTAAGAGAGTACCACTTTTATATCGTTGATGATCGTACTCATTCTACCGAATTTGTGCAAGGGTGTTTCAGCTATTTTATGGAAACTTGTCCGATAGGGACATCCACTTCAAACAACATTATATATGGTCGATAATTGCACGCCTCAGCTTTAAGAATGCACGAATGTTTTATCGATGAGCAGTAATGCATGTCAAGATGGGTGTGCAACATATTTGAGTTTCACCGAGGTCGACATGGAAAAGGAGAGCATGACGGCAGGCAGGGCATGTGTGAAAAGAGCTCTCGCAAGAGAAGAGTCAAGTACAAAGATGGTGCTAAATTAAAAGATGCAAAGAGCATAGTGGAATGGTGTACCGACAACATGACCCGAGGTTCTCAAGAAAATTCCACAGCCATAGATATTTTTGGTCGATAGAGGAAAACATATCGCTAACTACGAGGATTGTATGACACTCACCGGGTCCAAGTGATATGCACTCATTTTCAGAGCTCGACGCTACTGTGGGCCGATGGACAAGAAAGTTGACATGTTTTTGTGCATCTTGTATCGAATTTGTCACCGCTGAGTGTGATTCACAAGAATGGGTGGAAGGATGGATTCAGAGGCCTCTAACTCCGCTTCCTAGTTATCAACCTCCACAAGCACTACAACTTGTTTCTCAGATGAAGTTACAACATCCAAGGACTTTGACGAAATTTCAATTTTGGTGCGACAAGGTATTTATCCAGCTTATTTATTTAATTTTTGTATTGAGTTATGTCCATTGAAATTTTAATATGTAATTTAAATTTGAGTTTTTCAACCTTGGTTATTTTTCAGAGACATGTGTTTGCAGAATCGCTGATAAGACAATGAAGAAGGAACATGATCTATTTCTTATGTCGTCAGATCGAGGAAAGAAAGAAGTCGACTTCTCCTATTATAGATGGCGAAGAGATTGAGTATCCTACAGGTGGTCGGGGTAGCATCGGAACTTGGCTTCGACGGTATCCATTAAAAACTCCTCCGCTTTGGGTGTTCAAGACTTTGAGACACACAGAAAATACTCTTATATTCACATCTAGTTCTAGCGACAAATATTCAAATAGATAGATATCGAGGAAGACCTAATAACAAGATTCTTTTGAAGGTTCGAGAGTCGATCATGAAGCAATCTTGTCTCGCTATTCGCAGTAGATCCGATCCCGATGGTTCATCGAATGAATTTACAATGCTCACATGTCCGGTATATATTTAATTTCAAGTTTCAATTTATATAAATATATATATATATATATTATTTTAGTTTAAAGATCTAGTATATGGTTTTGATTTGAAACTTAAATTTCTTTGACTAACAATTTTATGTTTAGGTTAGTGGTGCTGTAAAAGCTTCCACCTTCACGTGGTCAGTATCGTTAGTAGAGAATTTTAAATTCTCGAAGCTAAGAGAAGCTTGAACATTGTTTGAAAAATTTGTAAATTTTGAAAAGTCAAGTTTGTAAATTTTGAAAATATAAATTTTGAAAATGTTGTAAATTTTGAAAAGTCATAAATTTTGAAAAAAAATTTTGAAAATGTTGTAAATTTTGAAAATGTTGTAAATTTTGAAAAAGTCAGAATTTTTAGAAAAAGTCAGAATTTTGAAAACGACTCCTCTAGGTGCCACTTCGTATGTCCTAGTAGTCACCCCTAGTCGAATTTGAACGATATTTTGGTCTCGTGGCTCTTAAGGGACGTGCCGCCCAACGACAGACCGAAACACCGCCTCGGCTGCACCGGCCACCCCTGACGGTGCCACGGCCCACCGCTTGCAAAATACAAATATACAGCTGACAACCTTAAACTGGCTCCAACCGCACTATATCAGAGGGTTCGTATGCCGAGGTGTCGATCGACGAGGCCTCTCTAGGTGCCACGAGTCCGAGTAGTCACCCGACGAATTTGAACGATATTTTGGTCTCGTGGCTCTTAAGGGACTAAGCCCGAACGAAGTAGCTCTAATCAACGAATTCTCCTTTCGCGCACCGAAACACCGCCTCCTCTAGCGCTTCACCGCCACCTGACGTGCCGGTGCCGAGCGGTTCGGGTGCCACGCCCACCGCTTGCAAAATACAACATTGGCAACCTTACACTCGCTCCAATCGCACTATTTCACAAGCTAAGCCATAAACATTAGACAAATGAGAGCACCAAATGAGAAGGAAAAAATGAGAGAGGCTATCAGTAGAGGGTCCGTATGCCGAGGTGTCTGATCGACGAGGCCTCTAGGTGCCACTTGAGTCCGAGTAGTCACCCGACGAATTTCAACGATATTTTGGTCTCGTGGGCTCTTAAGGGACTAAGCCCGAACGGTAGCCCTAATCAACGACCCTTTTCGCGCATCAACGCACTTTCGCGCACCGAAACACCACCTCCTCTAGCTTCACCTGCCACCCGACGCGTTTGCCAGAGCGGTTCGGTGTGCCACGCCCACCGCTTGCAAAATACGCTGCTTGCAACCTTACACTCGCTCCAATCGCACTATTTCGCACTATTTCGCGTCAAAACATTAGGACAGCGAGAGCACCGAAATGAGAAGGAAAAAAATGAGAGAGGCTATCAGAGAGGGTCCGTATGCCGAGGTGTCGGATCGACGAGGCCTCTCTAGGTGCCACTGAGTCCGAGTAGTCACCCGACGAATTTCAACGATATTTTGGTCTCGTGGCTCTTAAGGACTAAGCCCGAACGAAGTAGCCCTAATCAACGACCTTTTCGCGCACCGAAACACCGCCTCCTCTAGCGTTTCACCTGCCACCCGGACGTGTTTGCCAAGCAGCGGTTCGGTGCCACGGCCCACCGCTTGCAAAATACAAACAGTTTTGGGCAACCTTACACTGCTCCAACCGCACTATTTCGCGCGTTTGCAAAACATTAGACAAATGAGAGCACCAAATGAGAAGGAAAAAAAAGATGAGAGAGGCTATTGTAGAGGGTCCGTATGCCGAGGTGTCGGATCGACGAGGCCTCTCTAGGTGCCACGAGTCCGAGTAGTCACCCGACGAATTTCAACGATATTTTGGTCTCGTGGGCTCTTAAGGACTAAGCCCGAACGGAGAGTAGCTTAATCAACGAACTTTTCGCGCACCGAAACACCGCCTCCTCTAGTGCTTCACCTGCCACCCGGGACGTTTGGCTACACAGAGTAGGTGGTTCGGTGCCACGGCCCACCGCTTGCAAAATACAAATTGGTCAACCTTACACTGCTCCAATCGCACTATTTCGCAAGCAGCTGTTTGCAAACATTAGACAACGAGAGCACCGAAATGAGAAGGAAAAAAATGAGAGAGGCTATTGTAGAGGGTCCGTATGCCGAGGTGTCGATCGACGAGGCCTCTCTAGGTGCCACTTTACAGTCCGAGTAGTCACCCGACGAATTTCAACGATATTTTGGTCTCGTGGCTCTTAAGGGACTAAGCCCGAACGTAGCCCGGAATCAACGACCGCTTTTCGCGCACCGAAACACCACCTCTAGCGCTCACCTGCCACCCGACAAGCGTCCATTTCGGGCTGCCACGCCCACCGCTTGCAAAATACAGCCGTTTGGGCAACCTTACACTGCTCCAACCGCACTATTTCGCGCTGTTAAACATTAGGACAAATGCGAGAGCACCGAAATGAGAAGGAAAAAAATGAGAGAGGCTATTGTCGAGGGTCCGTATGCCGAGGTGTCGGATCGACGAGGCCTCTCTAGGTGCCACTTGAGTCCGAGTAGTCACCCGACGAATTTCAACGATATTTTGGTCTCAGTGGCTCTTAAGGGACTAAGCCCGAACGAAGTAGCCCTAAAACTCAAATTCATTTTCACGCGCACCAAACACCGCCTCCTCTAGCGTTCACCTGCCACCCGGACGTCCGGCCATGCAGGTTCGGTGCCACGGCCCACCGCTTGCAAAATACAAAGGCTTTGCAACCTTACACCTGCTCCAACCGCACTATTTCGCGCTGTCAAAAAACATTAGACAGCGAGAGCACCGAAATGAGAAGGAAAAATGAGAGAGGCTATTGTAGAGGGTCCGTATGCCGAGGTGTTGGATCGACGAGGCCTCTCTAGGTGCCACGAGTCCGAGTAGTCACCCGACGAATTTCAACGATATTTTGGTCTCCCCGACGAATACTTCCTATGCCGATCAACTAAAGTTATATCATATTGATAACAATACAATTTACAAGCTCAAAGGATGATCTAATGTCATATTTTATCAAATGAGATAGTTTCAGAATCAAAAGTAAGAAATCAAGAAAACTAGGATGAGCTACAGTACTACTTTTTAAGATACAATTTACAAATGACTCATATAAATTGTCACATTTAAGGAAATAATTACGTAAGAATAAAAATAGAGTACAATAAGGTCCATCATCCATTATAGATTGCAAAGGAAGTAGATTGTATTAAAAGGGGCGACATTCCAACTTATAATCAAAGCTAAATGATCAAAGTACAAACTAAGATATCCACAAGACTAATGAAATAAAATTGAAAGCATATGTTTAAAATTTTAGCTCTAAGAACTCATCAAGCTTCAAAGATTAAAAAATTTATAAGAAAAGTTTTCCAAAGATATTTCAATATGATTAAGTCTAAAAATTTGCAAAATATCATGCAAGAAGGAGATAGAATAAGCTTTGAAAAAGTAGAAAGAACATAAACAAACTTCAATAGAATAAAATACATCAGATCCATAAGGTTATAATTTATTAAATGTAAGGAAAATTTCTATACAAAGAGTGTATCATATGCAGCACTTGTATGATAATCATGGTTAAATGAGTAAGATGCAAAGCAAGTTAGAAAAACACTAAAGAGGAGAACCAGCTTTCTTAAATGAAATAAAATCATTAAGAAAACCTCTTATTCATAATAGTCAAGAAACTCAAAACTACTTAAAGATGACAAAGTGTGCATATAGAATCATAATCTACATGTATTCAAGAAGACAAATTACATGATCCACATCATCATCAAGGTAGAAGATACATAATTTAAGAATACAACTTATTCCAGATTAGTTTAAAGTTTTAAATGGCTAAGTATAGTTTTGAGTTTTCCAAAAAATTAACTTATTTAAACAAAATAAAAAACTAGAGAAAAATAATGAGAAAAATAAAAAGTAATCAACCTACAAAAAATATCCATCTTTCTCACTCCCAAATTCTAAGTCCGCCATTTCATTACTTTCTCCACTAAATCCATAACTAGAAGTAATACACTAAATCCACCGAACAAAGATCAAAACCCACTTTCTCAGAGTTAGCAATAATACCAAAATAACCAAATTTATAGCCTTATTTAACCAACACACATGGATATATATATATATAAGAATCAAATAAAGTGTGCTCCAGACGCGCACGTCTCTGAAAATATATATGTACATGTATAAGTTCATAATGTATGTATACAGATCTCGAACTAAGCACGTGCCATAATGTACATATGGGACCACATGCGGTCGCAAAAGGCTAGATATATATACAATGGACTGTGAATAGATGTACTCATGACCACATATATGTGGCATCCAAGTGGACTATAAATCTACTCATGAAACATCTTCCCTCTCTTCGCCCTGCTAGAAGTAGCACGTCCACGACTTGGGGATGTAGTGGAGGGAGATGCCACTACGGATTTCATCCGTGTGGTCCTAGTGTGTCTCCAAGCATGCTCCGCAACCTAACTCCGCACATTCATAAACAACAAGTTTTTAACACCCAAAATTTTAAAATACCTTCAAAATTTAGAAACTTGTACAATTTAGTTAAAATGCATGTGCAATCTTACCGCAATGTCATGATCCCTATCGATTTGTTGTTGACGCTTCGCAGGGACAACAATAGACTCACGAGGGGTAAGCTACATACAAATAATTAATTTTCAAATTAAATATTTCACACTCATATATATACCTACAAAATTTGATATTGTAGATTTAAGTTTAATAAGAAATAATGAACCTCCAAAATTTAACAAATTTAAAAAATTGTGTACCTCTTGCTAGTGGATTTCACAGATGCTACATGGCATGTATCTACAAAAAGCCTCCACACCGCATATGTGGAGGAGTCTCTATAGCAGCCATAAGCTATACAAAAACATGTACAAATCAATTTATTAAAATCTACTTAAGAGCTATACAAAAACATGTACAAATCAATATTTAGTTACTCAAGAAAGAATAAAAATACATTATTAAATTTTATCTTCTATTTAGGCTAAATACATAGGATCTATAAATGTTAAGACGAGGCCATCTATCTTCATATGTATTTGTGTCCAAAGGTCAGGATGGAGAATACTCATATATCTAGTAGGCTTAAGTGGATATAGAGTGAGACATCGGTCACATCGGGAGCTTTTGCATGTGAATAACAACTTCAAAATCATGGATCGACTCGATATGTGTTGCTTGAACAAGGAGAATGAGGAGGAACATTCTCCTTCGCCGCTACATGCGGTTTTGATTTAGTGTTTCCGGTCCTCTATGTTTCACTCCACTGATAACCCCTTGTTTACATGATCTGTGATCTCTCAAAGGGGTCAAGCAGGAAAGATTTGACCATGTCTTCCTCCTTAGTGTTCAATTAGGGATTTACTTAGATTTAAATACGATATGTTTAGGGAGGGCATTTATCCACCAATTATTATTCTCTTTTTTAATGTTTTACCATCTCACAATCGGGAGCAGTGAATGCCCCAAAAATACATCTCCTACATCCGAAACCCGTAGGCCCTTATAGTCCGTGAGGATGAGTGCAAGTTTGATTTTGCACTTTAAGATTAAGGTGGGTTGAAGATTCTTTGAAGTATCAATCTCAACTAGGATTCTCGCATATACATCAGATGTGTGAAATCATAGGTTTGGGATTCGACGCTAACGATGTTTCCCAAGGTATTTCCTATGGATATCGTATAACTATGGTCCTAAAATTATAGGGGTAAGTGGGGTAATTTGATCTAGATTGGTTTGTGTGATAAAGATTCAAAGAGAGGGTCAATGATGTGAACCATGGTTTTAAGATAAGGTACCTTTGTTGGAAAACCCAAAGTTGTTTAGAAATTTTGTCCTCACACCTATAGAGGGAAAAATAATAAAAATTTCCCTTAAGATAGTGGGTAGAGGTTCAACTTACCCGCTGAAGCGGAACCACCCTCGAGATCTAATCATGGAGGATAGGAGGCTAGGCTAAAGATGAGTGAATCTACGTATCAAGGCATGATCTTGGTAAAATGAATATATTTCGAGGACTTCATCGCCAAAGGTTACACTTGGGTTTCTCTTAAGAGGCCTCATGGTTTTGATCTATGTCTTCTTTACAAAACCTCATTAAATGAGTGATTTGACTAAAGCTTTAGTCAGTAGCAGAGTTTCCAAGCTATCAACAAGGGAGAAAACCCTAGTGTTTGCACCCCCTAACAAAGATGTTAGGATTCACTCAACCTCCCAATGGGTTATTAGTGTCCCCAACAAAGATAACAGATTTTCCATTCCTCCTCGCAAGTTCTTGCAACATCGTGCCAAGAGTGTCGATCCAACCCCAACAATGGCTCCATCACACTGCAGCTTGAGCAATCAAGCCCCACACCCAAAGGCCCAAGAATATTTCTAAACAAACCCTTAGGGGTCTACATGTTCTCGCAGAGGGGGATGTAGTTTCTAAAATGAAAGGACACCTCCATCACGTAATTTCACACAACCCTACGTGTGCACATATATATGTCCGCCGCCTCCAAATCTATTAGGTTCATATGAGTGGTGGAGTTAGGGTTCTGCAGGAGTTGTCATAAATCGAGGAGCTCGTCTATTAAGGGTACAATGATGTTGTAAATTCTTAAATCTCAAGACACCAATCCATATAAAACTTATAATCATATGGAAAGGACGATAGATTTTTTTAGATAAAGGGTACGAGAGGATTTAACCTTTTTACATTTCTTCATCACTCTTATCATTCATTAAAGAGATTTGTAACTAACCCGCGTAAACTCACGGGAGGCATGCCAAGAGCTTCAGCCTCCTCGAGCAGATGATGACCCGCCAAAGCCCCGTGTATAAAAGAGAAAATATTAATACATGTGCAACATACACGTGAAACAAATTATAATAATAATCTAGTGCAATTAAATGATTTATTAAAAATGTAAGTTCAGTACAACTTGAAACTTACGTTCAAACACGCCCAACCGCAGAGCTAAGATGTCAACACCTGATGTTTCCTTCACCGCTCTTGCTATTTAAAATAAAATAAAAATTAGTTTTTTACATGTATGTACATGAAGTACAATCATATATATATTAATATCTCAAACATGTGAATTAAACTATCAGATATATATATATTATTTAAATTTATTTAAAATTTACTCGTGAAAGACCAATATCAAGTGGCTCCAGCCCAAAAACATTCCCAAAGATCTCATCTATAGAAAAAAATCTCGTGAACCAGCAAATGATGTCTCGCCGCAAGGCATGCATACGGCACCACATGATCCACAAAGGGTGTGGTGCACTAGAACCTCCAGCACCTCCACCAACATCACCGGATGCAATCCGGGTGCTATGTCATGAGAGTGTCGAGCTCCTCAATGCATGCAATGTATCAATCTCCACAACCTCCTTCACCGTAGGAGGGATAATCAAGGCAATGGGGGTTTGGGGCATGGGGGATCCTAGGTCGACCTACGCGCACCAGTCCGCTCGCAAGCAGAGCCACCTCCTCGACCAAAAAAAGTCCGAAAAGTCAAAATAATTCGGGACCTCTATGAGCACAAACTCACAATATAATTTCTTCAAAAAATAAAGAGGAACCTCATTGTTGTCAAGATGGTGGATAATCAAAACCATCCACCATCGGGTCCCAAAAATTGTTTTTGATTCTATCATCATGGCACCAATGGATCGGGAACCGTCATAAGTAACTCAGGGGGGGCATCGGGTTCTGTGGCTCAGTAACAATGCACAAATTAGGTCTTTTCCAATTTTTTTGTCTTTGACGGCCGCATGAGATAGTTTATCCGCATACCACCGCCTACACGCTCACTTCTAAAGGTGTTCCATCTATGTATTTGGTCAAGTCAGACTTGACTTCGCCAATCAATGTTTGCAAATGTATCAAGCAAAGTCACGCGATGGATTTGTAGCATGGTTTTGTCTTATAGTTTGAATTAGGTTCTCAATGACAATTTTATTTTCTCGATTCTTCCAATGATATTATCTCTGCGCTCGCTGGCCTGGGGATGTATGAGCCACAGGGGCGGATCTATGTTCGAGGAGGGTTTTGAGGAATGTCTCGGAGGGTTTTGAGGAATGTCTTGGTGGGTTTTGAGGAATGTTTTGACGGCTTTGCACGAGCCCGAGCTTGCGACTTAACCGATAAAACAATAAAATTGTATACATAAACAAACAATTCACAAAACCCATGAAAATGCCAAAAACCTAAAATGCAAAAAAAAAAAACAACCTAAAATGCAAAAATGATTACAATCGGACTTACCTCCTCGCCTCGCGATGGTCAATCTATCGCTATCCGTAAGTCCGATGAGCAATTTTGAGATAGTATTGAAAGTGCGAGTGAAAACGCTTAGAAAAGTCGCGCTCAATTGAAAATTAGGAAAATAACGAAGTCGCGGATCATAAATTTTGTCTCGTAGTTCCGCGATCGCTGTTTATAACCAAGCGCCATGCGGTTATAAACCGCGATCGCGAACTAGGTTCGGTAATTACCGAACCTAGAATTCAATAACCGCGATCGCGGTTAGGACCGCGTCGCTGTTTTAAAACCGCGATCGCGTACCTTTATTTCGGTTTTTAACTTACATGAAGGTAATGACTGTGAATACTGACTTTAGGCCCCACAAGATGAGGAATGAAATTCAGATCCCATACTTGGGGATTAACACCTTTCTTGTAACCAAAACAAAATATGGGGCAAGCATGGTAGAACTTTTCCGGCTTGTTTGGTCAATTTGCACCCTGTGAGCCTACTGTATGAGTATCTATTGGGAATCGTAATTCTCTTTACAGATGAATTTCATTTACAAACTTACCGTTCCATGTGCATTACTTAATGGACCTTTTGAGAGGGGTCGACCAATGATCCACATATTATGAACTTCAAATATTGCAGTGTGCAAGAATTCCCCGTAGTGAGGGACTCCTGAGAAGACTTTTCACACTCTAGGTGGGCTTTAAGCATAAACCTCACGTCCACGTTTGCATAGGTCACGTTGTTTACACTTCAGGAGATAATGGCTTTTTGGTTTATTCACCCTCGCGCTACCTAAATTTCACCCCCAAACTCTATGATTCACCCAATCCAAAAATTCTCAGACTTTTAAAAATAAAGGGGTCGTTTGTTGTTTTTATTGTCTGAAAAGTTCCTCAGTATCAAGGCCAAAATAATCCCTAAAGTGCCATATTAGTTTTTCACTTAAATACCCAGACATGCCCAAAAATTGTTTGGTTCTCGTCATCGGGATTTGTCTCATGGAAATTTGTATTTAATTATTTTTTGTTCCTCAGAGTGAGGCCATTCATGCTTCCGTTTTGACTCCATTATGAGCTCAATATGCGCATTATTCCATGCATTTTCAAAAGGGTTTTAAATCTCATTTTAAGTTTCATGGGCTTTATTTGTAACTTCTTGGGCAATTTTTCGTGCTTTTTGTGGTGTCCTGCCTCGCTTTCCGTGAACTTTCTCCTGAATAACTCCTTCTACTGGTAAGCCCGATTTTACCCGGAGTAACGGAAAACATATACGACATTTTGCCCTGAGGAAGTCATTACCTGAGATCAGGTCCACCATCAAAAAGCGGAAGTCTCAGCATGCACAGTGCTTCGTCATGCGGATGGCGATTTTTGGAAAAACAGCGGATTGTCAGCCAAGATAGCAAAATATAAGCCACAAAGCCAGGTGGGAACTGTAGATACCGCCAAAGCAACAGGTACTTTTCCTGGTTACAGGTGTCACCTAAGCTTCTAGCAAAAAAATAAGAGGGTTTGAGAAGGTGGGGAATTTATTGTCTCCATTTGCAGGTAAAAATTCCCATGATATAATAAAAATAAAAGTGACTTAAGTGAAATCATGGGATTTTAGGCCCTCGTCATGCAGGTAAAGAATCCCATTGTCAAAGTCTGACCACTTAAGTGGATCACGTGATTTTGGTGCCTCACTGGCTGCGTAAAGTTAATCCCATTACTAAAAATTCTTAAAATAGGAATTATATGTGCAAAAGCTGCTACTCTTGAAAGTGAGTATAGATTAAAAAGATTAAATCTGATTATGTTTTAATAATCTTTCTTCTTAAAAAAACGCTAAGTTTGAGGAGGCCATGAAAGTCAAAGCAATAACAAAGAAAGGTAGAATTGTAAATTAATTAAATTTAATTTATTTAGTGGTCATTCCCCCTTCCTTTCAAAAAGTGCGCACGATTTAGTAATTATTTAATGTTTTTCGCTTTAAAACATTAAATTAATTTCATTTAAAGGGCTACATGGTCAAAGCACACACTGTGGGGCTTGGAGTGGAAGTGTTCATGTGAAGGATTAAATTGGATTAATTTTTATTTATTGGATGGCTGTCCTAACTCATGAACAGTGGTACTTCTAAAAAGGTAGTAAAGTATGATTTTTTAATTAATTAACTGCTCTTCAATCATTAGGCACTTATTAATTATAGAATCATGTGAAGGTTATATGTGGCATGGGCAGCTCTACATGGGTGAATAATTTAATTCACAAAGAATTGCAGCAAGGAGGAAAATGCCACTTACTAGGGGAAGGATTTGCCTGCATAATGCCAAGGCTAAAAGCTTCCAGGATTTGGCACGATGCTTTGAGAAGGTTGATCTTCGGCTCCCGCATAGTTGTTTTCTCACAAGTATACAGGAGCTCAAAGTTGACTTCGAAGTGGGATTCATGCCTCTTTATGTGCAAATTAAACACCAATTTTTGGGGCAGCGTGCTTGAAAAGTGCAGATTCTTTATAATTTAAATTCACTATTCATGCTCCTGTGGCCATATTTTGTCTCGAATAAATTGTAGGAACTCATTACAAAAGCTTTATAAAAGAAAAGGAGTTTTTATCAATGTCCAATGTACATTGCAAATATTCTCCGAATCCGAAGAATTGTCCAACCGCATCCATGATTGTATCAAGAAATCCGCCAAGTTAGAAGAAAAGAATTATCTGCAGATAAAGATTGATAAAGCCATGGCGATAAAGGAGATGAAAAAGAGAGCACGATGGATCTCATGTATCGTTTCCAAACTTTCGCATATAGGAGACACTTGATCTTAGGCCCGTAACCTCCTTTCTCGATTTGATTATAGATCCAGAGCTGGAAAGACTCTCACTGCATGCAAGGCACAAAAGTAGTGGAATTATTCCCGAAATGCAGCCTTCCCGTACATGTTCCACTCATCGAGTTTGTGATGGAGTGTGCTAGATCTTATCATCTCATCCGTGATCGCCATGTTGATGTTGTCATGAAAGACAATAATTCGCTTGGATGCAAAATTCTCTCAATTATCAGTCAAGATCTCCAAAGTGCGAAGGTGGTGACTTCAGATTAGCATCTGGTGGATGTGCCAATTTTAGGTGGGAAAGTGACAGAGGCTTCGGGATCGTGGTGAGCACTGGGCATGAATAAATGGGTTCATGTAAGAAGCCATTTTATCCCCTTTCAAGTTCCCGAGAACTCTTCCCCACGATCCAATTTGGGTGCAGAGTGGCGTACGATATCGCCAAATCATGGCATGCAGTGCCGAATGGTGAAGCGAATGCCTACACTTTCCGACATATGATGCTGCTTACTTATCAGCATCTATCAAATCAACAAGGCTTCGATTCTATAATCAATTTAGTCGCAATTATTAAAGAAGTTAACATCTGGTGAGATAATCGCTGAACGTGAAGCTTAATTTTTCACTCTTCAAGATGACTTCATACTGGGTAAGGCGTCGCACCTTCCACAAACAGTGTCTTTTCCAAGTCGGATAGTATGTGGTATTCTTTTCCCCAAGGATCCCATTTTTCGGTTAGCCGCCACCATGCCTTACTATACTCATGCATAGAAGGACTTCTAAAGTGATCAACGGCGACTTCCTTCACGCATTTAACTCTAATAAGTATCAAAAGGAATATGATTTAACTCCAATAAGATTAAACCATTGACTGCAAAGTCTTGAATGAAACAGCAAGCACATGGGACCTTCAAAGTTGCTTAAGACCATATATAAGAGATATTTCAAAGAAGATTTGTCGAAATTATTACTTCCTTTAGCAAGAGTGGTGACTCTACCAGATACCTGTAGACCGAATGCATTTTCATTAATCTAATTTGGTAAGGCAAGCAATCATTAATCAGAGAAATTCATTTGTCAAAATCCGACTCAACAACCTACTCAAGTTCTTAAAGAAAATCCTTTATGAGTTCCTATTTAATGCATACCATAGTTTGCAGTAGCAGATTTGGATTGGTTTTTCAAGCCGTAGGTGGAAAATGGCTCCTAATTTATGACTTTATACTCAAATTAAACTTCTAAACAAGAGTGTCATTTCGTAGTATGGGTTAATGATGCCTTCACTATGGTTTGAGTTAGATTGTCAGTTGTCATATTACCACAGAATTTCAGGAAGCCAAGAAATTACAGTTGGAATATGGGACATATTCATACATTTCCAAATATTCTCATACATTAGTTCACAAGATTCGAGGGAATCCCCTACAAGCTCTAAATTTCCATTTGTAATTATAAAATTATTCTCATTGGACTGCAACAATTACATCCTTCATATAATTTGTAGAGATAATAAGGTTTCAGATTAAATTTCCTATATTCTCGTGGGAAATTATATCTTGAGATAAGTCATTGATGCAAAAAATATTGAGAGAACCATTTCTCCTTTTCCATGCATCTATTCCATAAGTGGAGTATCATTCGACAACAAGAATCTCATCAACAATAATCTTTATTTATCATACCTTCTCATGTGACCAATCAAGATTATCGAGGATTTTGGTGGGATGATGAAATTGAAATTATAAAAAGGATGCATGCAAGGATGACTCTTTAGCAAATCAAGAATTTGGTCAGAGTAAAGTACTCATAAGGCATGGTCATGGGGATGATTTTATCCGCTATATCTCAATTTGTAATCCATCCAAAGATCCTCCTCCTCTCTCTACCATTGATTAGTCTCTAAATAGATAAAGATGAAGGCCCTGAGCAACGTTACGGCCCTTAACTTATCAAAGAACCAAAAATTTGGCCCACAAAAGAAGTTGTTGAAGAAGCTTAAGGTGACCTCATTGTGTAATTTCTCCCAAACACCCTCTTCCACTCAATAGGAATCTAGTAGAAAAAGTGTATGTATGAACCTCAAAGGCTGAGTCTAAGAAAGAAAGCACAAAATATGATATTAAATAGGAGGAGAATAAGTAAAGATATTGAGTTTAGAGAAGAGAGGGGAGAAGATGGGAGCTGATAAGAAGAAGTTAAGAAAAGAGGGAAAGTAAGCAGGAAGGAGAAGAAGAATAAGAAGATGAAAGTGAGGAGGGGTAAGTAAGAAGAGGAAGTCATTAAATCTTAGCCTCAGATTTGGGAAATCAAGCGCCTTATAGACCTGGAATTAATATGTGAAGACTCCTCTCCTTCTCCCCGAAGTAACTACTGAAGACTTCCCCTGTAAGAAAGGTTTTTCACACCATGGTCTTCTCTCTTCCTCCTTAGAACTTGGTATACTGCAAATAAGCACATATTTTGTGGTGAAATCTCAAATACCTCATTCTCTCGGGGTCCAACCCATGTTTGCAAAGTAAAAGAGGAAAGCCTAATCAAGAATTAAGGTTCCCAATTACGTATGTCATGGTCACACTTGGGTGACTTTCGCTCCTACTACTTCTAAAGCTAAGACAATCCTCGCTTGGTCACCGATACCATAGGTCAATAATTTGTATAAATTTCAAACTAAAAAAATGGATATGAAGAGCATGAAGTTTCCACTAATTTAATATGAAATCACAAGATCTTTCTGGGAGAATCTAGCACTTAGGGAGATGTACACAATCTAAAAGAAAACAGCTTAAAGAATTTAGAGGGTAGAAAATGGAAATAAACACAAGAGAAATCAAGGAACAAGTGGCAACCATCTCAACCTTATCAAAGCTTTTATCTCTTCAAACCTCTTACTCATCGATTCTCTTCTTCCACCCACAACCTGAATAAAATGATAATGATATGAAAGCAATCAGCCGAGGTCCATAAGCATACTCTTCGGCTTAGAGATCATTACGTTCCTAGTTAAAAAAATATTGATGAGTTTGCTTGAACCTAACATGAAGGATGCAAATATGGTGTAATGAGGAATATTATCATGGCACAAAAGAAAATAATTCTAGGATTGAAATATCAATCCAAAGTGATTATAAACACCAGAGCTTATCACGGATGCTGCTATGATGAGAAACCTCGCTCAAAGAAAATATTTTATGATTCCAAGGACAATATGTTCGACATGTTCATTCAATGTTGAATGGAGATTGTAAGTTTCCTCGAAAAGCCTCTATCGAACTACAAAACACAATTCAAAAGGTCAATCCTTAAATCTTTGAAATCTTTATCGATCTCAGTTTCGATGACTCTTCCAAGAAAATTATTCCCAAACAGACCAAAGAAAAGAAATCAAAGAGCAATCTGGTAAATTGATTAAAGAAGACCTATATAAAATGTAAATAATCTTCACCAAGACAAGATGTAGGAACTTCTAAGCTAAATAAAGTGTTATAATCAAGCCGAAAAGGTTCAATCACGGAGGAATGTCTTTAAATGAGAGTTCTCTGGGAACCAACATGGTCAACCCATAAAATAACCGGTGCCAAAGGAATGAGAAATATCAAATGCAAAGAAAAGTTTAGGTCACATGTGTTAAAGCTAAAGCCCAGCCTCCCGCCTTCATGTCTCTCGTTCTCAAGTGCCATGAAACTAAGTACAGTCTGGAATTTTGAATTTTTCAGAGTAATAAAATTAAATGTAAAAGTCATTTAAGTGACTTAAATAATCAAATATTGGTCACTTAAACAAAAATTAGTTATTTCATAGTAGTTATCCTCCCCTCATACCCATAAAATGCCTCTTTTTATTTGTAAACGGGCTGGATGTTGTGGTTATCAAGGTAAAAGGACAAGAAAATCGGGAATATGTAGAGAACTCTCTTCTTTTTATTCTATTTTCTCATCCACCTCTTTTTAGCTTATTTCCATGTTACATTTATAAGAAATGGAATGTGAAACTTCTCGTGTTCATATTTCTCCTTCTGCTATTTCTATCAACTTTGAGTTAGTATCATTTGTTTAGGAAAGATATCACTGCATATGATGGTATACATTATGAGTTTCATTAACATGCAAGAGTAGAATAAGATCCGAGGAAAGGCTGTTTTTCTTCCTTCCTTCCACTATTTGTTCACCCCAATCCCTAATGCCTACGTATCCCACCTTACATTCGCACAACAAAACTAACATCCCCAAAGGAACATTAGAATGATCAGAGCATTCTATAAATATTTTAGGAAAAAATTTTTAAAATAAAAATCTCCTCTAATAAAGAGGAGGGATTTCACGTCCTCGAACCTGACATTTTCACAAATTTCTACCAACACCCGCCTCTTCGATCTAATTCCTTTCATGTAACATGCTTATACTCCAAAACGAGGTACTACATGATGTATTTCCTCTCCCACTCTCACAAATTATCCACTATATCATCCCTTGCACTTAAAAATGTATCCAACAATGTTTCTACTTCCCTTATCATTCTGGTGGTTATAATGAGGCCTCGAGTGGTCTGCACCCTTGGCGAGTCCTACTATCTCAGATCACTGGAGTTGTATGTTCAAGTCCACACCAGAACTGATCACATTTGCTTTTTCATGACCTTCTGGCAACATTGATAGACTCACAACACCATTACGATTTTCGTCTCTTGATTGCTTTTACTCACTGCCCTTGGTTTTTCCCGATGACTTGTCTGCTACTACTGCCTATGAGCTTCGTTAACCTAACTAGTTACTGTGATTGTCAGCTTATTCATATTCAATGGGCTTAAAAAAATAACTCGTAATCAATTCTCCTCTAATGTATCTCATTCACTTAAGGAATTTCTCCATAAGGGTCTCTTTTCGGTGTATGTATGGCAAAGGCATCTCCATAAAGGGTATCAAGAGTATAATGATGAAGGAGTCAGCTCACTTTATTTTTGAAATCAAATTTACGTCTATATGACCGCCAAAGGGAAATTTGAAACTTTAAAATTGACATCCATTCGACCATCATTTAGAAGTTTTTTCCTCTTCGCTTTAGAAACAAGTATAAAGAAAATCATAAGTTTCGCTTATGTGGTAAATTTCATGCTCCTCAGATAACTACAATTTTCAATCCCAACACATAGTTACGTAGCTAACATGGTCAGATATTTATAAGTCAATGAGAAACCAATAAAAGAAGGCAAACGGAATTATCATAATGAATGTAATCAATCCAAGATGAGAATGCCAAGATCGATATCTCTCAACATATGTCAGCCAGACATATTTAAGATATTCAGACACATTTAACTCCACGATATTATTCAACTATTTTAATCAAATTTATAAATTTAATTTTTCAATTATAATTTTATTATCTCCACTACAATAGGGTTTATACAATTTTACCTTCACTTACCTAGCTTATTATTAATTCACCTTCAATGAATAAGAAATACATTATTTTTCTACGTTGATTTTCAAATGTCTTAAATCATTGGCCACTTGGTCCATTAGTGAATTTATTTAGACTACACAGAGCTCATCATGGTTCAATTTTTGTTTGAGTGTAAAGGCCCCAATGCCTCGGGAGACATAGAGTACAATGCTGAGGCCAAGATCATCTCCTCGGGTGATTTTGATGACATGTGATGCTCATTACTCAGGAATACAATAAATGTGACTACTGATTTAGATAGTATAATTAATCATCTTATAATTTTTTAAATGTTTCTCATAAACACTTATATATGCTCAAATGTAATGTCAAGCATTCAATTAAAAATGTTTTGTAACCTGACATGCAAATTTTTTTTTAATCTTAAATGCTAAAAATATATTCATCTACTTTGGCGATGGGATAAAACTTTCACCCTATTTTCATCTCAAACAACCAATTTTAATGTCACTACATTTATCAGAATTTGTCATTTATCTTTAACATATTTATGTTCCTGAGAATTAATTCCACATGTCAAATTTATCTATTAAAACTATAACTTTTTTTAAATAAAAATGGATCGCTAAGTTTAACTTGATTTTGTGGGTGTATGTACTATTAATGTTTCAAGATAGTCACCGTGTTCTTTTTATTTCTCTTTGCTTTAATATGTATTGAAAGCACAAAACACCTTTTATTTTAATAGTTTAATGTCTTTTTCATTAAATTTATTTAACTTCTCCCAAATTCCAAAACTAATGTCCCTCCAAAGGACTATTCTGATCACTTTCTCAAGCCTTACTCTATAGTAACATGGAAAAAGACTGCATGTGGTTTCCTTCGATAACCAGCCTGTGTCAGATCTATGCTTGCTTCGTAGTATTATGAAGTCTTCAGATGACATTAATATCTGTAGACTAAAAATGAAATACTTTAATTACTAAAGAATCGATTAGCAAAGGCAAATGTTAACGCCTGAGTGAGATCATGATGTGGGAGAGAGGAGGAGGTGTGGAATGGTCAATTCGGAAGGAAATAGATATGTTAGTGGAATTTGAAAAATGATAAGACAGAGCGAGGGATAGATGATAAAACAAAAAAATGAGGGATGGGAAGTCGTGAAATGTTTTTTTTTAACAATATCGCTAAGTCTCGTTAAATTATCTTGATTTAGAATTCAATAAGTTCTAATCCATTTTTTTCTTTAAATAGAAGCAGCAATTAAATTAGCTTTACAAACTAATGGGGAAGGTGTATCACAGAGAGCTCATGACATAAAATATCGTAAAGGTGCTTCTTAATCATATATCTTATATCGATGTATATAGTTTGACTTATGGCTACTGTAACTTCTTATCATTATGTATCTCTTTCATATGTTATATTTTCATTAGTGGGTCGCCTCTGTACACAGTAGCATAGAACAGATATATAGAGGTTAGGTAGGTAGGATTCTATCAATACTGAGTATCTAGTATTAATGATGGCTCAAGGTCGTCAAGTGGGCGGGCCATTCTAATCGCATATTGAGACTACGGCTCGGAATATTGTGTTATTCGGGTAAGCAGTGTATTTCGCCATGATCCACCTATATTACACTCCCATTACATCATGTCGGCGCAGCTACTAAGTGGGAGGGGAAAAGTATGCCTCTCAAAACGAGGCTATGGTGGTTAAGGGAGAGGGTGTAATTTAGGCATGTAAGATTTTAAATCTGAAGAGAAGTTATGGAAGTGCAAGCCTAAACCCCAAATTTACTCGTTTCACTTCTTCCTCTCACCCTCCAAGGTTTCTCAGTTGTCTCACGACCGCTACCTATAAATAGAAGCTTCGATATGGTCAGAGTTGTCACACATAACCACAATGGTGTCCATAATAAGAAAGTGACCAAGTGACGAATTCACAGAGTCTCCTCGACTACCACATGTAGATAGGAAGCTTCTTTAAGCCTCCCTTCTCGCTACTATATCTAGCTCTATCCTAAACCTTCATTCTCGAAAGCGCGAATTTGAAGTAAATCCTCACTAAGAACAATGAAAATAAAAATACAGAGATATAAACATATGTCAGATTGCACTCATGAGCAGAACACACCATTCTTACCGAATCTATCCTCCAAGTCAAACATGGCCATAAATAAATAGATGGAGAAATTTTTTTAAATAAAATAGTTTTCTAGCATTGTTTATGCTTCAAAATGCATGGCTTTTCATCAAGCTAAACATTTTCAAACATCAGAATCAAAGAAAATGTAGTGGATTTTTTTTTTTTCATATAATCAATGGGTCTAAATAAAGTAAGCAGATTTTATACTATCATCTTATTAGTATAAGTGGAGCCCTTATCTCCTTCTCACCTCCATTAATCAAGATGATGAATACAATGATGATGAAGTGAAATGTTCCATGATTTAATGTAAAAGTGTATAGTCTCTGATTTGAGTGAAAAGTTACTTTTAGGATGAGATTTTGTCAAACACGACTTCATTTGTAAAAAGACATTTTTATATTCCATCTACTACACGTACATCAAAAATTACGTGTGACTCCTCATCATGGATGGTTTCTATCAATCAGGTGTCAATGAACATTAATGAGAATCCTTCAATCGTAAAGATGTACACAGTTAAAAGGCGATTAATAGACAATACATATATTAATATAACTGTTTATATAATGATACAAATTAAGCAACATTTTAAACTCTAAAACAAAATAAGTGTGGATTTCTGACCCAAATATCAGATAATTTAATACATAATTCTTAAGATTATTACTACCAATAATCAAGGGTTCCTACTGATTCACCCGTAGGCATGTCGGTTAATTACACCTTAGTACTTAGTTTTTAATATTTACACCCTCAAAGTGATGGCTAAAAACACCCATTACACTACTTATGCAATACCTCAACTACAAGCCACACAAATTATGGTGTGGCTAAATCGACCTGCTATAAAATTATGGTTTCGGCTAATCACAAATAGCATACGAAATACACCTAGCTACAAGCATCGATTTTCTTTAAATAATATCGCGTGTATGCTACACTAACATGTAACTGGACAAAATTTATATAATTTTTGTCTCAAGCTTTGATAAAAGGAGTCCTTGCTTGCAAAAGATAGCAACTCCAAATGTTTCAATGTGAAAAATAACACATATCTCTATATCATAAGTGTCATAATTCCCTTAGCATTGTTTAGCTTTTTGCTGAAATAGCCGATTGATTTGCCTTTGTTTCCTTGGCACTCCCGAATAGCTATTGTCGAATCGTCACATTCAAGTATAAAATGCTTCTTGAAAATTGGCAAGGTTAGGATAGGTGCTATGGTCTTGTCTTCTTGAGCTGTTCAAAATCCTATTCAGCTATCTTAGACCATATAAACACATTTCCTTTTTTGGCAGTCTATCAAGGGTGGGCATATGCTACCAAAGTTTTTGATAAATCTGTTACAGAAGTTCACTAACCCATCAAAAGATCCTCACATCTATTATACTCTTGGGGAGTAGTCCATTCAACTATAACCTTGAACCTTTTTTGGATCCATGCTTAACTTGTCTACTAAAATCACATTGCTTAGGAATACATGGCTTTCTTTGCAAAGCTGATTCGTTTCAAAATTTATGAATATTTTCAGTTCTGATGATAACAAAATTTCCAATTTTTCTTTTCATGGTCTGCATGAGGGTAGTTGCAGCATTAGAAACTCCAAAGGGCAGCATCAACTATTCACATAAGCCATCATTTGTCTTGGAAAGTTGTCTTTCACTCATCCTCTTCCCACATTTGAATTTGATGATACTTGCGTGCCAAATCAATTATGGAGAAGATATTGACACTCACTAAGAAATTTAATATATCATCCATTCGTGGCAATATCTATCAATACTTCACCATGACTTCTGATAGCTTCAAACCTTTTAGAAAACCTACATCTACCTTCATTCTTGCAAGAAAGAAGCTTCTTGTGTCATAAGGTTTCACGTCTCCTTCAAACCTATTTTGAAACACCTCATCAATTTTCTTTCTCATTTCTTCATGCTCTTAAGGAGTTAACTTGCAAATAATTTGATCGGGAAATTTAGGATCAAAACCAAATTAAAGTGATGTGTGTGATACCTCGTGTTAAGAGGTAAACTAGAGCGGACATGAATGGGAGTCAAATCAAAGGACTCATTTAACAACTCTTGTGCTTTGTGTTGGACGTTTTTTTAATCTACATCATCAAGAGGTAAACTAGAGTGTGCCTAAATGGGAGTCAAATCAAAGCACTCATTTAACAACTCTTGTGCTTGTGGTCGACGTTTTTTAATCTACATCCTCCTCTCAAGGTACAACAAATAACAAATTCTCCTTGTTATACCCTTAAATCTAGGTCATACATCGGGATATGGATAGCCGACTTGTGGCTAACATAATCTCTCGTCATGTCATATCATATTTATTCATGCTTTCACATGCTTAGTGGGTAACCTGGGCAAGGCCAGAGCATATAGTATAGTAGGATATATACAGAGGATAAGAGTGTGATATTATCATCATATTGAGCATTTGACAATTATTGTATGGTTTGGAGGTTGCCCCCTCGAAGTGGCTAAGTCATTATAATTGCATATTGTGATCATTTATCTATATCTTGGTGTTCTTTAGTGTTATATTGTTGTTGATATTCAGTATCTATCTAAGTAATTTCATTACAAGTGGTATCAGAGTTTCGATCTCGACTAGAATTGGGTCAAAACCCTAATTGTGAAGATTCAACTATATCTCCAAAATGGTAGTGAATTTTTCGTAATTTTTAACCTAGTATCGTAAAACTAAGTCAAGTAAGATCCTCTCCAAATTTCAAGATTTTTTGACTTGTTTTGCACAAGTTATATCAATTTTAGGATTTTTCATAAATTCACTACCTAGGTTGCAATTTTGGGAAATTTTCTAAGTTTCTTATATTTTCGGAAAGCTTGCAAAAAATCAGTTAGGGTTTGTTCTTTGTGTTTGTCTTTTTGGCTAATAAATTTAGAAACCCCAAACCCTAAATTTCTACCCTAATCCTTATATCCCAAGACCCAAACCCTACATCATGATCGCGATCGACTAGAGGCCACTGGGAAGGGTTAAGCCGCCTGTGAATGAATCGCAATAAGGAAGATATGGATTTTGAGTCCTCATCTTCGATCGACGGAGGCTATCACCCAACTTCTGCCGTGAAAAGGATAATAAAATGGTCAATGTGGATAACCTCAAACGCAATCTCCAAGCACTGGAGAGTAAACTCAACCTCACAAAGGTGAATCAAGGCTAGGGCTCAATCAATGACAAAAGAGTTTATGCTCATTTTTTCAAGCATGAATATTGACATGAATTCCCATTCAATTCACATGGGTTCCTCAAGCAATGCAACCTCAAATCCAAATCATACCAACCAAGGGGGATCTTTTGCACAAAGTGGTGGAGCTTTTAGCTAGTAGAAAACATGATTCCAAAAGTAGAAATGTGCAATTTCAATGGGAATGATCCGATCACATGGATCAACCAAATGGAGAATTTTTTTGATTTGCATCAAGTCCCAAGTGGACATCATGTGGTGTCAAGGCATCATTGTATATGGAACTAGAACAATTCATTTGGTACGATGGATGTTTGAGAAAAAGAAAAGAAGGGTCTCCCTATTACTTGGTCTATGTTCACTGATGAGCTCTAGAATCAATATAATAATAGTGTTACAAAGCACTATACTATGATAGATAGGAGAAATCCAAGGATTATATGCAACGAGCTTCCAAAATCTATCATTACAAGTGAATGACATCTCAGAGGACCATCTAAATGATCTCTTCTTGGGTGGACTCAAGGATAACATCCAACTCGATAACAAGAATCTTAGATCCTTGTTCGATGCGGTTGAATCCTGATAGTTCGATCATATTGAATCCATGATAGGGGTGGAGGAAAGAGATTTGGTCAAACAAAGGGGTCTCAATAATCAAAAGGAACGCATGATGCCAACATCATCACTTCCCCAACCGACACGATTGACTCAACAAATTGAAGATAAGAGAGCAAAAGGTCTTTGTTATAGTTGTGATAACAAGTGGAGCAAGGGACACAAGTGTCTTGAGAAGAAATTATTCTACATTGAGGGTCCTAATGAGGAAGAAGATGAGGAGGAAGCAACTAATGAAGAGGAAGAGGTTCCCAATCAAGGCTAAAGAATCTCAACCATCTCTTGCCATGCAATTTCAGGGATTAGCACCCCACAAACCCTCAAGGTTGTTGGGTTCATAAAGAAACAAAGGGTGACAATACTAATTGACTCTGGTAGTACTCATAACTTCATCAATCATAAGTTGGCCTTATGCTTAAATTACTTCGTTTATCTAGCCCCAAAGTTTTATGTAATGGTTGCAGATGGGCGTAGTTAGTTCAGAAAGTGCCATAAGATCAAGCTATCGATGGGATATTACCTACAAGAGGGGGTGGAGCATATATGTTCTTCATGTATGTCATTTCAATGGGTGGAGCATATATTGTGTTAGGGGTCTAATGGATCACTGCTCTTGGGCATTATTGAGATGAACTTCTAGGATTTGTTCATGAGGTTCCATTTGAAGGGAGGACTTTCACAAAATTCCTTTCGATGAAGGAAAAACTCCACAATTGGTAAGTTCTCATCGAATTCACAAAATTCTTAATAAGGGTGTAGATGGTTTTGTGGCACAACTATTTTAACTAGAAGCTCAACCATCAAAAGGTCCCGCACCCTCAAATCTACAAGAAATTGCAGCTAACAAACACTCAAATACTCATTTTTGGGGATATGTCGAAAGGGTTAACTCCCAAAAGAGATCATGATCATGTTATTTAGCTAGTAATAGGAAGCCAACCGCCCAACATTCGGCCTTATAGGTACCCATATCTACGTGGAGAGTGAGATTGAAAATATGGTATAGGAGATGTTGGAAGCTTAGTACTTTTTTCCACTGTCAGAGTGCTTACTCTTCTCCAGTGGTGATGGTAAGAAATAAGGATGAAGGTTGGTGCATGTGTACAGACTACATGGATCTCAACAAATATCTAGTGAAAGATAAGTATCATATTCTTGTCATTGAAGATTTGTTAGATGAATTACATGGTGATGTTTATTTTATAAAATTAGATCTTCGATCAGGATACATCAAATCCATATTTGTGATGAAGATATTCATAAAACAACATTTATGACACATGAGGGCCATTATGAATTTTTAGTAATGCCTTTGGCCTTATAAATGCACCATCTAGTTTCCAAAGTTTGATGAATTCAATCTTTCTACCCATTTTTGCAAATGTGTCTTGGTATTCTTTGATGATATATTAATCTACAACAAGACTTGGGAAGAACATTTACATCATGTCAATAAGGTATTGGACACTCTTGAACAACAACACCTTTATGCCAAGCCCTCCAAGTGTGCTTTTGGGTAAGGGAGGTAGAATAACTAGGTCATATTATGTCTCATGAAGGGGTAAAAGTGGATCCTCATAAGATCTAAGCCATGGTGGATTGGAAGATTCCTAAAACCTTCAAAAACCTCGGGGATTTTTAGGGATTACATGTTATTATCACATATACTTGTGAAAATTATGGTAAACTTGCAACACCATTCACAAGATTATTGAAGAAAGACTCTTTTCATTGGAATGAGGAAGCAAATACATGCGTTTGAATCATCAAGGCCATGTGTACCACTCCAATTCTGGCTACACTAGATTTCTCCAAAACCTTTATTGTTGAATGTGATGCTTCAAGGTGTGGCATAGGTGTAATACTTATGCAAGAGGGTTGTCCCATTGCATTTGAGATTTGTCAACTCAAAGGTAAGAACCTAACAAAACCAACTTATGAGAAGGAAATGATGGTTATTCTTCATGTAGTCAAATAGTGGAGACCATATCTCATGGGTCATCACTTCAAGGTAAAGACAGATCATGACAACTTGAAATACTTCTTAGAGAAAAGACTATCATCGGAAGAACAACAAAAATGGGTCACTAAGATGTTGGGCTATGACTTTGAGATCATTTACAAAAGGAAAAGGAAATGTGGTAGTTGATACATTATCTAGGAGATATGACTCCACGGAGGCATTGTTATATGCCATGCCCATTTATAGAAAGATTGGGTAGATAAGGTGTTAAGATATGGATTTGCACGCATGCAAATGACATGCAACAATGTTGTGGGAACAAAGTCCCTCCTCAATGAAGGTGAGGCTACTTTTATTGAAAACCAAAACTGTATTTACATCTATACATTCAAAATTACATGTGGGGGTGTTTTGGAACATCAATGGAAAGAAAAGTGAATGAAGGAGATGGAATCGAATGAAGGAGATGGAATGTAATGAAGGAAAGGAGTGAAATGGAATGAACTAAAAGAACATGCAAGAGTTAGGTAAACACATAGCCTAATATCGCATGAAGAAGAAAGACGAATAACTAAAACAAATAAAATGAAGTTTGAGTTAGCAACAAGAACATGTAAAAGGGAACACACATGAGCAAGTAGATAATCGAGCTTGATCACCGTGAACTAGAACAACCGATTAATAACGTTTACAATAAGATCAAAGATAATTTTTGCATGCAAGATTCGAACACCTAATATCTAATGAACATAAGAACATCAAATATTAAAAGAGACAATGAATGAGACACAAAGTTCGGTATTTCATTAACTCCAAAATGTTTTCCACAAAAGAACACAAAGTTTCTTCCTGAAACAAAGCTTGCACACAAAATTATTTCTTCTCCTCTCTCAAAGTCACCTTTACAAATGAGCCCGTCTACTTCCTTTTATAACCCAAAAATTGGTTACAAAGTAGTTAGGGTTTTGCATGATCATTAAATAAGGCACTTAAGTGACCTTTGACTTTTCAACAACTTTATTAAAGATAACCCAAAAATAGAAATTACTTAAAATATCCATTGTTTCTCGAAACAAATAACAACACCTTTTAAAATATACAATAATAACCGAAAGGCCTTATCCATTGAAATGGGGTCCGCCTATCTCAAGCGTATGAGAAATGGACTCTCCCACTACTTAGATACCAAGAAAATCAAATCCCTAAACCACGGTGAAATTAGGATCTACCGTTTTTCCAAACTTGAAAGGGATCTAAACCTTCCCAAAGTCAGAAAGGATCTTTTCTTCTTATAGAGGTTCACTTGGTCAAGAATAGCCTCACAAAATACTTCGTAATTCAAGAATTCTACCGGCATATCATTTAAATTAACAATTTTGGATTGAGCATTCTCAAATAAGTTCTTTAATTTGATGCACTTCTCCATGGAAACCGATGAGAAATTGTTGGCAGGTGAGTGTACATGTCCTTAAACAATTGTAAAATTGTTCTTCCACCGCTCCGATGAACACCTTTCGATTATGCTCATTTACGAGGTTACAAGGAATCTCACCATGAATTCCCGAATCAAGGAGAGTGAAGTGAAGGCTTACTCAAGCACATGCTTTTATAATGGATCATAGAATCCTCGAGAAGCATTTTTCTTGATTTGAGATGTAGTACACCAAAGAAAACGTGTCCTCAATGTTCAAATTTGAGAATTCCTTCAATATCTAAAACTGAAGATTCCATACTTATCATCACCTGTAAACTGGGCAATATCTCATCCAAATTTGCTATAGTAGAAACAAAAGTTTCTTTGAAAGAAAGAATTGGATCAAGATACGCACTGACATCTTCATGAAGCTTAACCGCGGTCTTGATCGTCCCCTAGCCTAAAACGAGAATCTCTAAAAGCCAAGTTTTAGTGACATGGCCCAATGTGTTTATTTCCTTTGACAAATTGAGAGTATCTTCATCTTGGGGCAGCCAATGCATCGTGCATCGGAAGGTGGATGATATGGGATTTATCAAATGTTGAACATATTCCACCAATCGATTCTTTTCGGCCTTCGAAATGAGAGTTTTGAGACTTGTATTTCTCGGAGTCTCTTTAGACGATATCAATTGATCTCAAGCCATCGCCATGTCACTTTCTAATGTAAATCTTCCAAGTCCAAGTCTGGAAACTTCATAATCAAGAAGGCATCATATAAGATCGCGCCTCAGATCCACTTCGTGGAATGGCAAGGTCTACAAATTTGTTTCCATCATTATCCACCATTATTCAAGAAAGCACCTCAAAGCTTCTTAGGATCGACGTCATTCAAAAGTTTTAAAAGGGCATCAAAATCGATGTCAATTGGCTTCTTGACAACTCTCTTCCTTTTTCTTTACTTTAGAATCAACCCAGAAGGAGTATCATTCACTATTTCAGCATACAAAATCTTGAGCTTGAATCAATATTCTCATTATTCTCGACATCATGAGATCCTCGCCAATCCTATCTATGACCTCGATTTGAGGAGAGACAACCTCAATATCCACTTCCCGATTATTCGAGACTTTGGGAAATCCCTTCATGAACTACATGCTCAAGTGTTTGATATTTGAATTACTTTCACCCGAGTGGATGCTTGTGCTTTGAAGCATGGCTGAGGATCATTAGCGCTACTAGCTTCCTAAGAACTATTAACGATGTGGGTAGAAAAAGAATTTACTACTGAGGTAGAAAATCCGCACACACGCCTCTTCCTTCTTCGGGTTCGGATCTCTCTCCTCGTGATACACATTACTTGGCAAAGTGGATTTCGCAACCACTCTTTTCTTGCTTCGGGTTGCTGTATGATCGGATGGTAATGAGGTTGATCGAGAAGAGACTTTGGTCGAATGGATACTTTCTCAGATTGGCAATTTTGTGATCCCAAACGTGATCTGGAATTGATTGCAATTTGGCAAGTTCTTTCATCATACCAAGATATGCTTCTTTTAATAATTGGTTGGTTCTCGCCATCAAGAGAAAATTCATCTCTTTTGGTCCACCGATCCGAGGCAATGGGGTAAAGGCAATGACATCATATGAGGGGTCGACGACATCCTCATCATCATTTATGAATGAATCGAGAGGACTCCTAATGCTGGAAGGCCTCGATCCGAGCAAGTGTTAAAGTAGAGTACTCCCGCCTTCTTACCTCATGTTCATCCAAACAAGCAGCCCAAAATCTTCCATGGTAGGATTATGTCGTACTTTTACTCCTAGAATCTTTTGATATATCCATCGATATCAAACTAGGCTCTCTTCACATATGGATGGATGGTTACGAGCGAACCTTTTTCCATGAGTCAGTGCAATCGAAAAGATTTGGACATTGGTATTCCCCGATTTGAATTGGGAAATGAATTCTGAATCGGTGTCGGTTACTAAGAAGGTAGTGAACTTGGAATAATCTGTCGCTACTTTGTGTCCATTAATGCCCATCTGTCACCGACGCATCCTAGGAAGTTTCTACGGGTACCAGCAGTCACTCACGCCGAATGTAAGAAAAAGATGAAAATTGAATAAACTGTGTTCCCCTATCGGGAAATGACACTTATGGCTTCTTTTAGAAAACCTTCCTCAATATTCATTCAGGGTTCCTGATCACGCAGAATGGTGAATGCATCGTTGGCTCTTCTAAAATGGTGAGAACTATTTTTGAAAGTCTCAAAACAATTTTCTTCATGCCACCTTAGCAGGCCGAGTATGAGGTCATGGTAAGCATCCAAATTACCACTATCAATCACAAGTATTCACACATCATGATATGGCCTACCCACAAACTCCTTCTCGCGTCGAGACAGATAAATCAGTACATCCATGGGTGGGAAAACCTCAAAAGGTAAACCAAAACCTGACTTGTGAGTATTTATCATGTTCCACCTTCACTAACTCAACGCGTATGCCTTAGAGCCTATCAATCGAGGTCTCACACAAACAAACATGGTTGGTTTACCATTTTGCTCCATCTCAGGTTTCTTCATCCTAACCCTCACAACATCGCGCGAAAGTGATATCCGCATTTTCTTTAGAAAGTCAGAGCAGAACTCCTCAATGTGTTCGTGATTAAGAGAGATGGCCTACGATCGTCTTCAAAATTCCTCGCTCTCAGTGGTCATACGTTTGCCGCAAGAATCACCAATTCTCAATAACGCACTTGGTGACAGAACGCTGGCCAGCTTGCAGCATCGTAAAGCTTATCTAAGAAAATGGTTTTCTTGCCTCTCGCCACTCGCCGCAAAACTATTACACGCTGACGTGACCCATTCGCCAGACGGCAGTGTCACATGTCGACTTAATGAGCTGGAGGACACCCTCGAATTCATATTTCAGGCGAGACGAAAGCAGATTTCCACCGCTTCCTCGATCTCCTCGCAGAGCCTGATCTTTCCGCCATTGGCGAATTTAACAATTTAATGTAAAGTGACTCTGCACTGGCATACCCAAAACGGATTTGCCCCAATTGGAAACTCCCGCTGATGTAGAAAAATATTTTCATTCAATTTAATTTATTATTATTATTATTTAAAAAATACACATAATAACCTGATTGCAAATTATTACTATTCACTTTATTTTATTATTATTATTATTATTATTATTATTATTATTTAAAAACAATAATAATAATAAATAATAAAACTGAAATAGATTTGTGATTATAAATTTTTATAAATCGCAATCATTTTATAGAGCCTTATCAACTTTATAAAAATTCAATGTCGCAGGCAAAATGTCTCTTCGATTCTCTTCACGCTTTTTTACCACGCGTGGATCTTTCTTCGATCGCTTCTCGGTTTCTTTTCTCTGTGCTGCAGGTGCCCTTCTTCACCGCACGTTTTCTGCGCTTTTAACCTTAATGGGCACTGGAACTGCTCTGTTGTCTCTAAACCCAGACAGATTGTCCTCCTTATGTCACACGTAAAGACTAAACAAGCACCGCCTTTCTTATTCTTTCTCTTTGATAATACTACGCCTGCTTTCACCGCGTGTGGAGATCCTCAACCTACGTGAGATGGTGTTCCTTTATTGTTTTCAAATGCATGCGTGTCATTTTGGGTCAACAACAAAACAAATTATTACACGTCTCTTTCTCCAAAACAAAACAAATGCAAATTTCCCTTTAACAAGCACAATGATGGACAATGGAAATGACTCCATTTTTACTCGTGTGGACCGTGGATGGGTGTCTCTAGACTTGGCCTCGCTCTTTTTTAAAAATATTCTCATTGACCATCTCTTCGGGTCTCTGCACACATGTACTTTGGTTTATTATTCAGATCTCTTCTTCATGAATGCCATGAGACCGAGGGATGTAATAAAAATATTATGCTCCAGCAGGAAATAAGAAACAATCCGAATCATGACTTTTTCCAATTCGGGCTTGATGGAGGAAGATCTTACGGATTAATTCCACTTCCTCGGCTTCTATAAAGGGGCTTTAATGTCGTAGGAAATGGGGAAGAGCAACTGGGCAACTGCTAAACTGGAATGGCAAAATGGGTCAAGACCTCGGCCCACCCCCTACAAGGGAAATTGGGAATTTTATTCCCATTTGCCAATCCATGATTTGGCAATTGGCAAGTGAGGAAACCCCTACTTGTGAGAAAATTGAAGGAAATTGCCAGAAAGTGGAAATCTGATTCGGGAAGCCTTTGATCGGTTTCCTTACGGGCTGAAACGGTGTTTACTTCCCGCACTAAAACTTGTTTAATGAACTTTAATTTATATTTATTTAATTAAATAATCTTAAGTGATTTTTTAAAAATTAATTTAATCAAACAAGCGAGCAATTAATTAATTAAAATATTAATTAATTATTTTAATGTATTTTAATGCGTTTTAAAGCCTCATAGTTAAGAGTTCTCACCCAAAAATCACTTAAACAGAATACCGAAATGATCAAGCAAAAATAAGACGATCGCGATGAGTCCAATGAACCATGCAAAGTAAATACTTTTCAAAATTTTCTAATTTTTCATTTTTAATTATTTTTTAACAATTTCGTTGTCAAATTACCGATAATAAGAGGGTTGGGAGTACTTCTTACATGGCTAGCGTGTGGGATTAATATACATCGGTGACTGATGGCAAGTAGGAGCACCACTAGATATTTTTCATGAGGTGGCATGACAAATGGCCGGATTTCTAGATCGCAGCATATCGTGGCCCCGCTCACTAAAGGTCAGTGGCTGGGCAGCCTATGTGTTTGGGCCGGGCGAGATTTATATGTGGCTGAAAGGTGTTCAGGAAGACGGAAAAGAGCAAGAGGATTGGGCGTGGTATCGATGTCATAGCCAAAGTGTAATTCATCTAAAGAAGAACTCAACGCTTCATTCTAACTAAACACATTCAAATGAGATATCACTCATATGACATGTATCGAGGACTACAAACCGAAGTCGAGGCACCATAAAAAAGCGGAGAACCTCGCGATAAGATAACCACGCTATCGTAAAGGAGAAGTCGAGCCACACTAACTTCCTCGTTGGTCTCTTGAGCCCGAAGATCAAGAGGGAGAAATAGTCCAAAGTGAAAGGACTTGAGGATTGAGTCAGATGCATGTTGCAACAATTTATCCGCAAGTGGGAGATTGTTTAATCGTTGGAGCTTAATCACTTATCCGGGTATGCTTTGGTGTAATCGTCGAATACATGAATTTATGATTGCCGATTTAATCGACATCACAGCATATCGTGGTATCACCGCATATGAGGAATCGAGACGATTAGGGCTAACCGACATCGTTAAGGCTAAATAATATCGTCACAAAACGGTACTTACTATTATTATAATTAAGTCATGGGAATTAGATCTATCTTTATTTGTAGGAAGGGAATCTAATGGTCAGAATCGCATAGCCAAACGCCAAGATCGAGGATACATAAGCTTAAAGCCAGGTTTGAAAGAATTCACTCAGATGATAGTTTTTGAGAAAAAAGAGAAATTGTGAGAGAAGTTATGCATATGAGATCCAAGGTGTAAGATTGGAAAATCTCTATCAGTTCCTCCGTGGATAATAAATTGGTTAAGTCGTGGACGAACCTACAATCGTGTGAACCACGTTAAACTTTACAGATTGCTTTTCCGTTTATTTCAGATTGATTGTTTTTATGCTTAGATCTGATTAATATATTTCCAGATAACCGGGATATGTTAACCTAACAAAAATGTTGGATTTTACATACATCTATAAACAAGTTATATTAATATATGTATGCATCAGATATTAACATTTAAATACATTATCGTGATGTGTTATTTGTGAAATCTAAGGGTTCCCACCAATGTCTATCACACAGAGTCATAAGAGCCATCCACATGAGATATTCAGTACAATATCATACTTGCCTGGATGAAAGTGGTATTGGACCAGAAAATGCCTTTTTAAAATGAAGGCAAGAATTACCATAAAATCTCGTCATACTATTTTCACTCATTCAATACTTTACACACACTTCATATCAAGATGCAATGCCCATACCAGTGAGAGATATCTCCTATGTATAATATGAAGATAACTCTTTTATATGCAAGAGAATACGAATCTCACTATGTCGATAGGGGAATTACTCCATAAAAATCCTATGTATGCAAAGTTTTATCTAAACAAAATATCCAAAGACCCTACAAATAAAAATCATGTCTAAATATATTTAAATG